>CM054061.1:368247657-368648266 GCA_028641055.1 Alopecurus myosuroides
ATTAGATTGGAGTATTCAAAAAGACAAAAACAAACCATGTTTGACATGGTAAGATTAATAAAATTGCCATTATAATTTTGTAGTTTATACATTAAGGACAACCGCTTTTACACTGAAAAGAGCACCATCATGATCCGTTGAAATTGACAACATATAAGATATGGTTTGGGTAATGACCCGAATTGTCATTTTTCTTAAGTTTTGGTATGCATAGCATGTGTAAAATGTTTACAACCAAAATAGGATAAAAATATGTTTATAAGGTTATCCCAAATAAAACATTGGGTATTTCTCCTATCACCGAACCAAAAGACAAATGTTGTTTGTCAGAAAGGGTTGATTTCTCGAGAAAGTAGTTCTTGCAAAACAAGTGAGTGGGAGCACAGTACAAACTCAACGAGATTAGATAATCTTCGTTATCATGTCAAGAGTAGCGCATCACTGGAAGTTGTTCCGGGGTTTACTATTTTGACTAAGTAGAAGACACTACAAATGTTGTAGATACTTCAAATGAGTTTGCGAACTGTACCAGAAAAGTCCAAAAACTTCGTACTTATAACAACTTGTGGTTTAAGTGTAAAGTGTTGTTTTGACAACAAAAGGACCTGGACCTTATAAAGGAAGCAAATGATGGACCCTGACTTCGTAAAATTGACTATGAGTCATTATATCCGCCATAGTATCCTTGTATGAATATCAAGTATGTGACTTGGTAGTCCTTTCGATAGGCATGATGCCTAACGATAGCAAAAGGGTCTATATAGCGACAAAGACATGGATACTTATCGAAAAGTTTTTTTCGACGAAGTTCAAAGAGTTGACTACTACAAGATTTCGATCTTCCGTAGTGATGCTTTAGTCTTTGCGGATAGTTCTAGCAAAAAGGTACATATTATGATATGGCAGTTGAATAACAAAACCAACTCTCCTCTCGAGGCAGTTTGATCAAGGATGTGTACTTGACACATTCTGAGAGTTTTGTAAAATTCAAAAGGTTGCTATAAAGGCATGCACACTTCAATGGTTTAAGTGAGCATAGCGAAGTTCAAATCTTTAGCTTAATGAAGTTATCAAAAGAGTTTGATTCCATCATGAATGATAAAGATGCTTGTAGAGTTACAAGAAATTAAGTGGGAGCGCTATGACATATTTCCAATACTTTATGTAGATGACATATGGTTGATTGGAAAATATGCATTTTAAATTAACACGGTTAATATTTTCGATTTCATATTGATGAAAGGCTTAGAAGATATTGGGCATCGATATCTATAAAACATGGATTGACGCACCTGATATGATTGAAGCCAAATTACATAGATGAAATATTGAAGTAAGTCAATATGAAAATGACAAGAAGGAGTTCTTGTCACATGGAAAATAATTGAGCAAGATTCATGTGTTTCGACACATGATGAGCATCATTGAAATTGAGATTTCTAAGTCATGTTTCCATGCTATGTACACAACCAGATGAGTCCTATGCTATAAAATGTTATACTAGGATAATTCATATGATGATTAGACAACAGTGCGAGAGAACCTTGTGTCATTTTAGAAATGCTAAGGATATGTTTTCCTATATAGTAATGACAAAATATTAGTTGTAATATGTTACACTAATAGTCTTGTCATTTATTCAAGTAATTTTATCTCAATTAAAATATGTGATGAAGAGTAGCACAATAGGATGGAAGAAAGTTCCATGCTGGATTTGAAAGAGTTTCAAAATTAAAATATTGTGACAGATACTACAACAAAGGCTAAAGTATATCGTTGTGTTAACAACTGATTATAAGCGTATTTTGTGTCAAGGAGTTCTTTATTGAACTTGGTGAATTTCCAAGAATGCTGAAACTATGAAGCTACATTTTCACAATGTTAGTAACATCAGTTTAAGCTGAGGAATTAAGGTATCACCGGAACTTGGTGAGTTTCCAAGAATTCTAACACTATGAAGCTACATTTTCACAATGTTAGTGACATCAGTTTAAGCTGAGGAATTAAGTTTTCACCAATTGACCATATATATACAAAGCCATCTCATTAGAGAATGAGTGATGCGTGTAGACGCAAAGAACATGCAAATACAATAAGACCTGAACAGTTCAGATCTTTTTGATGATGTTTACCGCATGCGAAGCATGGTAATAACACTGGTACGCCATATGTGTTAAAGTGCTTACAGACTAGATTATTGACTCTAGTGCAAGTGGGAGACTGAAGGGAATATGCTCGAGAGGCAATAATAAAATGGTTATTATCTTATTCCTTGTTTATGATGAATGTTTATTTCTCATGCTAGAATTGTATTAACCGGAAACGTTGATACATGTGTGCTTAATAAACAAACAATGGTTCCTAGTAAAGCCTCTCTTTTAACTAGCTCGTTGATTAAACAAACAATGGTTCCTAACAAAGGTTTTCTGATCATGAACATTGGATGTTATTAATAACGGGGTCATGTCATTAGAAGAATGATGTGATGAACATATACCCAAAGAGAATATAGCAATGCGATCAAGTCATTTAGTTTACATTGTTATATCAAACATACGAAGTAACTTATTCCTTAGACCATGAGATCATGTCAATCGCTGATACCGGAAGAGTGCTTTGATGGCATCAAACGTCACACCGTAACAGGGTGACTATAAAGGTGTCGTTAAGTATTCGGAAAGTATTAGTTGAGGATCATGGATCAAGAGTGGGATTTGTCCATCCAAATGACGGAGAGATATACTTTGGGCCCTCTCGGTGATATCACATCGAAACCGCTTGCAAGCACGTGATATGATCACAAAGGATGTTATATCACGGGAACGATAAAAGAGTACTTGTCGGTAACGAGATTGAACAAGGTATGGTTGATACCAATGATCGAATCTAGGACAAGTAAAATATCGCGAGACAAAGGGAATAGTTCACGGCGTTGTTGGTTCACACGATCACGAGAGTCATCGTTGAATATATAGGAGTCATCACGGATCTCCAGATCCCGCTGTTGATTATTGATCGGAGAGGAGTCTCGATCATGTCTATCTTATTCGCGAACCGTAGGGTGACACACTTAAGGTTCGATGACGCGTTTGAGAGGATACGGAATATCGAAGAATATTTTGGGCAGCACCGAAATTGTTTCGGGGAAAATTGAAATAGTTCAAGGGGTTTTTCGTCGAATGGTTGTTAATAGAATTAACAAATGATTCGAGGTGCTATATGAAAAAGTTTGTCTAACAAATGCTGAAATAAAGAAATAAAAAGGTTTTATTTATTTATTAAAAGAAAACCTTTGGATTTTCCAAGTGGGAAATAATGGGGAAATGAGTGGGTGTGAGTGGAGTGTCCACTCACATGATGAGGGAAGAGGTGGGGGCACACCCATGGGCTGGCCGCACCCCCCTTGGGCTGGCTCCCCCCTCTCCTATAAAAGGAGGGTGAGAGCTCTCCTTCCTTGACACACTTGGCCACTTCCCTTTCCCTCCACCCGCTGCTCCATTTCATGGTCTCCGGCTTGGCGAAGCCCTGACCGTGGGATTCTTCACCACCACCACGTCGTCGTGCTGCTAGAGTTCCGAGGGATCCTCTACTTCCGCGCCCCACTGGAACGAGGGAACGGAGGTCATCATCAACCGTACGTGTGACCGATCACGGATGCACCGCCGGATTGCGATGCCCATCTTCTCGCTATCGGGATCGGTGTGAGTACGACTACGCTAACAACGAGATTTCATCTCGTACCACTTTGATTCTTCGAGGGTATGTGTTCTCCTTAACCCTCTTGTTGCCCGTTGCACTTTGTCTCCTAGATTAGATCTTGGCCTTTCGGGTGTCTCTCGCGTTGGAAATTTTTTGTTTTCTATGCAACGACCCCTTCATAATGAATGCCACAGATGCCCATGAAATTGTTTTTCCTGGACCCCAAACCGTGTGCTATTGCTCACGAAAACTGCGAGATAGGCCCAAACCGAGGAGTTTTAATGAATGCTAGAAATACCCATGAAATTGTTCCCGGACCCCCAAACAGTGTACTATAGTTCACAAAAACTACGACATAGGACCAAATCTACGAGTTGTGATGAATGACAGAGATGCCCATTATTTTTTCCACAAACCCCCAAATATGGTGCTATAGCTCTGAAACTGCGAGATATTATAAAATCGACTAGTTTTAAAGAATGCCAAAAATGCCCATGAAATTGTCTCCGGATCCCCAAACAGTGTGCTATAACTCACGAAAACAGCGAGATTTGACCAACTCGACAAGTTTTAATGAATCCCAGAAATATGCATGAAATTGTACCCAGACCCCCAAACAGTGTGGTATATCTCACGAAAATCGCGAGAAAGTACCAAATCGACGGGTTTGAATGAATTCCAAAAATGCCCATGAAGTTGTCCCCGGACCCCAAATTCTGTGTTATAGATCACGAAAACTGCGAGTTGGACCAACTCGACGATTTTTTATGAATGCCAGGAGTGCCCATGAAATTGTCCCTGGACCCCTGAATAATGTACTATATCTCACAAAAACTATGACATATAACCAACTCTACGAGTTTTAATGGAATCCAAAAAGACCCATGAAATTGTCCCCAGACACCCAAACAGTGTACTGTAGCTCACGAAAACCTCGAGAAAGGTCCAGCTCGTCAAATTTAAATGAATTGCGAAAAATGCCCATGAATTTGTTCCCGGACCCCAAACAGTGTGATATAGCTCACGACAGCTGCGAGATAGGACCAAACCTTCGAGTTTTAATGAATGCCAGAAATGCCCTTCATATGATCCCCGGACCACCGAACAATGTACCATAGCTGACAAAAACTGCGACATAGGACCAAATCTACGAGTTTTAATGAATTCTATAAATGTACAAGAAACTGTCCTCGGACCGCCAAACAATGTGCTAGAGCTCACAAAAACTACTAGACAGGACCAAATCAAGGAGTTCTAATGAATGCCAGAAATGCCCATGAAATTGTCCCCGGACCCCGAAACAGTGTGTTGTAGCTCACAAAAACTGCGAAATAGGACCAAATCGAGGAGTTTTAATGGATTCCAAAAATGCCCGTGAAATTGTCCTCACGAAAGCCGCGAGCTAGGACTAAATCGACGAGTTTTAATGAATGTCAGAATGCCCATGAAATTATCCCCGGACTCCCAAACAGTGTACTATAACTCACAACAACTACGACATAGGACCAAATCTACGAGCTGTAATGAATGACAGAGATGGCCATTACATTTTCCACAAACCCCCCAAATAGTGTGCTATAGCTCGAAAACTGCGAGATATGACCAAATCGACGAGTTTTAATGAATCAAAAAATGACCATGAAATTGTCTCCGGACCACCAAACAGTGTGCTATAAACTCAAGAAAACAGCGAGATTTGACCAACTCGACGAGTTTTAATGAATGCCCGAAATATGCATGAAATTGTACCCGGACCCCCAAACAGTGAAGTATATCTCACGAAAATCGCGACAAAGGACAAAATCGATGGGTTTGGATGAATTCCTAAAATGCCCATAAAGTTGTCCCCGGACCCCAAATTGTGTGCTATAGATCACGAAAACTGCGAGATAGGACCAACTCGACGATTTTTAGTGAATGCCAGGAGTGCCCATGAAATTGTCCCCAGACCCCCGAATAGTGTACTATATCTCAAAAAAACTACGAGATATAACCAACTCTAGGAGTTTTAATAAATTCCAAAAAGACCCATGAAATTATCCCTAGACACCCAAACAGTGTACTATAGCTCACGAAAACCTCTAGAAAGGTCCAGCTCGATAAATTTTTATGGGTTGCAAAAATGCCCGTGAAATTGTCCCCGGACCCCAAAAAGTGTGATATAGCTCACGAAAGCTACGAGATAGGACCCAATCGTCGAGTTTTAATGAATGCCAGAAATGCCCATGAAATTATCCCCGGACCCCCGAACAATGTACCATAGCTGACAAAAACTGCGACATAGGACCAAATCTACGAGTTTTAATGAATGCCAGAGATGCCCATTATATTTTACACAAACCCCCAAACAGTGTGGTATAGCTCACGAAAACTGCGAGATAGGACCAAATCGACGAGTTTTATTGAATGCTAGAAATGCCCATGAAATTGTTTTCCCTGGACCCCAAACAGTGTGCTATTGCTCACGAAAACTGCAAGATAGGACCAAACCGAGGAGTTTTAATGAATGCTAGAAATACCCATGAAATTGTTTCCGGACCCCCAACAGTGTACTGTAGTTCACAAAAACTACGACATAGGACCAAATCTACGAGTTGTAATGAATGACAGAGATGCCCATTATTTTTTCCACAAACCCCCAAATAGTGTGCTATAGCTCGAAAACTGCGAGATATTACAAAATCGACAAGTTTTAAAGAATGCCAAAAATGCCCATGAAATTGTCTCCGGATCCCAGCGAGATTTGACCAACTCGACGAGTTTTTATGAATGCCAGAAATATGCATGAAATTGTACCCGGACCCCCAAACAGTGTGGTATACCTCACGAAAATTGCGAGAAAGGACCAAATCGACGGGTTTGAATGAATTCCAAAAATGCCCATGAAGTTGTCCCCGGACCCCAAATTGTGTGGTATAGATCACGAAAACTGCGAGTTGGACCAACTCGACGATTTGTTATGAATGCCAGGAGTGCCCATGATAATGTCCCTAGACCCCCGAATAGTGTACTATATCTCACAAAAACTACGAGATATAACCAACTATACGAGTTTTCATGGATTCCAAAAAGACCCATGAAATTGTCCCCAGACACCCAAACAATGTACTATAGCTCACGAAAACCTCGAGAAAGGTCCAGCTCGTCAAATTTAAATGGATTGCAAAAATGCCCGTGAATTTGTCCCCGGACCCCAAACAGTGTGATATAGCTCACGACAGCTGCGAGATAGGACCAAATCGTCGAGTTTTAATGAATGCCAGAAATGCCCTTGATATGATCCCCGGACCACCGAACAGTGTACCATAGCTGACAAAAACTGCGACATAGGACCAAATCTACGAGTTTTAATGAATGCTATAAATGCACAAGAAATTGTCCTCGGACCGCCAAACAGTGTGCTATAGCTCACAAAAACTACTAGACATGACCAAATCGAGGAGTTTTAATGAATGCCAGAAATACTCATGAAATTGTCCTCGGACCCCCAAACAGTGTGCTATAGCTCACGAAAACAACGAGATTGGACCAAATTGACGATTTTTAATGAATGCCAGAAAGGCCCATGAAATTGTACCTGGACCCCGAACAGTGTACTATAGCTCACAAAAACTGCGACATAGAACCAAATCTACGAGTTGTAATGAATAACAGAGATGCCCATTATATTTTCCACAAACCCCAAAACATTGTGCTATAGCTCACAAAAACAACGAGAGATGGCCTAGTAGACGAGTTCTAATGAATGACCGAAATGCCCATGAAATTGTCCCCGGACCCCGAAATAGTGTGTTGTAGCTCACAAAAACTGCGAAATAGGACCAAACCAAGGAGTTTTAATGGATTCCAAAAATGCCCGTGAAATTGTCCCGGACCCCAAACACTGTGATATAGCTCACGAAAACCGCGAGATAGGACCAAATCGACGTGTTTTAATGAATGTCAGAATGCCCATGAAATTATCCCCGGACCCCCAAACAGTGTACTATAACTCACAACAACTACGACATAGGACCGAATCTACGAGCTGTAATGAATGACAAAGATGGCCATTATATTTTCCACAAACCCCCAAATAGTGCGCTATAGCTCGAAAACTGCGAGATATGACCAAATCGACGAGTTTTCATGAATCCAAAAATGCCCATGAAATTTTCTCCGGACCACCAAACAGTGTGCTATAAACTCAAGAAAACAGCAAGATTTGACCAACTCGACGAGTTTTAATGAATGCTAGAAATATGCATAAAATTGTACCCGGACCCGCCAAACAGTGTAGTATATCTCACGAAAATTGTGAGAAAGGACCAAATCGACGGGTTTGAATGAATTCCTAAAATGCCCATGAAGTTGTCCCCGGACCCCAAATTGTGTGCTATAGATCACGAAAACTGCGAGATAGGACCAACTCGACGATTTTTAATGAATGCCAGAAGTGCCCATGAAATTGTCCCCAGACCCCCGAATAGTGTACTATATCTCACAAAAACTACGAGATATAACCAACTCTAGGAGTTTTAATGGATTCCAAAAAGACCCATGAAATTGTCCCTAGACACCCAAACAGTGTACTATAGCTCACGAAAACCTCTAGAAAGGTCCAGCTCGACAAATTTTAATGGGTTGCAAAATTGCCCGTGAAATTGTCCCCGGACCCCAAAAAGTGTGATATAGCTCACGAAAGCTGCGAGATAGGACCGAATCGTCGACTTTTAATGAATGCCAGAAATGCCCATGAAATTATCCCCGGACCCCGAACAGTGTACCATAGCTGTCAAAAACTGCGACATAGGACCAAATCTACGAGTTTTAATGAATGCCAGAGATGCCCATTATATTTTCCATAAACCCCCAAACAGTGTGGTATAGCTCACGAAAACTGCGAGATAGGACCAAATCGACGAGTTTTATTGAATGCCAGAAATGCCCATGAAATTGTTTTTCCTGGACCCAAAACAGTGTGCTATTGCTCACGAAAACTGCGAGATAGGACCAAACCGAGAAGTTTTAATGAATGCTAGAGATACCCATGAAATTGTTCCCGGACCCTGAAACAGTGTTTTATAGCTCACGAACACTACGAGACATGACCAAATCGAGGAGTTTTAATAAATGCCAGAAATACTCATGAAATTGGCCCCGGACCCCCAAACAATGTGCTATAGCTCATGAAAATAGCGAGATTTGACCAAATTGATGAGTTTTAATGAATGCCAGAAAGGCCCATGAAATTGTCCTTGGGCCCCCGAACAATGTACGATAGCTCACAAACACTGCGACATAGGACCAAATCTACGAGTTGTAATGAATAACAGAGATGCCCATTATATTGTCCACAAACCCCAAAATAGTGTGTTGTAGCTCACAAAAACTGCGAGATAGCACCAAATAGACGAGTTATAATGAATGCCAGAAATGCCCATGAAATTGGCCCCGGACCCCAAAACAGTGTGATATAGCTCACGAAAACTGCGAGATAGGACCAAATCGAGGAGTTTTAATGGATTCCAAAAAAGCCCGTGAAATTGTCCCCGGACCCCAAACAGTGTGATATAGCTCACGAAAGCTGCGAGATAGGACCAAATCGACGATTTCTAATGAATGTTAGAAATGCCCATGAAATTATCTCCAGACCCCCGAACAGTGTACTATAGCTCACAAAAACTGCGACATAGGACCAAATCTACGAGTTGTAATGAATGACAGAGATGCCCATTATATTTTCCACAAGCCCCCAAATAGTGTGCTATAGCTCGAAAACTGTGAGATATGAGCAAATCGACAAGTTTTAATGAATCCAAAAATGCCCAGGAAATTGTCCCCGGACCCTCAAACAGTGTGCTATAACTCAAGAAAACTGCGAGATTTGACCAACTAAACGAGTTTTAATGAATGGCAGAAATATCCATGAAATTGTACCCGGACCCCCAAACAGAGTGGTATATCTCACAAAAATTGCGAGAAAGGACCAAATCGACGGGTTTGAATGAATTCCAAAAATGCCCATGAAGTTGTCCCCGGACCCCAAATTGTGTGCTATAGATCACGAAAACTGCGATATAGGACCAAATCGACGATTTTTAATGAATGACAGGAATGCCCATGAAATTGTACCCGGACCCCGAATAGTGTACTATAGCTCAAAATAACTACGAGATATAACCAACTCTAGGAGTTTTAATGAATGGCAGAAATACCCATGAAATTTTTCCCATCCCCCAAACAGTGTGCTATAGATCACGAAAATTGCGAGATTTGACCAAATTGACGAGTTTTAATGACTGCTAGAAAGGACCATGAAATTGTCCCAAGACCCCCAAACAATGTTCTATAGCTCACGAAAATTGCGAGATAGGACCAAATCGACGAGTTTTAATGCATGCCAGAAATGCCCATGAAATTGTCCCCGGACCCCCAAACAGTGTGCTATAGCTCACGGATACTCGGAGAAAGGACAAAATCGATGATTTTCAATGAATGCTAGAAATGCCCATGAAATTGTCCCTGGGCCCCCAAACAGTGTGTTATAGCTCACGAAAACTACGAGATATGACCCAATCGAGGAGTGTTAATGAAAGCCATAAATGCCGATGACATTATCCTCGGAACCCCAAACAGTGTACTATATCTCACGAAAATTTCGAGAAAAGACTATATAGACGAGTTTTAATAGATGCCAGAAATGGCCATGAAATTATCCCCGGACCCCCAAACAATGTGCTATAGCTCACAAAAACAACGAGATAGGACCAACTCGAGGAGTTTTAATGAATGCCAGAAATTCGCATGAAATTGTCTCCAGACCCCCAAACAGTGTACTATAGCTCACAAAATCATCGACATAGCTCCAAATTGACGAGTTTTCATGAAATACAGAAATGCCAATGAAATTTTGCACGTACCCACAAATTATGTGTTGTAGCTCATGAAAACTGCGAGATAGGACAAAATCAACGAGTTAGGATGAATGCTAGAAATTTCCATGAAATTGTCCCCGGGCCCCTAAGCACTGTGTACTATAGCTCACGAAAACTGCGAGATATCACCCAATCAACGAGTTTTACTGAATTCTACAAATGCCGAGGAAATTGTCCCTGGATCCCCAAAACAGTGTACTATAGCTCACGAAAACTGCAAGAAAGGACCAAATCGACGAGTTTGAATGAATTCCAGAAATGCCCATGAAATTGTCCCTAGACCCCAAACAGTGTGCTATAGCTCACGAAAACTACGAGAAAAGACCAAATCGACGAGTAATAATGAATGCCAAAAATGGCTACTAAATTTTCCCCCAGACCCCCCAACAGTGTGCTATAGCTCAACGAAACTGCAAGAAATGACCAAATTGACGAGTTTTAATGAATGTCAGAAATGCCCATGAAATTGTCCCCGGACCCACAAACTGCAATAAATCATGAAAACTACGAGAAAGGACGAAATCGACGTATTTTGATGAATTCTAGAAATGCCCATGAAATTGTCCCTGGAAACCCAAATAGGACGAAAACGACAAGTCAGGATGAATGCCATAAATGGCCGTGAATTTCTTCTCGGACAATTTCATGCATGTTTGTGGCATTCAGCAAAACTCGTCGATTTCTCCTTTCTCGCAGTTGTCCACAGCGATAGCACACTTTTGGGGGTTCCGGGTACAATTTCGCGGGAATTTATAGTATTGATCAAAACCCGTCGATTTGGGTTCAGGGTACAATTTCATAGGCATTTGTGGCAGTCTCAAAACACGTCGATTTCATCCTATCTCGTTGTTTTATTTAGCTACATCACACTGTTTGGGGGTCCGGGGGCAATTATGGGCATTTCTGGCATTCACCAAAACTCAACGATTTTGTCCAATCTCACAGTTTTCACGAGATATAGCACACTGTTTGGGGGTCTAGGGAAATTTTCATGGGAATGACATAGATCAATCCTCGTCCATTTGATCCTAAGTCCCAGTTTTCATAAGTTGGAGCACTTTTTGGGGGTCCGGGGAAAAATTCATGGGGATTTATGTCATTCATTAAAACTCATTGAATTGGTCCTATCTCGAAGTTTTCGTGAGCCATAACACACCGTTTTGGGGTCCAGGGAAAATTTCCGGGTCACTTCTGGCATTCAACAAAACTCCTCGACTAGGTACTATCTTACAGTTTTCATGAGCTATAGCACACTTTTGGTTGTCTTGGGAAGTTTTCACGTACTTTTGTGGCATTCATCAAAACTCGTCTATTTTGTCCTTTCTGAAAGTTTTCGTGACCTATAACACACTTTTGGGGGTCTAGTGACATTTTCATAGGGCATATTTTGCATTTATCAATCCTTGTCCATTTTGTCCTAACTCACAGTTTTCATGAGCTATCCCTTGTTTGGGGGTCCGTGGAAAATTTCATGGGCTTTTATGGCATTCATTAAAACTCATTGATTTGGTCATATCTCGTAGTTTTCATGAGTTATAACACATTGTTTGGGGGTCTAGGTACTTTCATGGTCATTTGTCATTCATCCAAACTCATCAATTTGGTCCTTTCTCCCTGTTATCGTGAGCTATAGCGCACAGTTTGGGGCTACGGGGATAATTTGGTGGACATTTCTGGCATTCAACAAAACTTGTTGATTTGGTCTTATCTCGAAGTTTTTGCGAGCTATAGCACACTTTTTGGGGGTCCGAGGACAATTTGGTGGGAATTTCTAGCATTGATCAAAACCGGTCGATTTGGGTCTGTCTCGCGGATTTCGTGAGCCATAGCACACTGTTTGGGTTCCCGGGACAATTTCATGGGCATTTGTGGTAGTTTTAAAACACGTCGACTTCGTCCTATCTCGCAATTTTCATGAGCTACAACACACTGTTTGGGGATCTGGGGACAATTTCATGGATATTTCTGGCATTCGCCAAAACTCGTCAATTTGGTCCCATCATTCATATTTCATGAGCTATAGCACACTTTTTGGGGGTATAGGGACATTTTCTTAGGCATTTTTGGCATTCATCAATCCTCACTGTTTGGGGGTCCGGGAAATATTTCATGGACATTTATGTCATTCATTAAAACTAATCGATTTGGTCCTATCTTGCGGTTTTTGTGAGCTATAACACATTTTTGGGGTTCCGGGGGAAATTTCATGGGCATTTTTGGCATTCAACAAAACTCGTTAATTTGGTCTTATCTCGCAGTTTTCATGAGCTATAGCACATTGTTTGGGGTTCTAGGGATATTTTCATGGGAATTTTTGGCATTCATCAATCCTCGTCGATTTTGTTAGAACTCACAATTTTCATGAGCTAGTCCTCTGTTTGGGGGTCCGTGGAAAATTTCATGGGAATTTATGGCATTCATGAAAACTTGTTGATTTGGTCGTATCTCGTAATTTTCGTGAGCTATAACCCACTATTTGGGGGTCCATGGACAATTGCATGCACATTTTTGGTATTCATCAAAACTCATCGATTTGGTCCTTTCTCGCCTTTGTCGTGAGCTATAGCACACTGTTTGGGGGTTCGCAGAAAATTTCATGGGAATTTCTAGCATTGATCAAAAGTCGTCGATTTGGGTCCGTCTCGCGGTTTTCGTGAGCCATAGCACACTGTTTGGGTTTCAGGGCCAATTTCATGGGAATTTGTGGTAGTCCTAAAACACATCGACTTCGTCCTATCTCGCAGTTTTCGTGAGCTACAACACACAGTTTGGGGGTCCGCGGATAATTTCATGGGCATTTCCGGCATTCACCAAAACTCGTCTATTTGGTCCTATGTCGCGGTTTTCATGAGCTGTTTGGGGTCTAGGGATATTTTTGTGGGCATTTTTGGCATTCATCAATCTAGTCGATTTAGTCCTAAGTCGCAGTTTTCATGAGCTAGTGAACAGTTTGGGGTCCGGGGCAATTACATGGGCAGTTATGGAATTCGTTAAAAGTCATTGATTTGGTCCTATCTCGCAGATGTCGTGAGCTATAACACACTGTTTGGGGATGCAGGGACAATTTCATGCACATTTGTGGAATTTATCAAAACTCGTTGATGTGGTCCTTTCTCGCAGTTCTCGCAAGCTATAGCACACTTTTTGGGGGTCCGACTACAATTTCGTGGGAATTACTAGCATTGATCAAAACCCGACGATTTGGTTCTTTCTGGCGGTTTTTGTGAGCCATGACACATTTTTTGGGTTCCGGGGACAATTTCATGGGCATTCGTGGCTGTCTCAAAGCACGTCGATTTCATCCTATCTCGTTGTTTTCTTGACCTACATCACACTATTTGGGTGTCCAGGGACAATTCATGGGCATTTCTGGACTTTACCAAAACTTGTCGATTTAGTCTTATCTCGGAGTTTTCACGAGATATAGCACACTATTTGGGTGTCTAGGGAAGTTTTCATGTGCATGGTCATCTATTCTCATCCATTCGGTCCTAATTCTTAGTTTTCATGAGTTGGCCCACCGTTTGGGGGACCGAGGGAAATTTTATGGGGATTTATGTCATTCATTAAGACTCATTGATTTGGTCCTATCTCGAAGTTTTTGTGAGACATAACACAGTTTTTGGGGGTACAGTGAAAATTTCATGGCCAATTCTGGCATTCAACAAAACTCTTCGACTAGGTCCTATCTCACAGTATTCATGAGCTATAGAACACTTTTGGTGGTCTATGGAAATATTCATGTACTTTTGTGGCATTCATCAAAACACGTCAATTTGGTCTTTTATCAAAGCTATCGTGAGCTATAGCACAGTTTTTCCTTGTACATGGACATTTTCATAGGGCTTTTTTGGCATTCGTTAATCCTCGTCCATTTGGTCCTAACTCACAGTTTTCATGAGCCACCCACTGTTTGTGGGTCCGGGGAATATTTCATAGACATTTATGGAATTCATTAAAACTCACTGATTTGATCTTACATCGTAGTTTTCATGAGCTATAACACACTGTTTGGGGTCCAGGGATAATTTCATGGACATTTGTGGCATTCACAAAAACTCGTCGATTTGGTCCTTTCTCGCAGATATCGTGAGCAATAGTACACTTTTTGGGGGTCCGAGGACAATTTTGTGGGAATTTCTAGCATTGGTTAAAACCCGTCGATTTGTCAATTTGGTTCTATCTCACGCTTTTCGCGAGCCATAGCCCACTATTTCGATATGGGGGACAATTTCATGGGCATTTGTGGTAGTCTTAAAACACGTTCATTTCGTTCTATCTCGTAGTTTTCATGAGCTACATCACACAATTTGGGGGTCCGGGGACAATTTCATGGGCATTTCTGGCATTCACCCAAACTCGTCGATTGGGTCCTATCTTGCAGTTTTCATGAGCTATAGGATTATATCACACTGTTTTGGGGTCTAGGGACATTTTAATGGGAATTTTTTGCATTCATCAATCTAGTCGATTTGGTCCTAGGTTGCAGTTTTCAGAGCTAGCCCACTGTCTGAGGGTCCGGGAAAATTTCGTGGGCATTTATGGAATTCATGAAAATTCATTAATTTGGTCCTATCTCATAGTTTTCGTGAGCTATAACACATTGGTTGGGGGTCCAAGGACAATTTCATGCACATTTGTGGCATTCGTCAAAACTTATCGATTTGGTCCTTTCTCGCCGTTGTCGTGAGCTATAGCACACTTTTTGGAGGTTCAGGTACAATTTCATGGGAATTTCTAGCATTGATCAAAACCCGTCGATTTGGTTGTTTCTCGTGGTTTTCGTTAGCCATAGCACACTATTTGGGTTCCGGGGACAATTTCATGGTTATTTGTGGCAGTCTAAAAACACGTCGATTTCGTCCTTTCTCGAAGTTTTCGTGAGCTATAGCAAACTATTTGTGGGCTCGGGGACAATTTGCTGGGTATTTGTGGTATTCACCTAAACTTGTCGATTTAGTTTTATCTCGCCGTTTTCATGAGCTATAGCACACTGTTTGGGATCTAGGGACATTTTCATGTGCATGGCATTCCTCAATTCACCTCGATTTTATCCTAACTCGCAATTTTCATGAGCTGGCCCACTGTTTGGGGGGTCTGGGGAAATTTTCATGGGCATTTATGTCACGCAAACTCATTGATTTGGTCCTATGTCGCAGTTTTCGTGAGCCATAACACACTTTTTGTGGGTCTGGAGACAATTTCATTGTCATTTCTGGCATTCCATAGAACTCCTCCATTTGGTCCTATCTGGCAGTTTTCATGAGCTATAGCACACTTTTTGGGGTCTAGGGACCATTTTCATGCACATTTGTGGTATTCATCAAAATTTGTCGATTTGATTCTTTCTCGCAGTTGTCATGAGCTATAGCACACTTTTGGGGGATCCAGGTACAATTTCTTGGGAATTTCTAGCATTCACAAAATCCCATCGATTAGTTTCTTTCTCGCGGTTTTCGTGAGCCATATCACACTGATTGGCTTTCGGGGACAATTCCATGGGCATTTGTGGTAGTCGCAAAACACGTCGATTGCATCCTATCTCGTAGTTTTTGTGAGTTATAGCACATTGTTTGGGGGTCCATGGACAATTTCATGGGCATTCCTGGCATTCACCAAAACTCGTTAATTTTGTCCTATCTTGCAGTTTTCATGAGCTATAGCACACTGGTTGGTGTTCTGGGAAATTTTCATGGGAATTTTTGGAATTCATCAAACCTCGTCGATTTAGTGCTAACTCGCAGTTTTCATGAGCTAGCACACTGTTTGGGGGTCCGGGGAAAAGTTCTTGGGCATTTATGGCATTCGACAAAACTCATTGATTTGGTCCTTTCTCGCAGTTTTTGTCAGCTATAGCATACTGTTTGGGGGGGGGGGGTCTAGAGACATTTTTATGGGCATTTTTGGCAGTTATCAAGCTTCGTCGATTTGCTGCTAACTCGAAGTTTTAATGAGCTATATCATACTTTTGGGGGGGGGGTATATGGACTTTTTCTTGGGCATTTCTAGCATTAGTTAAATCTCGTCGATTTCGTCCCATCTCGCAGATTTCGTGAGCTATAACACACTGTTTGGGGTCAGGGGAAAATATCATGGGTGATGGAGGGATGATAACCCGGTAGGCCAACGCCGAGGAGTAACTCGGCCCAAAGGACGCTGCGCAAGACCCGGCTTAAGATAGATGAGTTTCTAGAAGGCCCAGGAACGTAGGCCTCGTAACCCGGATTGTGGGTTCCGATAAGGAAGTTTAGGGTTTCTAAGCAGTGTCCAGGTAGGATTCAGAGTGCGCCCTGGAGAGTGGGCCAAGGGGTCCGGATATTATATAAGCCGGCCCCTAGGGTTAGACAAGAGAGAGATCCAAGAGTTCGAGCAATATCGCTAGGTATCGAGTATCCAGTGTAACACGAGAGTTGAGTTAATATATCTAGATCGGAGAATCGGCGACTTGATTGCCGGCTACCAGATCGCATACCATCATGTTTTCCCTTGAGCTAAACCCTCTCCCAAACACCAGAGTCGATTTGCCCCAAGACAAGTTACCCCCGGTAACGTCTGCCGTGATTATCCCACGACAGTTGGCGCCCACCGTGGGGCCTACGTCCAAGGGTGTTTACATCACGGGAGAAGCTCGGAAGAACATGGAGAACCTTGTCATCGGCGAGATCTACACCGATCACGAAGGAGAGAAGATGGTGGACGATGCCAGCTGGGGGCCAGAGTCGGATCTGCTCGAATCCGGATCTGTCGTGAAAATCGGCCAGATCAACGTCTTCATCGGCATGGTACGTACGTCCGGTTCAATCCCTGACGATTTCGGATTTGATTCTGTGTCAGGAGAAGCCACCTACGTTCAATCAGATGGGGAAGAATCGGTCGGGACGGTAGATCCGACAGAAGAGCCCCCCACGAAGAGGGAACAACCGGAGGAGCCGGCATGGACCCCGCGTGGCCGGGTCATAAGAGAAGATGATACCGAGTCCATCTTGCATCTACTGGAGGACCGGTACGAGGAAAATAGCAGCGAAGAGGAAGAGTACGAATCTGCGCCAAGCATTACGCGCCAGGTTGCGGTTTACACGGCCCCGGCGATCAATCTTAACCAGGGGAACGTGACCGCGGCCACAGTCGGAACAGCACCAGCATTGGCCCAACAGCAAGGTCCGGTTGACGGAAACCCGGTTCTCACCCGAGTTGACGGAGAATCGGCATCGGTTACCAGCCACGCGGCGGACAGCGAGTTGCAGGCAAACATGTTCGGATATCTGGCAAACCGGACGCCAGGGGCAGGTCCTTCAAACCCGCAACACCCGGCCCTATTCAACAACAACTTGATTCTGGATCCAACCGTTTTAGGCACAGTTATTACTCCGGAAAACGCGGCGGAACGTGTCAGAGATCTGGACGTAGCCCGCCGTGCATTGGAGCAACAGAGAAGGCAAGTAGAAGCAGAAAGGCAGGGGGTGGCCACCCGCCAACGTGAGCTGGATGCATTGGAAACCCGGCTCCGAGAAGAGACAACCAGGGTGCGTCAAAGGCACCAAACGATGTTACCAGCAACGGGTGGAGTTATAAACCCGACCAACCTATTTATCACACCTCAGGATCAACCGATTCCGGCAGCAAACCAAGGAACCATACAGCAACCTGCAACTGGAGGAGCACAGCCGGCAAACATACAAGCCGGGTTACCCACATTGCAGACTGGAGCCACTGCCGCCAATACATTACCACCACCACCACCATCGCGATTTCGCACACCAGCAGGTCATTACAACAACCCCATGGATAATGTGTACGCAGCAACGCTCGCATTGAATCAAATCCCCGTGAGAGAGTCACCCCACGCAGAGGAGACCCGGCGGGCGATAGATCTATTGCGCACTGCGGTAGCACAGCAAGTTAATTACCCGGATCACAGAAGTGGAATGCATGGGACACCATATATCAGCCAGCAACGAGGCAATACCGGCAATATCCAGACAAGTTCAGCGCGGCGGAGGGAAGAGCAGCAGCAAATGCCGCCTCCTCCCCGCGTTCAGGCAGTACCAGCAACATCAGCAGCACAAGCTATCGTGGACAGTTCCAGAGCCAGGAGGGCCGCGGCCGGGTCTGCGGTGCATGGGCCACCAGCCGTACCGCGTCCAGCCGCACCTCCCGCAGGATCACATGTTTCCCGGGTGAGACCAGTTCCGACTAATCTCGCTGGGCCTAAGTGTCTGTCGGATAACATCAGAGCTGAGCCTTACCCGGATAAGTTCAAGGAACCGGGTAAAGTTGTGAATTATGAGCCGACTATGGATCCAGAAACATGGGTGAGCAGTTATGAGATGGCTATGTCGATTCGCAACGCATAAGAAAATATTCAAGCCAAGTTCATGTACTTGATGATGTCAGAAGGAGCAGCAAAGCTGTGGTCCAATAATTTACCGGAAGGATCTATCAAATCATGGGAGGAGTTGAAAACTGCGTTTATCAAGCACTTTCATGGGACGTGCAGAAAGCTATTTACTATTGATGACCTAGAGCGATGTGTCCAAAAGAAGGGAGAATCGGCGCGCAGCTGGGTGCGCCGGGTTATGGAGATACTTCACTCATCTACGGATATTCAGCCCAAAGATGCGCTACAAGCTATGGCAAAGACGTGCAAGTACATACCTTTAGTGCAAAAGTTAACTCGCATGAAATCTAGTCGAAATGCTTCAGAGGTTACGATGGGAGAGCTAATGGATGCATGCAACAAACACGCTGCAACGGATACTACAGAAGAGGATGTCGATGACAAGAAAGCAAAAGCAATACAAATAATAGTGGAAGAACCGGCAATGGATCAACGCCAGGTAACAATGGAGGTAACAATGGGAACAAACAGAACAAGCGCCCGTTTGAGGGAGGCTCCGAGTTTGTCGCTAGCACAGAAGCCGAGTCTTCGAGACCTAGGGCAGAAGGAAATTTCAATGCTGGAAACCACAACGGAGGAAATTATCAAGGACCACCGAGGCCGGGTAACCATTGGGATATCTTCAGAATGGCGTGCCCAAAGCACATCAGGAACGGTAGGCCGGCTAACCACTCATTGGAGCAGTGTGCGGACCTACAGAGATGGAAGAATGAGGAGATAAACAAGGCCATGTGAGGTGCAGGTTGGGGAGGAGGACCGGGTAACGGCCCACCCCCAGCCGGTAACCCGGCAGGCGGAAATCCGGGTAACAACCAAGGGGGAGTTGGAGGTTTCCAAGCTAACCCCAAGCAATTGGGACAATATCACGTGCATACCACAGGAATTTCTAACAAGGATAAAAAAGATACTGAAACAAGCAGTAAACTCGGTTTCTTCGGCTGTCCCGAGATACCTGAGATGGTCAGAGCAGGACGTAACATGGAGCAGAAGAGATCACCCGGAAAGGATAGAACACCCGGGAGTCTTAGCATTAGTGGTGGCACCACAGGTTAATGTTATGAGCTAAACAAGGTCCTAATGGACGGTGGAAGTAGCATCAATATCTTGTATTGGGAAACCTTTCTACGCATGGGTCTCAAGGAGTCTCAGCTGCAGAAGAGTTCAACGGTTTTTCACGGGATTGTGCCGGGTCACTCAGCGTGCCCCGAGGGAAAGATCACATTGGAGGTAGCTTTTGGAGAATCAAAGGATAATTATCGAGTCGAGTGGCTTTCTTTCGAGGTGGTTAAGGTGTGCAGTCCTTATCACGCGCTATTCGGAAGGCCGGCTTATGCCAAGTTCATGGCCAGGCCGTGTTATGTGTATCTACAACTAAAAATCCCGGGCCCCAAGCAGACCATCACCATACACGGGAGCCGGGATATAGCAGCTGAGCGCGATGAAGGAGACGCAGCCATGGCGGAGCAAGCTTGCAGAAAAGACGAACTCAAGTATTACCGGTCTCAAGTAGACCCGGATGACAGAACAGTGTTAAAAAGACCAAATACTGAAGATGAGAGAGCAAAATTCAAGGCAGCACAGGACACCAAGATGGTAGCTTTTGTCGAGGGTGATCCCTCTAAGCAATTTGCTATAGGATCTAACTTGGACAGCGAGCGGGAGAAAGCACTTGTGGAGTTCATTCGTTCAAATCAGGATGTGTTCGCCTGGACGCCTAGCGATATGCCGGGTATCCCCACAGAGTTGGCAGAGCACAGTTTGCACGTCGATCCCAAGTCCAGACCCGTGAAACAGGGCTTGAGAAAGATGAATGAGGAAAGAAGGAAAGCTATAGGGGAAGAAATCGCTCGGCTGCTGACAGCCGGCTTTATTATGGAAGTGTTTCACCCGGACTGGTTAGCAAATCCGGTTCTCGTGATGAAAAAGACCAATGAGTGGAGGATGTGCATTGATTACACGAGTCTCAACAAGCATTGCCAAAGGATCCGTTTGCTCTACCAAGGATAGATCAGATCATAGACGCAGTAGCTGGAAGCGACCTATTATGTTTCCTGGATGCATATTCCGGGTATCATCAAATCAAGCTCAAGAAGGAGGATTGGGAGAAAACATCATTCATAACCCCTTTTGGGGCCTTTTGTTACAAAACCATGACATTCGGATTAAAGAACGCTGGCGCAACCTATCAACGGTGTATTCAGAAGTGCTTCGAGGACCAAATTGGACGCAACGTCCATGCTTATGTAGACGATGTGGTGATCAAGACCAGAAAGGCGGAGACATTTATCGATGATCTAAAGGAAACATTCAAGAACTTGATAAGGTATCAGATGAAACTCAACCCGACAAAGTGTGTTTTTGGAGTTCCAGCCGGGAAATTACTCGGCTTCATCGTTTCTGAGAGAGGAATTGAGGCAAACCCGGACAAAATCAAAGCTATCCAGAGTCTGAACAAGCCGGAAAATTTGAAACATGTTCAGAAGCTCACAGGGTGCGTAGCAGCGCTCAGCCGGTTTATATCCAGACTCGGAGAAAAGGCAATACCCTTGTACCGGCTCCTGAAAAAATCTGATAAATTCGTATGGGATCAAGAGGCGGACGAGGCGTTCGAGGCACTAAAAAAGCAGCTATCTGAGGCACTAGTCCTAGCAGCTCCGGGTCCTAAAGAGCCTATGTTACTATACGTTGCAGCACGGGCCCGGGCGGTTAGCGTGGTGGTTGTTGTCGAGCGAAAAGAAGATGGAAAAGAATACCCGGTCCAGAGGCCGGTTTACTATGTCAGTGAGGTACTATCAGAGGCAAAACAGCGTTATCCACATTGGCAAAAGCTGGTTTTCGGGGTCTTCATGGCCAGCCGGAAATTGAAGCCATATTTTCAGGAACACCCCATAACAGTGGTGAGTTCTATACCAATGTCGGATATCATCAGAAACTCGGATGCAACAGGTAGAATAGCCAAGTGGGCGATCGAGATGGGGGATTATCACATCAACTATGAGCCAAGGTCAGCAATCAAATCTCAAGCCCTAGTCGATTTTATTAACGATTGGACGCACACAGGCATGCCCACCATGGCTCCAAACTCCGAGTCTTGGATCATGCACTTCGATGGATCCAAGCAATACGAGGGGTCAGGAGCTGGAGTGGTACTAACATCACCCAAAGGAGACAAGTTGAGCTACGTGCTACAGATTCACTTTGATTGTTCCAACAACGTGGCCGAGTATGAGGCCTCATTGCACGGCTTAAAGGTAGCAAAGGAGATGAATATTAAGAGGATACGATGCTTTGGAGATTCGGACCTTGTGGTACAGCAGGTCTCAGGAACTTGGGATAGAAAAGATGCAACTATGGCAGCATACCGTAGAGAGGTTGATAGAGTTGCCGGGTGTTTCTCCGGGTATGAGGTGGAGCACATAGACAGAAGAAAAAACGAGGCAGCAGATGCACTCGCCAGACTCGGCTCGTGCAGAGAGCCAGTTCCACCTAATGTTTTCCTGGATGAACTATGGCGACCATCAGTTAAAACCGAGTCTGAGGAAGAACTGGCAAATCAAGACCCGGATTTGGAGCTCGTGGCCACGGTACGTGCTGTTCCCGAGTGGACAGAGCCGTTCTTGGCCTACCTATCACGGGGCGAGTTACCACAGCAGGAAGTATTAGCAAGACAAATTCTGAGGCGAGCAAAAGGATATTCTATCATCAACGGAGAGTTATACAAGAGAAGTGCAGCAGGAGTCTTTTTGCGCTGTGTAGCACCAGAAGAAGGCCGACAGATCCTCAAGGAAATCCATGAAGGTGATTGTGGGCATCATGCATCCACAAGATCCCTGGTGGCCAAAGCTTATCGACATGGTTTTTTCTGGCTCACGGCCCTAGCAGACGCTGAGCGCTTGGTGGCAAGGTGTGACGGATGTCAAAGGTACGCTCGCCAAACCCATGTGCCGGCTATGGAACTACGGACTATCCCGTTAACTTGGCAGTTTGCTATTTGGGGTATGGATATGGTTGGCCCCTTTCACATGTCACCTTGCAAAAAGACGCACCTCTTGGTGGCCATTGACAAGTTTACAAAGTGGGTTGAGGTTATGCCAGTTACCAACTGTGAAGCAATTACAGCAGTCAAGTTCCTGAAAAGGATTATCTATCGGTTTGGGTATCCCCATAGCATAATTACCGACAATGGAACCAATATGTCCCTTGGCGAGATGGAGAAATTTTGTGAAAAAAATGGAATCCGGCTTGAAATAGCTTCAGTGGCCCATCCACAGGCTAATGGACAAGTGGAGAGGGCAAATCAAGAGTTGCTTCGTGGATTAAAGCCACGATTGCGAGTTCCATGTATCAGAGCTGCTGGCGCATGGGTCAAAGAATTACCTGCAGTGGTTTGGGGTATAAACACAACGCCTAACAGATCCACTCAGATGACACCGTTTTTCATGGTTTATGGTGCAGAGGCGGTGTTGCCGAGTGATATCATCCATGACTCGCCTCGAGTGTCGGCTTACGTCGAGGTAGAGAACGAGAAGACCCGGCAGGACGCCGTGGATATGTTGGAAGAAGAAAGGGAACAAGCACTGGAAAGATCAGCCATATATCAGCAGGACCTCCGGAGGTATCATAGCCGGCGCGTGAAAACCCGAGTCTTCCAGGAAGGAGACCTGGTTCTGCGCCTGGTACAGTCAAAGGAAGGAAAACATAAGTTATCACCGCCATGGGAAGGACCGTTTATCATAAGCCAGAATCTGCACAATGGATCGTATTACTTGATAGATGCAAGGGAAGAGTCAGCTACGGTTAACGACACCGCTCATACCACTTCATCTATGCAAGAGAGAGAAAGACCATGGAACGTAGCTCAGCTGCGTCCCTACTATACCTAGTATAGACCAGACTCACAAGTGGAATTACACGATGTAACAGGCAGCAGGTTTCAGACGCGCTCTTTTCCCATCCAGGGTACCTAAGGGGACTGGAGGGTTTTTAATGAGGCGGCTTGCTGACCTAACTTTCTCATATCAATAAAGAGATGGTTAAGCAATATGTCTTTTTCACATGTTTCATCAAGTTTATTTTTTCTGTTATGTTTTTACTTTTCCTCCAGGTAAGTATTATTTATTGTTTTCTTAGTACATTAGTTTCTTTAGTATGTTGCATGTATTTAGGTCTTGGGGGCTGATTGCTTGAATAGCACAGTTACAAACTCAAAGACCCGGCCATGATGCCCATGAGTTATAAGGGCCGATTACTCGCAAACGAGTACGGCTGCAATCTTATAACCGGACAAAGGAGCCAAATTTCTTGACTTTTCTTACTTAAGCTCGATGTGACTCGCACTAAAGTGGCATGATTTGCTCGCTTACGATTACAATCAGCCATGATGCCCAATGGGACTTGCCTGGCCATGTTTTCGTACAGATGTAACAACATGGTATCCACGCGAAAGCCGGCTTACAGTACAAGAGAGTCAAAAGGGTCATCTAAACCACAAGTTATGCAGAGTACAGGGTTAATAACTGGAAACTCAAAGTCTATTAAGCATAACTTCAAAACCTATGTGAAACGGCTCTAGGTTTTGGGCTTAGCAGAAACAACCTGTTTTCTTTGAGAAACCTCACACCCCAGACTCGGAATTTCGGGCCTTGGGGACTGGGTATTTTGAAAAGGAGAAAGTTGCTTAGCTAACAAGCCCAAAAACCCAAAAACCGAGTCTTGGGGACCCGGGGACTTAGAGAAAAGTCCACCTGTCAAAACCCACCAAACTCGGAAATTGAGCCTCACAAAAGGAACCATAAAGAAAGTCGGAGTATCAAGAGTAAATAAGCTCAAAAGAAGATAAATATCAAAATCATCCAAAGGCCAGAAGAGGCACGAAGTATATCAAGGCATTAAAGTACATTACAAGTCTCGATACTAGTATCAAAGGTGCACAGGCGGGTGAATTTTCCCCGACTTTGGAGTCGAGACCCGGACTGTCTGGGTGTCCGGGTTTGGAGAACTCATCTTCGTGTCCAGGATCTCAGCCTCTTCGTCCTCAGCCTCTTCGGATGGCTTTGGACACCCGGTTTCCTGGTGAGTTGGGTCACCCAAGGAGCCTTGTTCCTGGTGGTCTTCAGCATCACCGCCAGTCGCGGCGTCCGTATTATCAGTTGGCCCCTCCGTCTCCCGGTTATCGGTCTCCATGTTCTCCGGGTCACTAAGTGTGACTTGGGCGCCAAGGAAAAAAGAAAGAAACAGTTAGTGGCAGTGGAGGAAGATTATCGAGTATGCGGGGATATCATACAGCAAGGACTCACCCGGTGTTCACAGCATAATCCGGGGGGACCTCGCTGCTGGAAGCGGATGAAACTGTCGCAGAAACCGATAGCGGAACCCAGAACTGCCCAGCCCGTGGATGGTTGGGGGAGGGGTGACGCCGAGGAGAATTGGAAGGATTAGGTGGAGGAGTACCGGCACGGCGGACCGGTGAGGTGGAGATGCCTGGGTTGAGGGGATCGTCACCCGGGGAACTCCGCGTCACTCTACGCTTGGCCGGAAGAGAGTCCTTCAAGTGTGATGAGTTGGACAATTGTTGGTTAAGTTTTCGCATGTTATCAAAGGAATAGGGTTCGGAGGACATAAAGGAGAAGGGAACCTTGGATACCACCCCCTGGTCTTCCTATTGGCCCCAACAACTGCTTCTTGTTTAGGGTCGCTTTGGTCGGATTCGGTGGCCTCCGGGTCCCCCTCGTCCTTGTCATCTTTGTCCTCCAACCCTGTAAGCCGAGTATGTATAGTCGGCAAAAGTTAGACGTATAAGCAAAATGGCGCAAGTGAAGTTGATAGAAGACCCGGATAAATACCTTCGTCATTGTCAGCCGGTTCCTCATCTTCTTCCGGGTCTCCGGAAGAAGGGGAGGTCTCGACGTTCCAGAAAACGTTATCGGCCTGAGACAAAAGCACAAGGGTAAGAATCAGCAGTCATATCAAGCGAAAGCATGAAGGTAAAAGCATAAGCGTCGGATTTTACCGCTGGAGCCGGGTTGTCCCGGGTGAATGGAGCTAACCCGGCAATGTTTTTGATCACCTCCAATTTTTCCGTCAAAAAACTCTTGATGGTTTTGTTGGTATCGCTGGCTGGGTAGTTCTTAGAAGAATACCGGAGCGCGTCTGTGACGTGGCCCGAGTAGTCGCACATTAGCTTGGTGCGGATGGAGTTGGGCTGGATCCTGAAGTCCACCCAGGTCTTGACCAAGTTGAGCCCAAGGAGACCTTGGGTGGAGAGGACGACTATCTTGGTTAGAAGAGGTTGGATGGCCTCCCTATCCGACTCAGGGGCAAAGGCATTGATAGACTCGGAGATATCAAGGAGACCCTCCGAGTAACCCGACAATTTCCTTTCGCCGGGTGGGGAGGTGTCTCGGCAGTAGAAGAAGGATAATTGCCAGTGTTTAACATGGTAATTCAGGTTAAGAGTTGGCATTGGGGAATTCTTACGGCGCTGGATGGAAACCCCGCCGCAAGCAAGAAGCGCCCCGTCACCGCTTTCGCGGCACGGTTTGCATTGGAAAAGTTCAATAAAAAGAGCCAGATTTGGCGGAATGCACAAATAGGACTCGCAAAGGACGATAAAGTGGGTGATGTTCAACATAGAGTTAGGCCCTATGTCGAACACCCAGAGGCCATAGTGGCTCAAGACCTCGCAGAAAAAAAATGACCCGGAGGGCGAAACCCCCGGGTCACATGCTCAATGAAGCAGATTACCTCATCGGCAGCAGGTGTAGGCCGGGTCTCATCACCTGGCACTCTCCAATGGATATCTTCTTGAGGGGGAGGACCCCTAACTCGGACAGCTCTTCTAGCTTGGCCTTGGTGACGGTGGATCGCGCCCAGTTGGCGGATATTGATTGGGTTGTCCTTGCTTTGGCCTGCTGCTTCCCTTGCTTCTTGGGAGCCATGGGTTCAGTCTACAAAGCACAAGACAAAAAGGTGCAAGACATAAGACTCGGAAGTCATGGGTTATCCGGATATATGCAAGCAGTATCAAAAGAAGGCATGAGGACTATGAATTATCCGGGTATCATTGGACGGGGTGAAAATTACAGGTTATCCGGGTATCGAGTAGCAATACAGAAATTATGGGGGACTTACGTATTGATGATCGTTTGCGGAAGAAGGTTGATTGCCCATGTATCTACTGCAAGTAAATGAACCGGAAGAGGCGGACTTTCCGGATATCAATGGCAAGTGCGGAAAATTTGGGCGGCCCGAGCCTAGATTGGAAGTTTCATCTTAAAATTCGTGGTGAAATTAATGACTACAAGCGATAGGAGAATGAAGTGGAGCCTATATTCAAGCCATTGGATGAGCTAGTATGAGTTTATGCGACCTAAGCCGGCGTGGGGTAAGAAATCACCCGCGGTTGACCTAGATCCAATCTAGAACGAATCAAGAAATTGTGAGGCTAATTCAATGGGAGCAAGAAGCTTACCGGAGGAGATTGGAGTAGAGCATGACGGCGGCAGATGGCGCAATCTGAATGTCCCTTTGCGATTCCCGGCGGGCAAGATGAGGGCGCAGCGGCGGAGCTTGGCGGCGGCGCGGAACGGTTCGAGGACGAACGCAGCCGGCGGCGGCTTTGCTCCGGCGGTGAGCTCGAGGTTCCCGTGGTGGTGTTGCGCAAGCGCGAGAGATGGGGAGGAAGAAGGAGTTGGAATGGACCGTTGGGGGTTAGGTTATCCCCTAGGTACCTATTTATAAGGTACGGGCGGATAAACCTAGTCCAACGGGCGGGAACCGGAAATTTCGGGATAAGGGATACCCGCCCGGATTTTCTGAGATATGCTTTAAGTGCTGGACAAGATATCCGGAATGGATAAGAAACAAATCTTCTCCGCAATACCTGGACTGATTAAACAAGTAAAGTAAGCCAGATCTTTGGCGTTTGCATCAGGGGCGTTGACCCGGAAAAGTAAACACTGGACTTGGAGAAAGCCGGGTTACTATATGGCCACCATGGAGTTAGGCCTAGCTGTTTATCAAAGCAACTTAACCCGGCCTCTATGAACTTGTGTGTTTGCTATTTTTGCAGGGAATAGCGTGCGCTTCAGGGAGGATCTCATGAAGCCCAAGCTATTCTGGGGACTACTGATGGAGGGATGATAACCCGGGTTGGCCAACGCCAAGGAGTAACTCGGCCCAAAGGACGCTGCGCAAGACCCGGCTTAAGATAGAGGAGTTTCTAGAAGGCCCAGGAACGTAGGCCTCGTAACCCGGATTGTGGGTTCCGATAAGGAAGTTTAGGCTTTCTAAGCAGTGTCCGGGTAGGATTCAGAGTGCGCCCTGGAGAGTGGCTCAAGGGGTCCGGATATTATATAAGCCGGCCCCTAGGGTTAGACGAGAGAGAGATCCAAGAGTTCGAGCAATATCACTAGGTATCGAGTATCCAGTGTAACACGAGAGTTGAGTTAATATATCTAGATCGGAGACTCGGCGACTTGATTGCCGGCTACCAGATTGCATACCATCATGTTTTCCCTTGAGCTAAAACCTCTCCCAAACTCCAGAGTCGATTTGCCCCAAGACAAGTTACCCCCGGTAACGTCTGCCGTGATTATCCCACGACAATGGGCATTTCCGGAATTCATTAAAACTTGTTGATTGGGTCCTATCTTGTAGTTTTCGTGAGCTATAGCACATTGTTTGGGGTCTAGGGACAATTTCATCAGCATTTCTATCATTCACCGAAACTCGTCGATTTGGTCCTATCTTGTAGTTTTCGTGAGTTATATCACACTGTTTGGTGGTCGGGGACAATTTGATGGGCGTTTTTGGCATTCATGCAAAATCGTCGAATTGGCCCTATCTCGCAGTTTTCGTGGGACACTCTATTTGGGGTTACATGCACAATTTCGTGGGCATTTCTGGCATTCACCAAAATTGTCTATTGGGTCCTATCTCGTAGTTTTTGTGAGATATAGCACACTGTTTGGGGGCCTGGGGACAATAGGATGGGAATTTCTGACATTCATTAAAACTCATCAATTTGGTCCTATCTCGCAATTCTCATGAGGTATATAGCACATTGTTTGGGTGTCTAGGGACAGTTTCACAGAAATTTGTGGCATTCATCGAAACTCTTTGATTTGTTCCTTTTTCACAGTTGTCGTGAGCTATAGCACATGTTTTGGGGGTTCGCGGACAATTTCATGGGCACTTCTAGCATTTATCAAAACCAATTGATTTGGTTTTTTCTCGAGGTTTCAGTGAGCCATTGCACATTGCTTGGGTTCCGGGGACAATTTCATTGGCATTTGTGGCTGTCTTAAAATACGTCGATTTCGTCCCTCGCAGTTTTCGTGAGGCATAACACACTGTTTGGGTTCTAGGAACAATTTCAGGGGCATTTATTAAGTCCTAAAACACGTCGATTTCCCCCTATCTTCCAGTTTTTATGAGCTACATTGTTAGTGGTCCGGGAACAATTTCGTGTGCATTTCTTGAAATCACCAAAACTAGTTGATTTGGTCTTATCTCGAAGTTTTTATGAGTTATAGCGCATTGTGTGCCCTACATTGTTGTGTAGCTATCTACCCTAGTTTGCTATAGTGTTGCTTTCAGTACAGAACCATTAGTAGAGATGACACTAGTATTTGAACTCATGTTTAGCGACTACATTATGAACTGATCAATTATGAAAGCAACACTGTAGGGGGAAGATGGAC
The DNA here is from genome assembly GCA_028641055.1 of Alopecurus myosuroides. Classification (NCBI taxonomy): domain Eukaryota; kingdom Viridiplantae; phylum Streptophyta; class Magnoliopsida; order Poales; family Poaceae; genus Alopecurus; species Alopecurus myosuroides. The sequence continues at coordinate 368,277,375 of CM054061.1, forward strand.
GATAGGGGTAAACGATGTATTAAGGATTTTTTTTCACAAAACATATGGTCTAAGCGGTAAATCTACCAAAACTAACGAGGAATATTTTTCTTAAATGGTAAAAGTAACAAATTTCTAAACGAAATAACTTGCTAGCATAATTCTTAAAATTAATTGACTTTTTGTCGTCATTCCGTGGACAGGCAACCACGTTGGCGCGTCCGGTTGATGTGGGCTTTACTGGAGTACATACATACCATGTAATGATGGGTAGCGCTAGCTTACTGGAGTACATAAATACCAAGCATATCCTGCAGCTCCAAAGCTAAATTTAAGACTATACAAAAAAACACTTTTTAAGAAACAAAGCAGCAATTACATGGTCGATATGCAAGATTCTACCCATTGCTACCAATGGTTATGTAGAAAAAAATTTATAACTTGTACATTAAGGTAAAATAAAGGGTAGTCGTTACATGGTGTGTACGCTAATAGTTTTGCCAGATTCAACTTCTTCTACGAATGGTCATGTAGATGTTTTAAGCACATCTTGAAAATGACAAAAAAAATGACCTATGATGTGTGACGTTGGCTTTCCATCCTAATGATCCATGTTATTTTATTTTATACACACATGTTCATATTTGTACTACAAGCAATATTTTCATAGCAAGTTTCCAATTTTATTGTACAAAATAATCATTTTCAGTTATCTAAGTGCAATATATAGTTTTTATATAAAGCAGCTACAAAAACATGTGGTGCAAAATGCAACCACTCAAAACTCAAAATTTTAGACGGAGTAGAGAAGATTTGATGAATAATATCCCAAGTTGTACGAATTTCATCACGATCATGCGAAAAAAAACAGGAGAAAAACCAGATGTGAGTTCTAGACGGCTATAGAACTATGCAAGTACATGCAAAGATGGGGGAGTGGGTTGAAGGATGTAGGCCGGACTGTGTTCTTGGTCCTGGGCTTTCACAAAAAACAGGCAAGAGCAGACAACGGATTAGATCAAGAGAACCACTAGATTGTATCCTTTTACCTTTGGTTCCAATAAACTCGGGATTTTTGTTGGTTTCCTCTCCGGGTCCCCGATTGATTTATTGACGTTGCACCTTCACTAGCAGTGATCACACCTTTTGTTCAGGCAAAAAAAAACACATTTAGTCCCCGTGCCACTACGAACTGGGGCTAAATAATATTTCCTTACAATCACGGGAGAGTGTTACTTTCTTCTGCATATTCTTGTACATTTCAATTTTGCAAACTCCATGTTAAGTGTAATTGATGAGTTATGCATGACTGTGCATATAAACGTGTGAAGTTTCCACCGGATTTTCAAAATTCGCGTTGACACCGGAGTAGTTGAGCTCATGGACTCTATGAAAAAACACAAGAGGAGTACATGTCCGTGATTTTAGAGGTCAACAAGTAAGTTCAATCATTGTCGCACTACCCTACCCTTTTGTTCAATCATTATCGTACGATGATCCCTTTATTCCTTTGTTCTTTGCCGAACAGGGCTTGGAGGCGGTTCAGGAAGGACCAAGCTAGTCTTTCGCAAGCTAATATGCTAGTTCATACAATCGTTGTAAGTAACACTTGCTAGATTCATGTATATCTTTAATTGCTTGAGCATTATTTGATTGAATTCTATTTCTAGTAAAGTGCCCTCAGCAGCCAGCGGGAACAAACTTATGTGGATTCTATGTCATGGAGAACATGAGGATCATCGTGATTGAGAGGAGGACTGTAGCATCCCAACTTTTAATAAAGATGGAATACCTGTGTTATTGTGCTAGTCCCTGGATCAATTGCTAGCACCACAGTACAAAATGAAATATCATGCAAATGCATCAAATTCTATTACCTCGCATGATCCAGTCTTTACAAAATAGGATTACAACTTGCATAGTCTTAGAAGACTAGCAGAAAAGAAAGAAATACAGCGGAAAACATAGTACAACATTGAGCCCATCTTCTTCATGTGCCACAGGCAAAACATGTTGGCGATAGTCTCGAGATCCTAAACGAAATCCTCACTCGTCTTCAGAAATATCTGCAATATGGAATATGCAGCCACAAGAGAGTCAATACAATTTAATGTATTGGCAAGTAACACTATGGTGGATATAAATGGCAAGACTAATACTACATGCTTATTTGGCTGAGTGGAGTTTTGGCTAAGTTTTGCATAAAGCCAGTTTTCTCCTATCACTTTTGTAAATCAAACTTTTCTTTTCAAAGGGTGGCAACATTGGATTAAGATCCAAGTACCACAATACTCTTCACTTGGTCAAAATTTTACTTATTGAAATTGATGATGAGATTCTTCCGTCAATCCTTGTCCAGCTGCTCATAGTTGTCCATAACCGGGGACACGGCTAAGATCTTAGTTTGTTGACTCTGCAGAGGTTGTGCACTTTCACCCTTTGTCTTCAATTAGCCCAAACATCCTATACACCCGGAGTGCATCATGGAAAGGAGAGAACTGAGACGAGATCTTTCAGAAGAAGAATTCAAACCCACCGGCAAGACCCGTTCCACCTATAATTTTGCTACATCTGCTTGTCAAGCCTGGGCTGAACCCTCACAACTTAATTGATCAAGACAGAGCCCATATTGTCAAAAGGCTGCACGGGAAGCTACTAAACTTAGAAGGACATAGTAATCTCTTTGTTCCTGGGTGGCCATCCGCAAGTGACAACCTCAAGTGGAATAACCCTTAGATAAGGGCCCTGAGGAAACACTCAACATAACCCAGTCTTACCACTTCCACCCAGGTGGTTCATTCATTAGTTATACTTAGGATTTTTCCTCAACATCTAGTAAAACAATTTGTAACATTGCATAGCACCTAATAAATTCTAAGGCTATCAAAATAACAAGGTAAAAGGGATGGCAACACACTACTAGGATAATAGCATAGCATAGTATAACTTAGTAAAATTTCCTATCATGCATACTATTCAAAATCAACTAATGCATATAGAAAATAATGGGTAGTTGATGATGTGTTACTTGCCTTGTTGAAATTGGTGAAGATATCACACTCTCTTCAGAAAAGATCGTTGCTATCCGTACAATCTATTCATTGAAAACACAATAACAAAATAAACAAGCATACTAGCAATCAAACACATAGGTGGAGAAAGCAAACATAGCAAATAACATAACAAAAGAGTTGGACCAAGTTGGCTAGGACAAGGTCAAGGTTTGAGTTTTGAAAGATTCATTTCATAATGGTTCAACACATTGTTAAGGAGTTTCCAAAGGTTTACTTGGAAAGGACTAGGTTGAGTTATGTATAAAACTAACTTTATTATAACCATACTTGTCGAGGAAGTTCCAAGAGTTCACTAAGAATAAACATATTACTTCTTCAACTAAAGTAATACATGCAAACACTTGGTCATATTCACCTTCAAAAATATTTGAGTGACTATGTTAGTATTTTCCATTGTGGTTAGGGTAGGTCTACTAACTTCATCATTCAAGGGAAAATATTACTAAGTCTTGGGTTTTCCATTTGGGTCAATGGTTTGGACAAAAACAACTTGTTATTCTTCAACTTGTATGGATTGCTTCTAGACCTCATGTGATTGCCTTCTTGAAGATCGTCATCATGCCATCTAAGTTGTTTCCTTCCTTGGTGTGGTGCTTCTCTTGGTCTTGCTAAATTCTTCTGGGCTTTCACTTCACTAATTGGTTTGGGTATGGGATGGGCACAAAATACCACTAAGTCAAGAGAAAGAAAATAGGAAGAAAGATTAGAAAGAGAGGGAGATGCTTTTCTGAATTTCTTCACACTTGTATTTCCTTGAGTTTCTTCAAGGTGTGGAGTCCAAGTATTTTCTTCAACTTCTTCATTGATCTTCCTTGTAGCTCTTCTTGTTTCCACTAAGTTGAAAATGAAGTTTCCTTCTTGTGCTTGAGTCTTGATCTCCATTTTGCTAGCTTGATGATTTCTTGAAGCAAGAATAGGGGAATGGAGAAGTAGATAGAATACTAGGGTGCTAGTGTTTTAGGTTCACTACTTGGTAATTTTAGGGACTTGGTCTTGGATCCAAAGATGGCCACAACAAACAATGGTAGAAAGAAATAGAAACTAAATCTAAGACATAATAACTAGATGGACTACTATGATGGATTTTTGGCTAAAATACATGGTCATGGTCCAAGGGTGTCCAAAATGGTTGGGCAAGGTTTTTCTGGTCCAAGGTTATCAAATGGAACAATTTTGCAAAAGGAACTATATTGAAATTATTTATACAAATTAATCTATGCCAAAAATACTCAAATAGACAACTTAATTCTAAATTCAATTTTAATTTGTTCAATTATTATTTTGGGATAGAGGATATGAAAGTACACATCCTAAGGTTTCCAAATATATTTTATTTACAATTTTTGGATTTGTAGAATTTGAATTATGCCAAATCTCATCAAACAAGCATATTTGAATTTGAACAAATTTATGTTTGTCAAATTTGAATTTGGCCAGTGCCAAAAGTTTCTAAATGTCAAGGGCTTTTCAAAAAGTCCAAGATTGCTAAATTTGGCTAAGTGGTTAAAAAGTTATGATGGTTGCAAGTTACAGGGGCTATTCTGCAAAATTGCCATTTAAATTTATTCGGAAAAATAACAGAAAGCAGTTGGGCCCAGATTGCTTATCTGTCGCACAGGGCGATGACTACGGAGTGGGCTTGGGCCGGTTGTGTGCTGCGTTTGGGCGACAAATACTAACATAACACGCGCGCTGGCGTAGCGCAATCCTATTGGCCGATACCGGTTCACTAAGTGATCTAATCTGGGCCGCACGAACTAGATCTGACGGCCAGGAACGGCTAGGGTTCTCACCTCACAGGAGGGTTGCCAGAAATGGCGCGGGCGGCGGCGCTGGCCTCGGGTTTCGTCGGAGACGGTGCACCGGAGGTCCTCGGACTCAACGACGATGACGACCCGGTGCAGTGATCCACGGCGAAGCGAATGGTGACCATGGCGCAGCCTCGCACTTCCCGGGACGGTGGCATAGCGCGAACGGGGATGATGCGGACGACGGCGAGCTTCGAATGCTCGCAGTTGTCCTCGATCTTCTGCGAAAAACGAAACCAAGAATATCAGAGGGCGCTAAAGGGGAAGGGGAAGAGGATAAAACAAAAAGGGGGCGGCGTTGTCCTGCTGCATTGCCGGAGTTGAGGATTTTGGGCCGCGGGAGGATCCAACTCCGGTGAGAAATACCCGCGTCCTCGGGGCACGATTTGGGAATGAGCCAGAGAGGAAAAGGAAGAGGGGATCAGGGGCTTTAAGGAGGAGGATACGGCACATTGATTCGCGGTTTTATTCTCGCGCAATCAAGGGATTCAATTTTCGGCAGAGGCAGTTTCTTCAGGAAAGGAAGGTTGAAGATGATGACGTCATTCATGACGTCATCAATGAATTTTTATTTTCTGTTTTCTTATTTATTTTATAACTTCTGTTTAAATAATCCAAATGAGCTCAAATAAATTTCCAAACTCCTGTAATATTAATATCTTTCAACCCAACCCATTTTTGTAAACATTTGAAGATATTTTTTATTTTTGAATTTTGAAATTTGAATAATTCCTTAATAGTAACTTAATGTGATTTTTAATTTAGAAAATTATAAAATATAATTATTAGTCCAATAAAATTTTAGTGACATACTAAATGATGAAAACATATTTTTGAAATTCATTTCATCTTGTTTTGCTATTTTATATTTTGAAATAAAAAAAGATTTTACTAATAGCATATTAATGCCATTTTTAAAATATCAATTATATAAATGAAAATTATTGGTTGAATAAAATATCAGAGACATCAATGTGATCAAAGGACATTTTCAAAAATCATTTTTTTAATGGTTTTCATATTTTATGATTTTAAAATATGAAGAAACAATGATAGTCACTTAATAGAAAACATTAATTTTTATATGATTAAAACAATTTTTAGAAATATTTTCTATGGTTCAACTATTGTTTTCTAAGACCCTTTTAGGAACTTTAATATTGTATATATTCAACATATTAGTGAAACCACAATTAGTATCTTTTTGTTATATTTCAAACATAGAGAATTATTTAATAAATTTGGAAAATGGGGTTTAGTAAAGGCAGAAAGGTTTTCCCAAATGAAAACATTGTTGTCTCAAAGTATCTTACTTGTTTTCATAAACAATTTATTTCTATAGCACTATATTATTTTGTTGATTGACATAAAACTTGGAAAACAAGGATCCAACTTATATCTATTTTGGGGTTATCAATAATAGTGAAACCCTTTTTAGAGACAAGAAGAAAATATTAGAGATAACAATTCTCTAGTTTTTATATATCAAAAATATTTTCAAGATCATAATTGGGTTGAAAACATGTTGGGTGTAAGGGTTTGCTTAAGAAGAAATATTTTCTTTATGTAGAAATATTTATTTTGAAATGACTTTAGGGTTTATGGAATAGAGGTATATTGGATTTTCAGTTCCAAAACATTAGAACATGTATTGTTTTCTTTTGTTTCTTGCATCTCATTTGGTTTTTGGTGACTTGCATAATATGAAAACAAAAAGTTTCAAATTTTTGTGATTTTTGCATTTTCCAAAAATCAGGGATGTTACAGACTACCACCCTTAAAAGAAATCTCGTCCCGAGATTTGGGAAGGTAAGAAAGAAAGATGAGGTGTGGGTAACTGGGTTCCAGGACAACTGGGTGGGCTACCACCCTTAAAAGTAACTTTTGTGGATGGTCTATTTTCATTAGATTAGAGTGTAGATCGATTCTAGATGAGCTTGAGTAGATCTTTCCTTTGTGGTAGAGGTGTAGACCAACATAGGTAAGTTGGACTACCTTCGACACTGAGGGGTCACTCTTTGGGTCAATCAAAAGTCTTTGGGTTCCTCTCAACTTGATCTTTTGGTGTCCTTGGAAATCTTTCATCCTGTTGTTGTCATCCTTGGAGGCAAACACCATGCTATTTCTAAGGAAACTCTCATGGTAGGAAAACTCATTGCTTGATAGTTCCAAGGTTAGCTTGATCCTTATTAGGCAGTTGGCATTGATCATGGATGTGATTGTTCCTTCACACAGAAGAAAGCAATTTGATACTAGCATTCCTCAAATGGGATGGCTTGTGTATCAATAGGGTAAAGGTTGTATGATTCCAAATGGTTCTCACTAAGGTTGGTGAATGAGTATGGTGTTGGGTTTGGTCTAGTAGGAATGAGTAGAGATTTAGAAAGAGATTGAAGGAATTCCTACCCCAACACATCAGATCAAGGAAACTCATCTTGAAAACAACACATAACAAACATATAGCAACACATTCATCACACCAATCAACAAGGTTTTATAAAACAACTAATATTGGCATACCACACTCATTGGTATGATCAATATACTAACACGTTAACGTTGTTCTAACAAAGTAACTAGATTGGTGGTCTCATCTGTATCTTCTTGAGTTTTCTTCAAACTCTTCTCTCCTTGTCTTGAGGTCTCCTTGATTTTTGTGAAGTCTATGTTTTCTTCAAGTTCTTCTGTAATCTTGAGTGTAGGTCTTCATGTGGTAAAAATACTTCTTTCACTTCTTGGTATGATCATCAACATTCCTGTCTTGATGGTATTTGAAGAGGTAGGTCTCCTAGAAAATTTTGAAGGTGAATAATAGATGAGAAGATATGAGAAGATTAAGATGAGATGTTTTTCTTCTAGAAAGTTTGAACATAGATTTTTTTTTTCAATCCTAGGGTCTTTTCCAAACTTAGGGTCTCGAAATCTACAGGCAACACAATGCTCTGATACCATTTTGTAGCATCCCAACTTTTAATAAAGATGGAATACCTGTGTTATTGTGCTAGTCCCTGGATCAATTGCTAGCACCACAGTACAAAATGAAATATCATGCAAATGCATCAAATTCTATTACCTCGCATGATCCAGTCTTTACAAAATAGGATTACAACTTGCATAGTCTTAGAAGACTAGCAGAAAAGAAAGAAATACAGCGGAAAACATAGTACAACATTGAGCCCATCTTCTTCATGTGCCACAGGCAAAACATGTTGGCGATAGTCTCGAGATCCTAAACGAAATCCTCACTCGTCTTCAGAAATATCTGCAATATGGAATATGCAGCCACAAGAGAGTCAATACAATTTAATGTATTGGCAAGTAACACTATGGTGGATATAAATGGCAAGACTAATACTACATGCTTATTTGGCTGAGTGGAGTTTTGGCTAAGTTTTGCATAAAGCCAGTTTTCTCCTATCACTTTTGTAAATCAAACTTTTCTTTTCAAAGGGTGGCAACATTGGATTAAGATCCAAGTACCACAATACTCTTCACTTGGTCAAAATTTTACTTATTGAAATTGATGATGAGATTCTTCCGTCAATCCTTGTCCAGCTGCTCATAGTTGTCCATAACCGGGGACACGGCTAAGATCTTAGTTTGTTGACTCTGCAGAGGTTGTGCACTTTCACCCTTTGTCTTCAATTAGCCCAAACATCCTATACACCCGGAGTGCATCATGGAAAGGAGAGAACTGAGACGAGATCTTTCAGAAGAAGAATTCAAACCCACCGGCAAGACCCGTTCCACCTATAATTTTGCTACATCTGCTTGTCAAGCCTAGGCTGAACCCTCACAACTTAATTGATCAAGACAGAGCCCATATTGTCAAAAGGCTGCACGGGAAGCTACTAAACTTAGAAGGACATAGTAATCTCTTTGTTCCTGGGTGGCCATCCGCAAGTGACAACCTCAAGTGGAATAACCCTTAGATAAGGGCCCTGAGGAAACACTCAACATAACCCAGTCTTACCACTTCCACCCAGGTGGTTCATTCATTAGTTATACTTAGGATTTTTCCTCAACATCTAGTAAAAAAATTTGTAACATTGCATAGCACCTAATAAATTCTAAGGCTATCAAAATAACAAGGTAAAAGGGATGGCTACACACTACTAGGATAATAGCATAGCATAGTATAACTTAGTAAAATTTCCTATCATGCATACTATTCAAAATCAACTAATGCATATAGAAAATAATGGGTAGTTGATGATGTGTTACTTGCCTTGTTGAAATTGGTGAAGATATCACACTCTCTTCACAAAAGATCGTTGCTCTCCGTACAATCTATTCATTGAAAACACAATAACAAAATAAACAAGCATACTAGCAATCAAACACATAGGTGGAGAAAGCAAACATAGCAAATAACATAACAAAAGAGTTGGACCAAGTTGGCTAGGACAAGGTCAAGGTTTGAGTTTTGAAAGATTCATTTCATAATGGTTCAACACATTGTTAAGGAGTTTCCAAAGGTTTACTTGGAAAGGACTAGGTTGAGTTATGTATAAAACTAACTTTATTATAACCATACTTGTCGAGGAAGTTCCAAGAGTTCACTAAGAATAAACATATTACTTCTTCAACTAAAGTAATACATGCAAACACTTGGTCATATTCACCTTCAAAAATATTTGAGTGACTATGTTAGTATTTTCCATTGTGGTTAGGGTAGGTCTACTAACTTCATCATTCAAGGGAAAATATTACTAAGTCTTGGGTTTTCCGTTTGGGTCAATGGTTTGGACAAAAACAACTTGTTATTCTTCAACTTGTATGGATTGCTTCTAGACCTCATGTGATTGCCTTCTTTAAGATCATCATCATGCCATCTAAGTTGTTTCCTTCCTTGGTGTGGTGCTTCTCTTGGTCTTGCTAAATTCTTCTGGGCTTTCACTTCACTAATTGGTTTGGGTATGGGATGGGCACAAAATACCACTAAGTCAAGAGAAAGAAAATAGGAAGAAAGATTAGAAAGAGAGGGAGATGCTTTTCTGAATTTCTTCACACTTGTATTTCCTTGAGTTTCTTCAAGGTGTGGAGTCCAAGTATTTTCTTCAACTTCTTCATTGATCTTCCTTGTAGCTCTTCTTGTTTCCACTAAGTTGAAAATGAAGTTTCCTTCTTGTGCTTGAGTCTTGATCTCCATTTTGCTAGCTTGATGATTTCTTGAAGCAAGAATAGGGGAATGGAGAAGTAGATAGAATACTAGGGTGCTAGTGTTTGAGGTTCACTACTTGGTAATTTTAGGGACTTGGTCTTGGATCCAAAGATGGCCACAACAAACAATGGTAGAAAGAAATAGAAACTAAATCTAAGACATAATAACCAGATGGACTACTATGATGGATTTTTGGCTAAAATACATGGTCATGGTCCAAGGGTGTCCAAAATGGTTGGGCAAGGTTTTTCTGGTCCAAGGTTATCAAATGGAACAATTTTGCAAAAGGAACTATATTGAAATTATTTATACAAATTAATCTATGCCAAAAATACTCAAATAGACAACTTAATTCTAAATTCAATTTTAATTTGTTCAATTATTATTTTGGGACAGAGGATATGAAAGTACACATCCTAAGGTTTCCAAATATATTTTATTTACAAATTTTGGATTTGTAGAATTTGAATTATGCCAAATCTCATCAAACAAGCATATTTGAATTTGAACAAATTTATGTTTGTCAAATTTGAATTTGGCCAGCGCCAAAAGTTTCTAAATGTCAAGGGCTTTTCAAAAAGTCCAAGATTGCTAAATTTGGCTAAGTGGTTAAAAAGTTATGATGGTTGCAAGTTACAGGGGCTATTCTGCAAAATTGCCATTTAAATTTATTCGGAAAAATAACAGAAAGCAGTTGGGCCCAGATTGCTTATCTGTCGCACAGGGCGATGACTACGGAGTGGGCTTGGGCCGGTTGTGTGCTGCGTTTGGGCGACAAATACCAACATAACACGCGCGCTGGCGTGGCGCAATCCTATTGGCCGATACCGGTTCACTAAGTGATCTAATCTGGGCCGCACGAACTAGATCTGACGGCCAGGAACGGATGACGACCCGGTGCTGTGATCCACGGCGAAGCGAATGGTGACCATGGCGCAGCCTCGCGCTTCCCGGGACGGTGGCACAGCGCGAACGGGGATGATGCGGACGACGGCGAGCTTCGAATGCTCGCAGTTGTCCTCGATCTTCTGCGAAAAACGAAACCAAGAATATCAGAGGGCGCTAAAGGGGAAGGGGAAGAGGATAAAACAAAAAGGGGGCGGCGTTGTCCTGCTGCATTGCCGGAGTTGAGGATTTTGGGCCGCGGGAGGATCCAACTCCGGTGAGAAATACCCGCGTCCTCGGGGCACGATTTGGGAATGAGCCAGAGAGGAAAAGGAAGAGGGGATCAGGGGCTTTAAGGAGGAGGATACGGCACATTGATTCGCGGTTTTATTCTCGCGCAATCAAGGGATTCAATTTTCGGCAGAGGCAGTTTCTTCAGGAAAGGAAGGTTGAAGATGATGACGTCATTCATGACGTCATCAATGAATTTTTATTTTCTGTTTTCTTATTTATTTTATAACTTCTGTTTAAATAATCCAAATGAGCTCAAATAAATTTCCAAACTCCTGTAATATTAATATCTTTCAACCCAACCCATTTTTGTAAACATTTGAAGATATTTTTTATTTTTGAATTTTGAAATTTGAATAATTCCTTAATAGTAACTTAATGTGATTTTTAATTTAGAAAATTATAAAATATAATTATTAGTCCAATAAAATTTTAGTGACATACTAAATGATGAAAACATATTTTTGAAATTCATTTCATCTTGTTTTGCTATTTTATATTTTGAAATAAAAAAAGATTTTACTAATAGCATATTAATGCCATTTTTAAAATATCAATTATATAAATGAAAGTTATTGGTTGAATAAAATATCAGAGACATCAATGTGATCAAAGGACATTTTCCAAAATCATTTTTTTAATGGTTTTCATATTTTATGATTTTAAAATATGAAGAAACAATGATAGTCACTTAATAGAAAACTTTAATTTTTATATGATTAAAACAATTTTTAGAAATATTTTCTATGGTTCAACTATTGTTTTCTAAGACCCTTTTAGGAACTTTAATATTGTATATATTCAACATATTAGTGAAACCACAATTAGTATCTTTTTGTTATATTTCAAACATAGAGAATTATTTAATAAATTTGGAAAATGGGGTTTAGTAAAGGCAGAAAGGTTTTCCCAAATGAAAACATTGTTTTCTCAAAGTATCTTACTTGTTTTCATAAACAATTTATTTCTATAGCACTATATTATTTTGTTGATTGACATAAAACTTGGAAAACAAGGATCCAACTTATATCTATTTTGGGGTTATCAATAATAGTGAAACCCTTTTTAGAGACAAGAAGAAAATATTAGAGATAACAATTCTCTAGTTTTTATATATCAAAAATATTTTCAAGATCATAATTGGGTTGAAAACATGTTGGGTGTAAGGGTTTGCTTAAGAAGAAATATTTTCTTTATGTTGAAATATTTATTTTGAAATGACTTTGGGGTTTATGGAATAGAGGTATATTGGATTTTCAGTTCCAAAACATTAGAACATGTATTGTTTTCTTTTGTTTCTTGCATCTCATTTGGTTTTTTAAGTGACTTGCATAATATGAAAACAAAAAGTTTCAAATTTTTGTGATTTTTGCATTTTCCAAAAATCAGGGATGTTACAAGGACGAGTATAATGAATTTAACGATTCACGCTAGGCGGAGGGAGCTCCTACTGCATGACCACCAGGAACCACTTCAAGAGGAATTAGCGGGATTTTTGGTTAAGGACGTCATTATTCCAAAGGTAGCATTCCATTATCGAAAATGATCTCCCTCCATTTCGATAGTCTTAGTGTATAAGTGGATCTCAATTAGTTCCATGTAATGATCTGTATATATGTTGTCAATGTAGAACTACTATAATATATATATCATTTGCATAGAAACCCCTCCCAGATCCTCCTACCATGGCTAAAAAAACATCCCAAAATGCCGCCACAGCAGAAAACTTCGCAAAACGCCGCCGCGGCAGGAAAACTGCAGAAAATGCTACCATGGCAGAAAAACAGCGCAAAACAGTGCTAACCTTTAGCTCCAGTTCGGACTAACGGGTTGCCATCCCGCTCGCTGAACACCGCCCACGAGGTGCACTCTTTATCCCCCGTTCGTAATGTAAGCGGGGATAAAGGGGGGGGGGGGTTAGCCTCGGTTTCCCAGCCCCGGTTGGCCGGCCGGTGCGAAAGGCCCACACCAACCAGGACTATAGGCCTTATTTCCACTAGTGCTTGCTTCCACTATGGCAGGAGTGAAATCTCTGACTGATCATATATACTACTCCCGCTGTCCCAAATTAGTTGTCTTGCATTTGTCAAAATATGGATGCATCTATACACTAAAATATATCTAGATATATCCATATTTTGACAAATCTATGACAAAAAATTTGGGAAGGAGGGAGTATTATATAATATGATCGTTGGCTGGTTCAGAATCTTCTAACTAGAAAACATGCCCTTGTATAAAGTAGGTTCTCCTTGGTTCAATGGTGCAGCCATGGCGCGCTCCGCGGTCTTGCGTGCAACCAACCACTACCACCTTTACATGCCGCTATGGTCAGGCAACTCGGTACACATTGTACATCACCATTATGTTCATGCACCGCCATTACTACCTCACCCCACTACACGAAGGACATTAATTACTACCTGCGAAGAAGTAAAGGAAAGCAGATTAATCATTGGGGGGAGGAGTTGGGATGCAAAAGCACATAGCCATTCAATAATCTAATTTAACATAGGCCACGACGATACGTTAACCCATGAATTCCCATCCAATTCAACAACGTCGACATGGTGTCGGGGAGGGGGCGATGGATGAACAAATAAGAACAAAGGAATATTCCTCTCCCCCTCCCCCCCGCTCAAAATTCATGTGCATACTTTTATTTTATCTAGTGTGAATGGCTATGGCTCCCTGGTGGGGCCGCATGACAGATGCAATCTCTTATGTGATACATGTAACTATGAACTATCGTTGTGGAAGCTATCTTTCTTATATTTAGTAATTGGAGGCATCAAACAAAGCACCACGTTAATCCTAAAATTTAAGAGTCCTCACCCATCCGATTAATATATAATACCTGTGTAACCGTTGGATGAATTAGGATAGCCGACATGTTGTTCCACGAAGCCACAAACTGACAAACACGAGTCGTGGTCAGCGTGGTCTCCTCCGAATATAAAAGATTTGTTTGTTTAAAGAAATACTTAGTTTAGATAATAGAGGTTCACGTAACAAAAGTAAGATAGTGTTTTTTCATGGGCACTTCTAGCATTGATAAAAACCTATAGATTTGGTCTTTTCTCGAGGTTTCCGTGAGCCATTGCACATTGCTTGGGTTCCCGGGACAATTTCATTGGCATTTGTGGCTGTCTTAAAACACGTCGATTTCGTCCCTCGTAGTTTTCGTGACGCATAACACACCGTTTGGGTTCTGGGAACAATTTCATGGGCATTTGTTACAGTCTTAAATCACGTCGATTTCCCCCTATATCACAGTTTTTGTGAGCTACATAGTTAGGGGGTCCAGGAACAATTTCGTGACCATTTCTCGCATTCACCAAAACTAGTTGATTTGGTCTTATCCTGAAGTTTTTATGAGCTATAGCACCATGTGTGCCCTACATTGTTGTGTAGCTATCTACCATAGTTTGCTATAGTGTTTTTTCAGTACAGAACCATTAGTAGAGATTACACTAGTATTTGAAGTCATGTTTAGCGACTACATTATGAAATGATTAATTATGAAAGCAACACTGTAGTGGGAAGATGGACGATAGGGGTAAACGATATATTAAGAACTTTTTCTCACAAAACATATGGTCTAAGGGGTAAATCTACCAAAACTAACAAGGAATATTTTTCTTAAATGGTAAAAATAACAAATTTTTAAACGAAATAACTTGCTAGAATAATTCTTAAAATTGATTGACATTTTCTCGTCATTCCATGGACAGGCAACCACGTTGGCGCGTCCGGTTGATGTGGGCCTTACTGGAGTACATACATACCATGTAATGATGGATAGCGCTCGCTTTCTAGAGTACATAAATATATATCATGCATATCCTGCAGCTCCGGAGCTAAATTTAAGACTATGCAAAAAACTCTTTTTAAGAAACAAAGCAGCAATTACATGGTCGATATGCAAGGTTCTATCCATTGCTAACAATGGTTATGTAGAAAAAAAATTATAACTTGTACATTAACACTGGTAGAAAATAGGCCTATAGTCCCGGTTCGCAAAGGCCATTAATCCCGGCCGCGCAACCGGGACTAAATAGGCGCGACTAAAGGCCCCCCTTTAGTCGCCCCTCTTACGAACCGCGGCTAAAGGCCCGTCCACGTGGGCGGGTGGCGTGCGCCGGGGGCGGAGGACCTTTAGTCCCGGTTGGCCACACGAACCGGGACTACATGCTAGTTCGTTATTTCTTTAATTCATTTGGATTTCTAATTATTTTTCACTCCCTTTCATTCACTCCAATTTTTCACTCCTTTTTTTTTCAGAATTTTTATTATTTGCTTAGTGTCTAACTACAATTATCTCTAGTAAAATTTCTTACTCGTGGTCAAATTTCCCGCTCGGTCACCCATCCTCCCACTACTCTAGCAATAGCACGCTTAACTTCCGAGTTCCATCCCGTTCCGCATCCAAGTGTTTCGCACGCATGTATGTGATACTAGTATCATATCAATCCTATTAACATGTTGGTCGATGCCACATTTCTTTATTGTCTGAATTTCAAATAAATCTTTTAATAAACAAAAGTAATGATGTAATTAATAATTTTGAATAAAAAAATAAACATTAACTTTTTAATTTGTATTATTTCTAAAAAATATTCAGAAAAATAAAACTAATTCATTTTAAAATCTTAAAAATACTATTAATATATCAAAATATTCAGAAAAATAAAATTAATTCATTTTAAAATCTTAAAAATACAAATAATATATCAAAATATTCAGAAAAATAAAACTAATACATTTTAAAACCTTTAAAATACAAATAATATATCAAAAATTTCAGGAAAATAAAACTAATTCATTTTCCCCTTTCCTAAATGCAAAATAAAATCTGATAAAATTCATGAATCAAACCATATGAAATCTAAACCATATAAAATTTGCAGATCCAAGTTTCGACTATTATTTTGGACACAAGAACTGTTTTGGCAATGACTATCTGTGAGAATGATTTTAACCTAACTTTTAAAATACATAACCAAAATGGACAAACTAAAATATTCTGGATAGATATTGAAAAGATCTATCCATAGCACTTAGCCTCACATCAAGGTCAACAAGCAAATGAAAATACCATCCTTTTTAATAAAAGACCAGTAGGCTCTTCTATTATTTTTAGAATGCGTTCAAAAATGTATTTTGAAGTAAATCCAACTGGATGAGTTTGGTATTGACTAGATCTATATTTTCCTGGTTTAGATTAATTTTTGGACCTCTAGATTTATTTTTGGTGAACATATATAGAAACAATAGTTTTTGGTGAACAGATATAGAAACGGTAGTTTTTCTGTTTTGTTTTCTTGATCTATTTTTGTTTGTTTTCTTGATGTGTTTTTGATTGTTTGTTTTTAAATGTGTGTTTGACATAATATAGAAATAATATAGCTAGGAATTAATATAGAAATAATATAGAAATTAATAGAAAGACATATATCCATTACATAATAATATATCCATTACATGCATATATCGAACGCAAGATGCGGTACACAAACAACATCTACTCGAGCTCCGAAGAGTAGATGCGGAACAACTCGTAGGCAACGTATGCATCTATTGCTGCATAGTCGAGATTGATCCGGTCCAGTGGGTTCTTCCCCCAGTACATGTGATTCTTGGAGGGAAAACGAGACTTCATGGTTTTGTAGTCGGCGTGGATGAAGGCAGTTGCCATCGGAGCCATCCCGGTCTTGTGCCCGTACAACTCATCAAAATGGATAAGGTCGTGAAGATCAATGTAGTGATCTTCAGGTATCTCAATACACAAGCGCATCAACTTCTGCCGGTCTTGAGTGATGTCAACGCTACAGAAGTCGTACCCCTTGTTGACAAGAAAATCAACAAGTTCTGGAGAATGCTTTGAACTACTGCAACATCAAAAATAGAACACAGGTTAGATATGTTGCAACACGTGTATTCTTCCAATGCAACAAACAAATCGAAAATGCAACACTATCCTACAAGAGAGATTGTACGTGTGCGTTACCTTGCCCATTGGAAGACCAAAACGATCTCCTTGAAGGCAATCTGGATGACGGCAACATCCCGTTGATTCGCTGTATACTCTAGATCAAGCCCGAAGAACTTATGGTGTTCATTGGCTTCTTCATAGAGATTTCTCAAATGCTTAAGAGCATCGGGGAGCCTCTCGCACATATTGGTGTAGGCCACGTCGAGACTCTTGCGGCATGGTGTGGCCACACGGAGAAGGTTCCAAACGGGAGAACCCATTGGTGCTTGGTGGAGGAAGAAGAGAGGAAGAAGAGAAGAGAGGAAGAAGAAACAGAGACTCTCGGGTGCGCACTGTAGCAATGGCCTTCTGCCTCTCGGTCACGAAATAAAACCGCCGCGCAGGAGGCGAGCAGTTTGTATCTTTAGTCGCGGGTGGCCAGGCCAACCGGGACTAAAGAGCGGGAGGCCAGCAGTTTGGATCATTAGTCGCGGGTGGCCAGGCCAACCGGAATTAAAGCCCTCCACGCGCTTCCCAAACCGCGACGCATGACCTTCAGTCATGGGTCGCCTCCCGAACCGGGACTAAAACCCCTTTAGTCACGGTGCGCATAATTTGGGGACTGATAGGGGCATATGGAAGGCCTTTTTTCTACCAGTGTAAGGTAAAAAAAGGTTGTCGTTACATGGTGTATACGCTAATAGTTTTGCCAGATTCAACTTCTTCTACGAATGCTCATGTAGATGTTTTGAGCACATCTTGAAAATGACAAAAAATGACCTATGATGTGTGACGTTGGCTTTCCATCCTAATGATCAATGTTATTTTATTTTATACACACATGTTCATATTTTTACTACAAGCAATATTTTCACAGCAAGTTTCCAATTTTATTGTACAAAATAATAATTTTCAGTTATCTAAGTGCAATATATAGTTTTTATATAAAGCAGCTACAAAAATATGTGGTGCAAAATGCAACCACTCAAAACTCAAAATTTTAGTCGGAGTAGAGAAGATTTGATGAATAATGACCCAAGTTGTACGAATTTATCACGATCATGCGAAAAAAACAGGAGAAAAACCAGATGTGAGTTATAGACAGCTATAGAACTATGCCAGTAAATGCAAAGATGGGGGAGTGGGTTGAAGGATGTAGGCCGTACTGTGTTCTTGGTCCTGGGCTCTCACAGAAATCAGGCAAGAGCAGACAACGGATTAGATCAAGAGAACCACTAGATTCTATCCTTTTACCTTTGGTTCCAATAAACTCGGGATTTTTGTTGGTTTCCTCTGCGGGTCCCCGATTGATTTATTAGCGTTGCACCTTCACTAGTAGTGAGCACACCTTTTGTTCAGGAAAAAACACATTTAGTCCCCGTTCCACTACGAACTGGGGCTAAATACTATTACCTTATAAACACTGTTGAGTGTTACTTTCTTCTGCATATTCTTGTACATTTCAATTTTGGAAACTCCATATTAAGTGTAATTGATGAGTTATGCCTGACTGTGCATATAAACGTGTGAAATTTCCACTGGATTTTCAACATTCACGTTGATACCGGAGTAGTTGAGCTCATGAACTCTATGAAAAAACACAATGGGAGTACATGTGAGTGATTTTAGAGGTCAACAAGAAATTTCAATCATTGTCGCACTATCCTACCCTTCACTGGTAGAAAAAAGGTCTTCCATACGCCCCCATCAGTCCCCAAATTATGTGCACCGTGACTAAAGGGGTTTTAGTCCCGGTTCGGGAGGCGACCCGCGACTGAAGGTCATGCGTCGCGGTTTGGGAAGCGCGTGGAGGGCTTTAATTCCGGTTAGCCTGGCCACCCGCGACTAATGATCCAAACTGCTGGCCTCCCGCTCTTTAGTCCCGGTTGGCCTGGCCACCCGCGACTAAAGATACAAACTGCTCGCCTCCCGCGCGGCGGTTTTATTTCGCGAGCGAGAGGCAGAAGGCCATTGCTACAGTGCGCACCAGATAGTCTCTGTTTCTTCTTCATCTCTTCTCTTCTTCCTCTCTTCTTCCTCCACCAAGCACCCATGGGTTCTCCCGTTTGGAACCTTCTCCATGTGGCCACACCATGCCGCAAGAGTCTCGACGTTTCCTACACCAATATGTGCGAGAGGCTCCCCGATGCTCTTAAGCATTTGAGAAATCTCTATGAAGAAGCCGATGAACACCATAAGTTCTTCGGGCTTGATCTAGAGTATACGGCGAATCAACGGGATGTTGCCGTCATCCAGATTGCCTTCAAGGAGATCGTTTTGGTCTTCCAATGGGCAAGGTAACGCACACGTACAATCTCTCTTGGAGGATAGTGTTGCATTTTCGATTTGTTTGTTTCATTGGAAGAATACACGTGTTGCAACATATCTAACACGTGTTCTATTTTTGTTGTTGCAGTAGTTCAAAGCATTCTCCGGAACTTGTTGATTTTCTTGTCAACAAGGGGTACGACTTCTGTAGCGTTGACATCACTCAAGACCGGCAGAAGTTGATGCGCTTGGGTATTGAGATACCTGAAGATCACTACATTGATCTTCAGGACCTTATCCATTTTGATGAGTTGTACGGGCACAAGACCGGGATGGCTCCGATGGCAACTGCCTTCATCCACACCGATTACAAAACCATGAAGTCTCGTTTCCCCTCCAAGAATCACATGTATTGGGGGAAGAACCCACTGGACCGGATCAATCTCGACTATGCAGCAATAGATGCATACGTTGCCTACGAGTTGTTCCGCATCTACTCTTCGGAGCTCGAGTAGATGTTGTTTGTGTACCGCATCTTGCTTTCGATATATGCATGTAATGGATATATGTCTTTCTATTAATTTCTATATTATTTCTATATTAATTCCTAGCTATATTATTTCTATATTATGTCAAACACACATTTTAAAACAAACAAACAAAAACACATCAAGAAAACAAAACAGAAAAACTATCGTTTCTATATCTGTTCACCAAAAACTACTGTTTCTATATCTGTTCACCAAAAATAAATCTAGAGGTCCAAAAATTAATCTAAGCCAGGAAAACATAGATCTAGTCAGTATTAAACTCATCCAGTTGGATTTATTTCAAAATACATTTTTGAACTCATTCTAAAAATAATAGAAGAGCCTACTGGTTTTTATTAAAAGGATGGTATTTTGATTTGGTTGTTGACCTTGATGTGAGGCTAAGTACTATGGATAGATCTTTTCAATATCTATCCAGAACATTTTAGTTTGTCCATTTTGGTTATGTATTTTAAAAGTTAGGTTCAAATCATTCTCACAGATAGTCATTGCCAAAATAGTTCTTGTGTCCAAAATAATAGTCGAAACTTGGATCTGCAAATTTTATATGGTTTAGATTTCATATGGTTTGGTTCATGAATTTTATCAGATTTTATTTTGCATTTAGGAAAGGGGAAAATGAATTAGTTTTATTTTCCTGAATTTTTTGATATATTATTTGTATTTTTAAGATTTTTAAATGTATTAGTTTTATTTTTCTAAATATTTTGATATATTATTTGTATTTTTAAGATTTTAAAATGAATTAGTTTTATTTTTCTGAATATTTTGATATATTAATAGTATTTTTAAGATTTTAAAATGAATTAGTTTTATTTTTCTAAATATTTTTTAGAAATAATACAAATTAAAAAGTTAATGTTTATTTATTTATTCAAAATTATTAATTACATTATTACTTTTGTTTATTAAAAGATTTATTTGAAATTCAGACAATAAAGAAATGTGGCATCGACCAACATGTTAATAGGATTGATATGATAGTAGTATCACATACATGCGTGCGAAACACTTGGATGCGGGACGGGATGGAACTCGGAAGTTAAGCGTGCTAGTGCTAGAGTAGTGGGATGATGGGTGACCGAGCGGGAAGTTTGACCACGAGTAAGAAATTTGACTAGAGATAATTGTAGTTAGACACTAAGCAAATAATAAAAAATCTGAAAAAAAGGGAGTGAAAAAATTGGAGTGAAAAAAAGGAAGTGAAAAAAAGAGAGTGAAAAATAATTAGAAACCCAAATGAATTAAAGAAATAACGAAATAGCATGTAGTCCCGGTTCGTGTGGCCAACCGGGACTAAAGGTCCTCCGCCCCCGGCGCACGCCACCCGCCCACGTGGACGGGCCTTTAGCCGCGGTTCGTAAGAGGGGCGACTAAGGGGGGCTTTAGTCGCGCCTATTTAGTCCCGGTTGCGCGGCCGGGATTAATGGCCTTTGCGAACCGGGACTATAGGCCTATTTTATACCAGTGCTTTTGTTCAATCATTATCGTACGATGATCCCTTTATTCCTTTGTTCTTTGCCGAACAGGGCTTGGAGGCGGTTCAGGAAGGACCAAGCTAGTCTTTCGCAAACTAATATGCTAGTTCATACAATCGTTAATAGTAGCACTTGCCAGGTTCATGTATATCTTTAATTTCTTGAGCATTATTTGACTGAATTCTATTTCTCGTAAAGTGTCCTCAGCAGCCAGCGGGAACAAACTTATGTGGATTCTATATCATGTTGAACATGAGGATCATCGTGATTAAGCGGAGGACGAGTATAAAGAATTTAACGATTCACGCCACGCGGAGGGCGCTCCTACCGCATAACCACCTGGAACCACTTCAAAAGGAATTAGCGGGACTTTTGGTTAAGGTCGTCATTATTCCAAAGGGAGCATTCCATTATCGGCAATGATCTCCCTCCATTTAGATAGTCTTAGTGTATAAGTGGATCTCAATTAGTTCCATGTAATGATCTGTATATATGTTGTCGATGTAGAACTAATATAATATATATCATTTGCATACAAACCCCTCCCAGATCCTCCTACCATGGCTAAAAAACAGCCCAAAATGCTGCCATAGCAAAAAACATCGCAAAACGCCGCCGCCGCAGGAAAACTACGCAAAACACTACCATGGCAGAAAAAACAACGCAAATCAGCGCCAACCTTTAGCTCCGGTTCGGACTAACGGGTTGCCGTCCCGCTCGCTGAACAATGCCCACGAGGTGCACTCTTTATCCTCCGTTCGTAATGTAAGCGGGGCTAAAGGGGGGGCTTTAGCCGCGGTTTCCCAGCCCCGGTTGGCCAGCCGGTGCGAAAGGCCCACACCAACCGGGACTATAGACCTTATTTCCACTAGTGCTTGCTTCCACCATGGAAGGAGCGAAATCTCTGACTGGTCATATATATTACTCCCTCTGTCCCAAATTAGTTACCTTGCATTTGTCAAAATATGGATGTATCTATACACTAAAATATATCTAGATATATCCATATTTTGACAAATCTATGACAGAAAATTTGGGAAGGAGGGAGTATTATATAATATGATCGTTGGCTGGTTGAGAATCTTCTAACTAGCAAACATGCCCGTGTATAAAGTAGGTTCTCCCTGGTACAATGGTGCAGCCATGGCGCGCTCCGCGGTCTTGCGTGCAACCAACCACTACCACCTCTACATGCCGCTATGGTCAGGCAACTTGGTACACATTGTACATCACCATTAGGTTCATGCACCGCCATTACTACCTCACCCCACTACACGAAGGACATTAATTACTACCTGCGAAGAAGTAAAGGAAAGCAGATTAATCATTGGGGGAGGAGTTGGGATGCAAAAGCACATAGCCATTCAATAATCTAATTTAACATAGGCCACGACGAGACCTTAACCCGTGAATTCCCATCCAATTCAACAACGTCGACATGGTGTCGGGGAGGGGTTGATGGACGAACAAATAAGAACAAAGGAATCTTCCTCTCCCCCCTCCCCCTACTCAAAATTAATGTGCATATTTTTATTTTATCTAGTGTGAATGGCAATGGCACCATGGTGGGGCCACATGACAGGTGCAATCTCATATGTGATACATGTAACTATGAACTATCGTTCTGGAAGCTATCTTTCCTATATATATATATATATATATATATATATATATATATAGGTCGTGCTATTTGACACCCAGGGTATAGAATAGTTATTCTACACCCACCCTCTATCTCCACGATCGTACATGATTTTTATGTCACGTATTTTTTTTATATTCCTTATGTCGAGTAGAACGTAATAAAATAGATCAATGTCGTAAACTTTTTATTTACGTGGTGCTATAAAAATATAATAAAAATAGACATATTTATGCTATTTTTATGACTTTTATGTTGCTATGAATCATATTTTTTATTTTTTACGCTGATTTTTCTATTACGGGTCAACATGAATGTAAATATTTACGTACGTAATATAATATTTTGACTTTGCAACATAAAATAAAATTGTGGGTGCAAAATAAGTTCTCTGCACCCAGGGTGCTGAATAGGGTGTCTATATATATATATATATATATATATATATATATATATATAACCCGCCCGCGAGGGGTTGTTCGGTCAACCGTCGTACAGTCTACTTTATGCTCAGGTACTAGTCTGGTAAAGTCACTCCCCATTTTCCTATTTCTGGTCTTTCTATTCTAAAAGTAGGGTTGGGAGAGCGAGACAACGAGTGAGCTACGATTGATACAAAGCTTCTGGCGGGGTTGCTTCTCTATTTGAAAAGACATTTGCATGATCTACTGTGTGGAAGAAAGCGTATGAACGATTGATTCTCGCTTTGTCGAAGCAGAAGGATAAGGTGTGGTGCTTTGGAGAGAGGAGGAAGACGATCCGATTGGTACGCAACGCATTTATTAAAAAAGAATAAAGTCTAGGGATCAGTTCAAAAGAAGCTACAGGAACAGATAAACTAAGAGCCAGCTCTAAAAGCGATCTTTCGCCAATGCCCAGCGGGGCCCGCACAAGGAACAAGAGATTCTTTCCTCCTCAGATCGTCGATAGTACAACACCTTCGTAAAGGCACTGCACTATCCCCTTATTAACAACAAAGAGATTAAATAGAATCATTAGTCGTCCCAAGCTAAACCCGTTCATTCGAAGAATAGCGCAGTCCGAGGTGGATCACTTTAGCAGACATATGTAGGAGACATTACTCCTAAGTGCCTTTAAAGATAAAGAAGGGTTTGCCTGGTAGTAGTAGGTATCGTATCCATCTTTTCCCCTCTTTGGTCTCACAAGCAAGTCAGTCAAATCAAGTAGAATTGTTTATGTAGATGAAAATGAGGATGCCAGGCCGATACTAACTATCCACGGCACGAGAACCACATCGTTGGGGGAACGTAGTATTAGAAGTCTTTTATAGAATGGAACGAGCATAGTTATCTGCATCTGTCCCTCACTGTTCAAGGTTGTCAGCGGGCAAAGAAGAGCATTGATGGTCATATGCGCATGTCAAAATGGAGTTATCTGAAAAAGTTGGTTTGGGTCGAGTCAAAAAGCGTCTCTGATACGGTGGATACCTAGGCACACACCCATAGGCGAGCTGCATCGGCACAGTTTTTCTAAGCCGTACGAGAAGATCAAACAGGATAAGTCGTACTAACCACGGGTCATAATAAGCTATTTGAGCTTGTTCCACTTTTATTAAATCATATCCCTAGAATCTGATTACTTTCCGAACTATAGACCATCACATGGAGCAGCCAGATCAAGAGTACCCGCGCATTCGATACGATAGATTCTACTCAAGGGGCTCGATTCATTTACGATAGATGTTCCATTGGCCGAGAAGGAAACCAGTAAGGCATGTTGAAGAGATAGATTGAATAACAGGCAGATTCCCCTCGTAACAGGCATATAAATAAGTCCCATTAAATTGATTGATAGACTACGCATCGATGGTGTCGAGTCAATCCTTGTAAGCTCAAATAACTATAGACCATCACGGTGAGGTATTCTCGATCTACGCGTGAGGAAAAATGGTTTCTACTCCCCATCCTAAATTCTAAAATTTACTAATTGGAGGCATCAAACAAATCACCACGTTAATCCTAAAATTTAAGAGTCCTCACCCATCCGATTAATATATAATACGTGTGGAACCGTTGGATGAATTAGGATAGCCGACATGTTGTTCCACGAAGCCACAAACTGACAAACACGAGTCGTGGTCAGCGTGGTCTCCTCCGAATATTAAAGATTTGTTTGTTTAAAGAAATACTTAGTGTAGATAATAGAGGTTCACGTAACAAAAGTAAGATACTAGACTACTAGACCTGAGGTAAGAGGTCAATCAGGGTCGCATGCCCTCACACCAGATCCAGATTCATCTACTGGAGACAACGCTTGATTTGTTTACGATCGAGTGGCCTCCTACGCATCAGCCTGCAAAGATTGCGCCATCTCCAACCTGCCGCTCTGCCGCGACATGAAAAGGGGCAGTGCTAGGCGTAGGTCGCCCTATAATTTGCTAATCTTAGGTCCCCTCGCGAGCCATCGGATGTGCATCTAACGGCCAAAAATCCGCAAAACGTGTTTTTGCATTTGAGCCCCTCATTTTTTTGGATATAGAACCCGCAGTCCACAGCAGCCCCACTTAAGCGAAGGGGTATATCACGTTGCCCCCGGTCATCTCGATAATTACAGCGAAACTGCCATTGCAACAAATTCACTAGTATCGCAACAAAAATTATCGCCCATGTGTAAAAAAAAATATTGCAACAAATTGTTCCGAAACAAAATCGAAAATATAAGTAATGTTACAAAAGAATAGGTAAACAATGTGTTTATTTTGTTGCAACAAAAAGTTCAAGCAATTCAACAAATATCACAACCTATTGTAACAAAAAAAAATTCGCATCACCTAAAAAGTTGTTAAGCAATAAAATAATTTGTCACCGTTCCAGTTGCAACAAAATTACCCCCCATTTCAACAAAAAAGCAAAACGATAGCAACAATAAAATCACATGTTTACAACATGTGAAGGAGCGCATAAAAACATATCATTCCAAATGAATTCTAAACACATGTATGTATTTCTTACAAAATCATCCAGAAAAACATTACAACATCTCGCTTGTGGTTTCTCACCGAAATGCATGCAAACTTGTTACAAACTTTTAAGACGTACGCAACATCCATAAAAAATGATGAAACACTTAACGTATACATGGCTACACGTAGTGGGCTCCTGAAAAATAAATTCTAACTCAAAAATTGGGCTAAAAAGACAAACTGTTGCTAATTGG
Source organism: Alopecurus myosuroides (assembly GCA_028641055.1). Lineage (NCBI taxonomy): Eukaryota > Viridiplantae > Streptophyta > Magnoliopsida > Poales > Poaceae > Alopecurus > Alopecurus myosuroides. Next base: position 368,303,666 of record CM054061.1, read on the forward strand.
GCCTAGAGACCGGTCCAACAAGGTTTCCGCGCACGGGAACAGCAAGAGACCTAGAATTAGCTAGTCTAGGTCCCACTAAAGGAAGCGTTTTCCCATGAAAAGGCCATGTATTCGGCTAATCGCCGGGTAATTACGGTGATTTCTGACGGCTCTGTGCACGTCGTGTGAATTTGTCATCGAGCGAGGTAAATATTTAGCCATAACCGAGGATCACTGTTGATCTGTCGGTTATTTGCGCAGGAATTTCAGGTATGCAACGCTTCTTCCTCTTCTAATCAGATGTAATGTACCTGCGCCATACTATTACGGACTGATATCATGACCAGCTATCTCCACTCATAAGCTACTCCTCTCCTTGAAGTAAAACAGTCCTCACGCACGACTACTGGGATGGGACGCATGGCCGAGTCATCGCTGGTACACTAGCATGTGAACCTCAGCTGCCGTCGCATGGCCAACGATCGATCTGCCGTCTTCCCACTCAGTCCTATTCCTCCACCCGAGAGGAGGTGCATCAGTGCTAGCTACTCCGTCCGTTCACAAATAGATGAATTTCATTTGTCCAAATATGAATGCATGTAGACATGTTTTTGTCTAAATACATTCATATTTAGACATATGGAAGTTATCTATTTGTGAACGAAGGGAGTAAAAAGCTTGCTGCCGATTCACCGCATCATGTATTAATTGTTCTCAAGTGCAGTGTCCATGCCACGTCTGATAAATGGTTAGCCAGGAGCAACCTTTCTAGTTCAAGTGACCCTCTACGTGTTTTGTCACTCCTTCCTATCATCTTATATATTATCAAGTGTCAGATTATGTCTCTGAATTGTGGAATATATCATTGTATTACGTTTTACAATTTCGTGGGAATTACTAGCATTGATCAAAACCCGACGAGTTGGTTCTTTCTTGCGGTTTTTGTGAGCCATGGCACATTCTTTAGGTTCCGGGGACAATTGCATGGACATTTGTGGCTGTCTCAAAGCACGTCGATTTCATCCTATCTTGTTGTTTTCTTGACCTACATCACACTGTTTTGGGGTCCATGGACAATTTATGGGCATTTCTGGCCTTTACCAAAACTTGTCGATTTAGTCTTATCTCGGAGTTTTCACGAGTTATAGCACACTACTTGGGTGTCTAGGGAAGTTTTCATGTGCATGGTCACCAATTCTCGTCCATTCGGTCCTAATTCTTAGTTTTCATGAGTTGGCCCGCTGTTTGGGGGCCCGGGGGAAATTTTATGGGGATTTATGTCATTCATTAAAACTCATTGATTTGGTCCTATCTCGAAGTTTTCGTGAGCCATAAGACACTTTTTGGGGGTACAGTGAAAATTTCATGGTCAATTCTGGCATTCAACAAAACTCCTCGACTAGGTCCTATCTCACAGTTTTCACGAGCTATTGCACACTTTTGGTGTTCTAGGGAAATCTTCATGTACTTTTGGGGCATTCATCAAAACACGTCAATTTGGTCTTTTATCAAAGTTATTGTGCGCTATAGCACACTTTTTCCTTGTCAAGGGACATTTTCATAGGGCTTTTTGGGCATTCATTAATCCTCGTCCATTTGGTCCTAACTCACAGTTTCCATGAGCTACCCACTGTTCGTGGGTCCGGGGAATATTTCATAGACATTTATGGCATTCATTAAAACTCACTGATTTGATCTTATATTGTAGTTTTCATGAGCTATAACACACTATTTGGGGGGTCTAGGGATAATTTCATGGACATTTGTGGCGTTCATAGAAACTCGTCGATTTGGTCCTTTCTCGCAGATGCCGTGAGCAATAGCACACTTTTGGGGGGCCGAGGACAATTTTGTGGGAATTTCTAGCATTGATTAAAACCTGTTGATTTGGTTCTGTCTCACGCTTTTCGTGAGCCATAGCCCACTGTTTCGATATGGGGGACAATTTCATGGGCATTTGTGGTAGTCTTAAAAAACGTCCATTTCGTTCTATCTCGTAGTTTTCATGGCTACATCACACAATTTGAGGGTCCGGGAACAATTTCATGGGCATTTCTGGCATTCACCCAAACTCGTCGATTGGGTCCTATCTTGCAGTTTTCATGAGCTATAGGCTCATATGTTAAAAATTCGACCCATTGGTTTCATTACGTTTATTTAGATGTTTTCCTCTTGCTCTCTATCCATAAGCACTCAAAATCCTCATATATATAGATGTGACCGTGACATGTATTTATAAAACGCAGATGAAAATAAGCATAGACTCCCTGGCAGGTGCCTTATGTGGATTTATGTTGAGTAGGACTAAATGCTTCAGATTAGAACTTGGTCAGCTGAGTTGATGTTTCCCTATCCTTATAGGTTCTACAGTTACCCAAATAGTATGGGCAGACATTTGTTAGATTACATTATCATGCTCCCGTGTTCTATTAAGGATTTTGTCCCCCCAGCATCATAGGCTGCCTCTTTTTTCATGCAAATTATGTGCCCACACTGATTCAAATTTAAGTAGTAATGCAAGGCAATCAAAAACTTACTACCATGTTTTTACTCTCCATATCACGATAAGTGTTTCTGATTCAGTTTGCTGACATGTGCCGATTTTTTTTCCTTGCAAGGGCCACCAACAATTACACCAGGAAAAAGTAAGTTGCACTTCAGAGGAGGTGTCTATCTGTGCGCTTTGCTGGTGTCTACTCCCCATTGATACAACTTGACATTGCAACGCTAGGTAACAAATATCTTGTCTCAGCTCTACATCAAACATTTTTATTTCTCAAATAGCCATCAACATACTGTTCATTTTATAGTTGTTCGGAAGAATATATTATAATAGTATTTCACACGACACAAGTGAAATTCATCCCTACTACTCCCTCCGTTCCAAAATAGATGACTTCCACTTTTCCCTACATGCATGTATCTAGACACTAAAACATGTCTACATACATGCATGTATGGACAAATGAAAGTCATCTATTTTGGAATGGAGGGAGTACATGCTTTTGTTTGTAGATTAGCTCTTCAAGCGGACGAATTTGGCACTACAAATCATTTAAATTACATCATGAATATGTTTGATTTGTATGACCATTTGACAGGCCATAGGTGTACCCATGAGTTTAGTGGAACATATGGCTGCTATTGCTGCACCAAAGAAGTAGATACAAATGGAGGTACAGTTAACTGCATATTTTTGTATCCTACACCAAAGATTTTGGTAGTTGTTTCAGGTACGTGGAAGGATGTACCAGTACTGTGAGGAGCTTGATTTTCAGATATTTGGAACGATGTTTCAGATACGTGGAAGGTTAACATTATCAAAATAGAAATGTAGTGATTCAGTCTACTTGGTTAACAAAAATAACAGACCAATTTTGTTTGTGATGTTAAGTGTGTACTATCGGTCATCAGTTTTGTTCTTCTTTGGAAAATACCACTATGCTAATATTATCTTCAACATGTGGGCATGGAAGTATTTTATGACCTCACATGTTTGTTCATTTCCCCACATGATTTGCATACATTTTTTCTACTCTTTTCGGCAAAACGTTACGTACTATATTTAAGAAAGCTGTTGTGCAAAAAAAAAGTAAGGCATGTTGATTTTGTTTTAGGATCTTTTGTAATATTTGACAAAGTTTATAAAAAAACACATTTAATACAAGGTAAATATCAATAGAAATAATGATTTCTTTACTTGGTCAAACATACAAAGGTTTACTAATGGCAAAATGAATGCGTCATACACGTATTGGTTACATTAATAAACGTGTGTATTTTTTCAATTAGAAAACTGACACAAACAAAGAAATTATAGGGAAGTCTATTCAATTTCAATGTTTTGGTTTTAATATGTGCTTTTGACACACGTAGATGCAATTTTTTTTTCTACATTAGTAATATTGTGGTGTAAACCAACTAATAGAGGACTAACAAGTATATCTATTTGCAAACGTGTGTACGGAAATTCTTTTCAAAAGTCTTTTTTATGTATTGTCTAAATGACAAGTCCGTGCAGGTGCACGGGTTGATGACTAGTGTTAGAAGTTGGTAAAGATATAAAAACCAGATCGCTGTTCCACATTTGAACATTGGACCATATGCATCACGTGGCCTGCTGGTTTCGCTTGCCGACAGCTAGTCTTGACTCTTGACTGCCACTAAATTCAAAGATGAGTGATAGGTGCGTGCTTTGAAGGATGTAGGCCGGACTGTGGTCTTGGTCCTGGGCTGTCACATAAATCAATGTGCCCCTAGAGTACCATTATATTGGATCTCTTTCCCTTTCTCACCTCACCATCGGACTCAGGATTTTGATGGCTTCCTCTGCAGGCTCCGATTGATTTGATAGCGCTGCACCCCGGATTTCACCGTGACACCAGTGAAATCTCTAAAAATAAGGGTAGCCAATTCAGTATGTGGGTTAGTATACTAGGACGTGGTCACTTCAGTTAGGATTTATATGTAAATCATGTAAGCATTCAAATCACATAATCATCGTTCACCACGTATGCAAGTGAGTGAAACACAAACGGTGAAAGTAATTGCTAAGTTGCGCTTCTGCTCCATATCAGATGAGTTGAGGGAAAAACAAAAGGAAAAAGAACAACAACAACTATGCATCCGAGGGATTCATGCGAAAATTGATGAACAATGCGATGCCTTTCAATTAGAGAAAAAAATCAGATTCCTTGTAAACTGAAGTATGCATCTTTTGTTTATTTTAATTTTCAACAGATTATGATTTATTAATCTTGATCCGTTGCAACGCACGGACATGTGCTAGTTAACGCTGATACCTGCACGCATATGTGCTGGAAAAAAACAGGAAGTGTGGCAAAACAGGAGAAAAACCCCGATATCAGAGTCGTACATTCTAGACGGGTATAGAACTATAGATACATGAACTCGTAGCGCGCCCGATAATTGCGGATAATAATGTGTACCCAGATGCATACACTGGCTGACGTCTGGGACCTACCGGGTAGACTGACCGACATCGGTGCAGAGAGGCGTCTCTGCAAGAGCCACGCGGACGTGACCGCACGTCAATGTATCGTCCCATCGTGGCTTTGTTAGCCGTCCTCGCCGCGGGGCATCCCCACGCGCACACGCGCTCCTTCTCTTGTCCCCACGAAAAAGACCAGTTGCGCACGCAATCCCCACCGCCGGCGACATGGTGCCCGAGAGGTAGACAACATGGACGAAGATGACCTTCACACCCTACGCGGCTATGTGGGCGGAGTTCAAGGCTGTCGAAGCCGCGGAACCGAAGGCCGCCAGAAATGTCCCCGTGGGGAAGGTGGCGGCGATGATGGAGGACGTCGCGATGGTGGCGGACGTCGCGATGGCGGAGGGCGATGTCGATGGCGGCGCCGTGGTGTAGCAAGGGCCGGCGCAGGCCGGCATTACCCTCGAGGAGGCCCTAGCGATCTTTGAGCTACACCAGCAGCTCGCTCCCATCGAGGACGAGAACTTCGTGGCAGATCGTCGGCGAGCGCATCGACGACGCCCTAATCGGGCAGATGCGCTACGATGGAGACCTCGTCTCAATGAACCGCGCCATCCTGGAGAGCCCCTAGGATGCACGGATCTGTCGCAACGAGGAGGACGAGGAGGAGGAGGTCTACTTCGATTGGGATTTTTTGGACGACAAGGAGGAGGACGCGGCTGCCAACTCTTGCGGGGAGTTGTACCCTACCGACGATGCCGCCGTCGCCAACACCGGTGGAAAGTTCCACCCGGCCAATGACATGGAGATGGCGGCCCCCATGAACGAGCAGGCAGACCTACAGGAGGCCGCCGCCGAGGTCAAGGATGTTGATATCATGATCGCCGACATCATATCCAACGAAGGGAACTAGAGTAGCACCCGTACTAATCGTACTTGTTCTGCCCCCGATAGGCCGGCGACGATGTAATTATTTTGCTATATTTAAATTGTAGACTTAAATATATAATGTACGTATATACTAATTATATATAAACTATATATGTTTGGTTCAAATTTATTTGCGACTAACGTACATGTTCAAATTTGCGAGTGTGTATACATAGAAATGAGATATCACATATGTAGATAGCTTGAGCAAACTATATAAATGGGCATGCAATGTACGTGTTAATTAGTGCCAAATCTAAATCAGAGCCGGCTAATATTAACAGTACTCTGATGCGCGCGATACACACGTTCGTTGGGAGACCCCACGAGGAAGTTATGAAGAGCACAGTAGCAACTTTCTCTCAGTTAAAAACCAAGGTTGAATAGACCAGAAGGAGGAAGTAGTAACTTCAGAAGGTTGAAACAACAGAGATGGCAGGACGCATTACCGGTTCAGAAGCAATGTGGAAACTACACCACACAATCAAATCACTTTGCCCCAACGAAGGAGTGAGATTGTCAATCTCACCGGTTTTGCTGAACACAAAGAGGATAAACGTATGGTATGGAAAACTGTAGGAAAATAGTAGTAACAGTATGAAACTAGTAGGTGTTTAGCAGTATGACAAAAAAGGACCGGGATCCACGGTTCACTAGTGGTGTCTCTCCGTGAAAGATAAATAACATATGTGATGAACAAATTACAGCTGGGCAATTATCCGAAATGAAGGCTGCACCGTAGTGGATATGCAATACATAAAGATTAATATGTGATTAATGCGGGAATTACAACAAGATATACAGACCGTTATCCAACTACATCTATGAATATAATCCAACCTCCGAATATCATCCGAACAAACGTTGGGTATTAAGTTGCAAACAACAGATAATTGCAGTAAGCAAAGTGTGTAATGTAAAAAATAATATCATCCTTAGACAAATAATTGTTGTTTTCTCTCTAATGGAAATAGCACATCCTCCATCCGTCACGTTTCTGTCACTCGAGCACAGATGCAAAGGAGGCATGAACCCACTATCGAGCATAAATACTCCCTCTTGGAGTTACTAGCATCTACTTGGCCAGAGAATCTACTAACAACGGAGAGTATGAAAGATCATAACTAACATATGCATGAAGATAACATGATAGATTGATAATCAGAAGACATAACATTCAACATTCATCAGATGCCAGCAAACAGAACATGTAGCATTACATAAATATGATCTTGATCATGTTAGGCAGCTCACAAGATCTAAACATGAGGTACAAAGTGGAGAGAACAACCATCTAGCTATTCCTATGGACCCGTAGTCCAGGGATGAACTACTCACGCATCACTTCGGAGGAGGGCTTGGTGGTATAGACCCCCTCGGTGATGATTTCCCCCTCCGAGAATTCTAAGACTTCCGAGCTTCGAATTGGAACCGAGAATATTTCCAGAACGACTTTTCTGAAACTAAAAACATCAGAAAACAGGGAGCTGGCTCTGTGGAATCTTGTCAATAGGTTAGTCCGGAAAATCGATAAAAATGACATAAAGTGTATATCAAACATGTGGGAAATAACTTGAAAACAACATGGAACATCAGAAATTAGGGATACGTTTATGACGTCTCAACATCCCCAAGCTTATTTCCTACTCGTCCTCGAGTAGGTAAACGATAAAAACAAATAATTTATGAGGTGACATGCTACTAACATAAACTTGATCATCAAAGTAATGTAAAAGCATATGTAAACTGAGATCATACAATTTCAACATAACCATGATAAATAGAACTTTAATAATCAAGCATAGAAATCATATTGTATCATGAGAAGTAACACAAATAAAATATCATCGATAACAATGCAAGTAAAGATATACGTTTGTTTCAAGTATAGATAAAGTATGGCAAAGTGGTATTTCGCTAGTTCTTAAGAGTGGGACAAACATAAATGCCAAGACACCTTTAAAGTTCATGAGGATGACTAGAACAAATAATTAGAGAACTTGCAATAACACATCATGAATCAATTAATAATTTTTCTGGGACAAATGCACATAAAACTCAGAATGACAATTATACTCTCTCAACTGTGCAAAAAGTTAGAAGATGGAGACTCAACATAAAAGTAAAAGAAAGGCCCTTCGCAGAGGGAAGCATGGATCACTCATGTGCTAGAGATTTTATTTATTAAACAGATGTATTAAAAGGTTTGACACTCCTCTCATCCATCTTTCACAAACCATGGATAACCGAATCCTTGGGTGTCTGCCAATAATAACATACCATGGAGGAGTGTCTATATTTTAAGAGAGGTGTATGCTAGTCTCAACAAATTGTAAACATAAAATACAGTACGTCACAAGCCAACTAGACTTCACAAGAGCGGCTCCCATATGAAGGATGCATCTGGGTAGAAGGTCATCCCTGTTTCTCTATTGTTTACACAATTATGTATTGACTGATAAATCAGGGGAAAAATAGTGAAGAGAATTGGATTGTATTAATTTGGGGCTGGGCACCCCACTGCCAGCTCTTCTATCAATTGGATAAGCGGATGAAGCCACTAGTTCAAGGTGTGAAAGTCCAATCAACAAGTGAGATAAAGATTATCTATTTACGCCCTCATGAGCAAAAAGAAGAACACAAAACAGGAGTAATTTTGAAAGTTTTAAAGCTAGCACATGAGCATTTTACTTGGAATGGCAGTTAAATACCACATGTAGGTAGGTATGGTGGACACAATGAGAAATTTTGATTTTGGGGAGTTGGATGCATGAGTAGAGATCATACTCAGTACAAGTGGAGGCTAGCAAAAGACTGAGATCGACAAATCAAGAGAGCATAAGATCCATAATCATGCATAGCGACATAAACATCATTAACCAAAGCATAAGTGGTCCCACAAGTTCAAAAACTAAATAATAATAGTGGCTATTAGTGACTGGTTCACAGTCATAAACATGGTGTGAGCATGTGCCAAGTCAACCAAATAAAACATTCAAAGGGGAATACCACAAATTTATGCTTCAATATGACAAGAACAACTCATGATTCTTTCAATGGCACTTTAAACACTCTCAGCTATTTTTGCAATAACCACAAGGCTTTAGAACTAAAATAACATCTAGCATGACATGAAAAATTCTAGCCACTCTCTATACAACCTTCTACTTGCACCGTTAAAAATTCTACTTCAAGCATCAGTTTCTTTTCCCAACAAGCACCATACAAAATATGTTTTAAGAGAAATTATCTACATGCTACAGCAAGCAAACATGAGAGTATTCACATAACACTACTAAACCTAACAACTCTGAATAAGAGATGCAATGAAAACAAGAGCTAAACAGAATATTTGTAGTAACTAGAAGAAAAAACTAAGAATACTAGCATAGCAAGTATTCAAACAAAAAAGTGGAGCATTTCTCTATCCAAGACAAGGATGCTAGGTCCCATGATATTATTGCAGCAAGTAAAACAAATAAAAATAAAATAAAACAAAATAAAACAAATAGACACTCCAAGAAAACTTCATATGATGGGACCAAATAAAAATATAGTCTCACAGAAGTGACCTGATAAATAGTTGATGAAGAAGGGGAAGCCTTGGGAATCCCAAAGCTTAGATGCTTGAGTATTCTAATAATATGTTTGGATGAACCACGGGGGTATCCCCAAGCTTTGACCTTGCACTCTTCTTGATCACATATATCACCTCTTCTCTTGACACTCGAAAACTTCCTTCACACCATACTCAAACAGTAATTCACATTAGAGGGTTAGTGCAACAATAGAAAATTCATGGGTTCTGTATGGCACAAGTGATATTGATACTTTTAAACATTAGCTACAGCCACTGATGTTTCGTGAAGCAAAGAAATCCACTTGACATCGTAAAAGAGCAAATGCATGTAAAATGGCAAAATCTTCAAAACCAGAACAATCTGTAAAGACTAATTTTTTTGAGGAACTTCGGTTCCTCAGATAGAAAAAATTAAATAACAAAAAGGTTGTGAAATTATCCTAGGAATAAGCACAAAAAATTTCAGGTCATTCTGATCTTTCTGGATTTTTCACGATTTTTTACGGTGGACAGCAGAAATCAGTTTTCTGCGTAGAAATCCGAAAACCAACTCCAACTCTCGTCAGAAACTTTACTTGGCACTACTAAAACATGAAAAGAAAGATACAAAGGATTTGATACAGAAGTATACAACCCCTTGAATCAAAGCAAACAGAGAAAAACAAAGCAAAAAAACCATAGGTTATCTCCCAAGAAGTGCTTTTCTTTAACGCCTTTTAGCTTGGCCCAGAAAAATGGAATCAAGTATTTTCAAGTGAAGAAGCATCCAAATCAATAATTTCCTCCAAAACCCCAATTGTAGCAGTAGGTACCTTAGACACCCTTGAAGATGCTTCAACATGTAAATCACTTTTAGTTTCCCTAAAAGTTTTATTAATTTTAAGCACATTAGGGGATTTTCATTTAGGTGCCTTGGGGACATACATAAATTAGTTCTCTTTCCCCACAAAAGGTTTCTCCCTTTTAAACTTAACAGCAGAAAAGGTTGAGCTTAAATTTTCCATAGCCTCCTCTAATTTACCAATCCTCATATTTTGATTATCATGGATATTGCTAGCTTCTAAAACAGTGATTTTCTTGTTGATACTTACTATTGATTCATTAACCTTGCTAGCATTATCAAGGAACTTTGGCAAATTTTTCTCCATAGAGTTTAGCTTTTTAATAACATCATCTAAAGTGATCTCAGTTTTAACATCCTTGGTAGGTGGTGTTCCAACTAAACTTTCAATCAAATTACAGGCTTCCAAAGCAGGTGTTCCCAGAAAATTACCGCATGTAAGACTGTCTAGAACATACCTATACCAGCTAGTAATACCAACATAAAATTCCTAAGAAGGATTAACGTGGAATATTTATTTGTGCATCTATGATGAGCATCACTTATCCTATACCAAGCATCTTTCAATCTTTCTCCACCTTGTTGCTTAAAGGAACGGACTTCAACTTCAGGAATACTCATTTTAGCAAGATTAAAAACAGGAATAAAACTACAGCTAGAATAAGAACTATTTTTTTTGTTTTTGATAAAGAGAAGCAAACAAGAAAAAATAAAATAAAATAAGCAAAACAAAAACAAAGTAAAGAGATTGGAAGTGAGAGACTCCCCTTGCAGAAATTCTCTTCCACCCCGGCAACGGCGCCAGAAAATTAGCTTGATCGCATGATACACACGTTCGTTCGGAGACCCCAAGTGGAAGGTATGAAGAGCACAGTAGCAAGTTTCCCTCAGTAAGAAACCAAGGTTGAATCGACCACTAGGAGGAAGGAATAACTTCAGAAGGTTGAAGCAGCTGAGATTGCAGGGTGCACTATGGTTTAGAAGCAACGTGGAACCTACACAATACAGTCAAATCACTTTGCCCAACGAAACAGTGAGGTTGTCAATCTCACCGGTTTTGCTGAACACAAAGAGGTTAAACGTATGGTGTGGAAAACTGTAGGAAAACAATATGAAAGCAATAGTAACAGTATGAAAGCTGTAGGTGTTTATCAGTATGACAAAAAAGGACCGGGGTCCACAGTTCACTAGTGGTGTCTCTCCGTGAAAGATAAATAACATGTGTGGTGAACAAACTACACTTGGGAAATTGACAGAAATGAAGGCTGCACCGTAGTGGATTCATGCGGGCATTACAACAAGATACATAGACCGTTATCCAACTGGATCTATGACTAATTATCCACCCTCCGAATATCATCTGAACAAAAGTTGGGTATTATGTTGCAAGCAAGAGATAATTGCAGTCATCAACATGTGTAATGTAAACAATAGCAACACCCTTAGACAAAGAATTGTTGTTTTATCCCTAATGGCAACAACACATCCTCCATCCGTCATGTTTCCGTCACTTGAGCATAGATGCAAAGGAGGCATGAACCCACTATCGAGCATAAATACTCCCTCTTGGAGTTACTAGCATCTACTTGGCCAGAGCATCTACTAACAACGGAAAGCATGCAAGATCATAGATAGCATATGCATGAAGATAACATGATAGATTGATAATCAGAAGACATAACATTCAACATTCATCAGATCCCAACAAACAGAACATGTAGCATCACATAAAGATGATCTTGATCATGTTAGGCATCTCACAAGATCTAAACATGAGGTACAAAGTGGAGAGAACAACCATCTAGCTATTGATATGGACCCGTAGTCCAGGGATGAACTACTCACGCATCACTTCTAAGGAGGGCATGGTGGTGTTCTTGCTTATAATCTATCATGTTATCTTCAATCTATCATGTTATCTTCATGCTTATGTTATTTATGATCTTGAATGCTCTTTGTTATTAGTAGATGCTCTGGCCAAGTAGATGCTTGTAACTCCAAGAGGGAGTATTTATGCTCGATAGTGGGTTCGTGGCTCCTTTGCATCTGTGCTCGAGGGACAGAAACAGGACGGATGGAGGATGTGCTGTTACCATTAGGGAGAAAACAACAATGCTTTGTCTAAGTATGATGTTATTGTTTACATTACACACTTTCCTTACTGTATTATATGTTGCTTGCCACTTAATACACAACATTTGTTCGAATGATATTCAATGGGTGGATCTTAAGTTATAGACGCAGTTGGATAACAGTCTATGCATCTTGTTCTAATGCCCGCATGAATCACATTGAAATCTTTATGTCTTGCATATGCACTACGGTGCAGACTTCATTTATGTCAATTGCCTAGCTGTAATTTGTTCACCACACATGTTATTTATCTTTCACGGAGAGACACCACCAGTGAACTGTGGACCCCGGTCCTTTATCCTTATACTGATAAACACCTACTGCTTTCATACTATTCCTACTGTTTTCCACACCATATGTTTAACCTCTTTGTGTTCAGCAAAACCGATGAGATTAACAACCTCACTGCTTCATTGGATAAAAATAATTTGATTGTGTTGTGCAGGTTCCACGTTACTTCTGAACCGGTAGTGCGCCCTGCCATCTCAGCTGATTCACCTTCTAAAGTTACTCCTTCCTCCTACTGGTCGATTCAACCTTGGCTTCTTTCTGAGGGAAACTTTCTACTGTGCTCTTCATACCTTCCTCTTGGGGTCTCCCAACGAATGTGTGTATCACGCGCATTAAGCTAATTTCTAGCGCCGTTGCCGGGGAGGAGGTGAATTTCTACAAGGGGAGTCTCTCACTTCCAATCTCTTTACTTTGTTTTCGTTTGCTTATTTTATTTTATTTTATTTTTTCTTGTTTTCTTCTCTTTATAAAAACACAAATAAAATTAGTTCTTATTCTAGTTGTTATTTTTGCTTTATCATGCTTGCTATCAATGTTTGATGTCTCTGAAACTGATTTTTAGAGGCAAGGTGGGTTCACGAATGAACAACAAAATTATTATAAGGAACACCGCTTATCACAAAAAGGGATACACTTATGGTAGCAAATTAATAAATTCCATGACTATTGTAAAAACTTGTGCTCTACTTATAATGTTACTTATTGCTTTGATAAATCTCCTTGCTGTAGGAGGTATAAAAACCTCCCTTTTCAATGTGAGTATAATGATAATGTTACCATATCTTCTTATGTTAAGGGAAATTATGAATTTTATGATGTGGAACAAACTGAATAATTTATTCCTTGGAAGGGTGCATTCAAAATTTCCTATTTTCTTGAAAGATGATGCACCTTATAAATACGATATTGATGCTATACTTGAATATTTCTTTGATAATTACAAGTATTATAATTACTACATAATGGAATATCTTAATCAATTCTCTCCCCCAAAGGGGGAGACTAATGCCTTGCAGGAACCTATGGAAGAAGAAACTGCTGAATCTGGAAGCTCTTTGGATGAAAAAGAGGAGGAGAGTGATGATCAAGAGGAGGAAGAATGGAGCTACCCATATCTACCTCCCAATTATAATAACTCTTTAACTCATAATTGTGATGATCCTATTGATTCTTTTGAAATATCACTTTTTGATGAAGTTGATACTTGCTATACTTGTGACCTTCATACTACTATGGATGAAACTTGTGAGAATGATATTGATACTATTATTTATGATAATTCATTCTACTTTGATAAATCATATGTAAATCCTCTATTTATTCCAACTATTGATATGCATGATAATGAGGAAGTTTGCTTGGAAAATTTATATGATAATGCTCTAGATGATGATCCTATGTTACTTGATGTTATAAATTATAATGCTACTGAAAATAGGATTGATGTAATGTGTCATATACCTTTTATGAGTGATCAATCATCTCATTTTGATATTACTAAAAGTGGGAAAAAAGAGGAGCTGATTTTAAATTTTGATCACACTGTTTTGGAGCTTGATATGAATTGTGTGCTTTTAGACCATGACAAACATGCTTTATGTGATAATTATGTTGTTGAGTTTGTTCACGATGCTACTGGAAATAATTATGAGAGAGGAAAATATGGTTGTAGGAATTTTCATGTTACTAAAACACCACTCTTTTTGTTGAAAGTTTTGAAGTTGCTCTTGTTCTACTTTCCCATGATTTCTAGTTTAAGCTTATTTAATTTATTTCGTTACAAGATTCCAATGCATAAGAAGTGGGTCAGAATTATTATTTTTTATACTTGCTTCTTGATGCTCTCTTTTTCTGAATGCATATTTCTTATGTGAGCATCTTCTTCACTTGAAAATACTTGAATCCACTTTTCTAGGCCTAGCTAAAAGGCGTTAAACAAAAGCACTTCTTGGGAGATAACCCATGGATTTATTTTTTGCTTTTTTTTCTCTGTTTTCTTTGAGTCAAGGTATTGTATACTTATGTATCAAATCCTTTGTATCTTTTTTCATGTTTTAGTAGTGCCAAGTAAGGTTTCTGACGAGAGTTGAGTTGGTTTTCGGATTTCTTCGCAGGAAACAGATTTCTCCTGTCCACCATCAAAAATCGTATAAAATTCTGCAAGATCAGAATTACCTAAAAAAAATTGTGCTCATTCCTCAGCTTATTCCGCAACTTTTTTGTTCTTTAATTTTTTCGATCTGAGAAACGTAAGTGCCCCTAAAAAATCGTCTTTACAGACTGTTCTGGTTTTGACAGATTATGCCATTTTTCTTGCATTTTCTCTTTTGCGATGTCAAGTGGATTTCTTTGCTTCACGAAACATCAGTTCTGTAGCTAATGTTTAAAAGTATCAATAGAACTTGTGCCATAGATAACCTATGGATTTTCTATTCTTGCACTAACCCTCTAATGCGAATTACTGTTTTCAAGTGTCAAGAGAAGAGGTGATATATGTGATCAAGAAGAGTGCATGGACAAAGCTTGGGGATGCCCCCATGGTTCATCCAAGCATATTTTTAGAAGACTCAAGCATATAAGCTTGGGGATTCCCAAGTCATCCCCTTCTTCATCAACTATCTACCAGGTTACTTCTCATGAAACTATATTTTTATTCGGTCACATCATATGAAGTTTACTTGGAGCATCCTTGTTCAGTAGAGAGACACGCTCCGCTTTTTCATTTGAATACTTGTTATGCTAGTATTCTTAGTTTTTCTTCTAGTTACTTCAAATATTCCTGTTTAGCTCTTGTTTTCATTGCATATCTTATTCAGAGCTGTTAGTTTTAGTAGTCTTACGTGAGTACTCTCATGTTTTCTTGCTGTAGCATGTAGAGTATTTTTTTAAAGCATGTTTTGTATGGTGCTTGTTGGGAAAAGAAACTGCTGCCTGAGGTAGAATTTTTAACGGTGCAAGTAGAAGCTTGTATAGACTATGGCTAGAACTTTTTCATATCATGCTAGATGTTTTAGTTTTAAAGCCTTGTGGTTATTGAGTATCATGATTAGCCTCAAATAGCTGAGAGTGTTTAATGTTCCATTGAAAGAATCATGAGTTGCTCTTGTCATATTGAAGCATAAATTTGTGGTGTTCTCCTTTGGATGTTTTATTTGGTTGACTTGGTGCATGCTCACACCATGTTTATGACTATGAACCAGTCACAAATAACCTCCATGATCATTTAGTTTTTAAACCTGTGGTACCACTTATGCTTTGATTAATTATGTTTATGTCGCTATGCATGATTATGGCTCTTATGCTCTCTTAATTTGTCGCTCCCAGTCTTTTGCTAGCCTCCACCTATACTGAGTATGCTCTACTCGTGCATCCAGCTCCCTAAAACCAAAGTTTTCCCATTGTGTCCACCATACCTGCCTACATTTGCTAATTAATCGCCAGTCCAAAGTAAATTGCACATGTGTTACCTTTAAAACTTTCAAAATTACTCCTGTTTTGTGCTCCTGTTTTAGCTCATGAGGACGTAAATAGAGAATATTTATCTCACTTGTTGATTGGACTTTCACACCCTGGAATAGTGGCTTCATCCGCTTATCCAATGATAGAAGAGCTGGCAGCGAGGTGCCTAGCCCCAAGTTAATAACACAAGTTCTCTTCACTATTTTTGCCCCTGATTTATCAGTCAAATCATAATTGTGTAAACAAAAGAGAAAGGGGGTGACCTTCTACCCAGATGCGTCCTTCTATGGGAGCCGCTCTTGTGAAGTCTAGTTCTCTTGTGAAGTATTGTATTTTCTGTTTACAATTCGTTGACATAAGCATACAACTCTCTTAACATATAGACACTCCTCCATGGTATGTGATTGTTGGTAGACATTCGATAACATGATAGATTGATAATCAGAAGACATAGCATTCAACATTCATCGATCCCAGCAAACACAACATGTAGCATTACACAAAGATGATCTTGATCATGTTAGGCAGCTCACAAGATCTAAACATGAGGTACAAAGTGGAGAGAACAACCATCTAGCTATTCCTATGGACCCGTAGTCCAGGGATGAACTACTCACGCATCACTTCAGAGGAGGGCATGGTGGTGTAGACCCCTTCGGTGATGAATTTCCCTCCCGACAGGGTGCCGGGGAGATCTCCAGAACCCTCCCGATCTTGGGATGACGATGACGGTGACCTCGGTTGTTTTTCAGGGAAAAGTAGGAGATGTCTAGGGTTTATGTCTCGGGGGGATTAAATAGGCAAAAGGGCAAAGGCGGTGGAGGCCTTGGGGCCCCACACCACCCCCTAGCGAGGCCAAGGGGGGTGGGGCTCGCCGCCCTATGGTGTGGGCCCCTAGAGGCCCCCTCCGGGTCTATTCGGGACTCCGTGGAACCTTCGGAAATTCTAAGACTTCCGGGCTTCGAATTGGAACCGAGAATATTTACAGAATAACTTTTTGAAACTAAAAACAGCAGAAAACAAATCCTCCATGGTATGAGATAAGATGACAGATTGATAATCAGAAGACAAAGCATTCAACATTCATTAGATCCCAGCAAACACAACATGTAGCAATAGATAAAGATGATCTTGATCTTGTTAGGCAGCTCACAAGATCTAAACATGAGGTACAAAGTGGAGAGAACAACCATCTAGCTATTGCTATGGACCCGTAGTCCAGGCATGAACTACTCACCACTAGTAGGAAATAGGCTACCAGTGACGAACAATTTTCAGCTACCGCTGGCGAACATGTGTTCGCCAGCGCTACCACGCCAGTGGTAGCAGGTTACCGCTGGCGAACATCACTTCGCCAGCGGTAGTGCATGTTACCGCTGGCGAACAAATCCTTGTTCGCCAGCGCTAAGTTCGCCAGCAGTAGATGCTCTGTTCGCCAGCGGTACAGCTTCGCCAGTGGTAGGAAAACCTGTTCGCCAGTGGTGTTGTTGGCCCGTGGTAGGGACTTTGTTCGCCAGTGGTAAGTTTCCCAGGTTTGTATTTTTTCTTTTTTTTGTATAACAGTTTGTATATTCTGATTCTGTATATATTCCCAGGTCCAAATACATTCAAATTCTATAATTTATAAACTTCACACATATAAATCACTGATAGCACATCGATAAATCATAGATACATATGCATCCATCCATAACGAATTTAACACATCGATAACGAAATTAACACATCGATACATATGCATCCATATCCAATTCTCATAAGTACGAATACAACACATTGATCTCAATAACACGTTTATGTCGGAAGATTTCGAACCCAAAATATAGCCATCTAATTAGTTCAACGATTACAAAGGTATGACGACATCTATACAACGTACGCGCGATATAGAGATCAATCGCAAAGAAGACTAGATATACGGTCCGCCTCCGCTTGAGCTTCCGCCTCCGCTTGCGATCTTTCGCTAGGGCCAGCGCCCCGTCCACTTCTTCATCTCTCTGTAGACCAAGATAAAAGCATTAGACCGGCAAAGGAAATCACAAGTTCTTATTAGGAGCAATTCGTAACAAATCGAATACATACCGTCGGTCATTTCTTCCTCGATGTTGTGATCTTCTGTTTCTTCTCCGGCGGGAACGGAAGAGCACCTTCTAACGAGTTGAATGGTCTCTCTTCAGTCTGCTCTAGCACACATTGTCACAACTCATTGTTAGATGGTGGGGGGTTCCAGTGGAAGGTAGATCCTGAAGTTACTACATCCTTATAGATGATTGTGCAGAGCTTGCGCTGGATGCGACCAAAGTTTTGTCTGTACTCAGCATCAGACCATTCCACGATGCTGCGAGACCATTTGTCCACAGCAGACATGTATTGCAGACTATGTTGGTCCTTCACGATCTCCGTCATGTGTTGGATGAGGTACCATGCCTCCATATGGCCGTCTGGCGCCTGCTTGGGGCAGGGAAACTCTGTTCTGTGTCTGAACACATATTTGCCTTGAATTTGTTTCTTCCTGTCGCAGAATCCTTCCCCCCTGATGTAGCCATCCATAGCATCATTGAGAACAGACTTGATGAGGGTGTAGTTCTTCTCCTTCATCGTACTCCCGGAGTCGAGATATACTGCGTGCGCGTCTCTCGGGTAGAGCATGATGAGGGTGCCGTATTTGTTTCTGCGCAAAACAGGAGAGTCCATATATATAATCCTCAAAAATCGTATATGCGCAAACTTATGTAAAGATGGGAAATATAACTTACTCAGGAAAGTAGGGCACGAGGGTGATCCTCTTGTTCATATGGTTAGTGAGCAACACTTGTTCGAGGTACTTTGTCGCTTTTGCCCTACCCCTGGGGTTGTTCAAGTACATGTCGTGCATGTAGTAGGGGTCTGCTAGCCCGATGTTTTTGACATTCTCTACGGATAGCTGATGCGCCAAGCTGAGCGTAAACAGACGGACGATTGACGAGTGGAGTGATTTCATGTGGAACATCCGGAAAATGTCGTCAAATCTAATGATGATCTTGTTTGCGTTGCCTTCAGTGACAAATCCCGCCGTAGATGGCACCTTTGCGACCAAAACCGGCAGCGTTGGATTTTTCTCTTTCAGAAGCATCTCCTCCATATATAGTACACCGTCATGGACGCTACGCATATCACCTGACAGCAAGGAGACCAACCTCGGCGGAAGCATCGGTTTGCCCAACTGATGGATCTGATGCCAGTCGGTTATGGGTATCCTGTCCAATACACGTCCTGTCTGCGGCTTAGACTTGGTCCCCTCCACCGGTTGGCTCATCGATGCAACGGCAGGAACCTTCTTAGTTCTTTTCCGTGCATACTTGATCTTAGGCTGAGTCTTATGAAATACATCCGCTACCGCCTCTTTGAGGGCATCCTGGCTGATGACTTCTTGCTCGGGGACTGCCGGCTCTTGAGAAGAGAAAAGACGTTTTGTGCATCGATATTTATCCGCTTCCTCCGCTGGCAAGAGAAGTTGATCAAGATCATCCAGGCTGGGCGCCCCCTCGTAAGGATCGTCGACGAGGTAGTCATTGGGGTTCTCATCTTCAGCATCGTCGCCGTCGTGCTGCACGGACTTTGCAGGTGAGAAATCCTTGTGTTGGCTCGGGTGCCCCGACCCCTGGACCGGTGTTGGAGTGTTGGAAGGAGTACTTTCCAAACGAATTAGTGATTTCGGCCAGGTCAATGGCCAAACCAAGCATTGCTCCAGGTTCAACTCGCTGTCGGCTGCAGGTGGTTGGTTCGGAGGATCGAGAGCACCGCAACCAGGGAGCACCCGACTTAATGTCACTCTGAACACGTCCTCGGGCATACGAACGGCGTGGGATACGCGGTTCAGAGGTGTGATGATTTTTCCTTTGGCGACGTCCTTTAACTCGCCGTTCACATTAAGGAGCAATGTGCATCCCGTCTCGTCGGCCTGCGAAACGTCGCGCGATCGTTGTTAGAGACTGATGCCGTCACGAATCAAGTCATAATATGTAATTAAGCAGTGCACGTTGAATTACCGTGAGGGCATTGAGCTCGGACAAGGGGGATGGACCGCTAAGTGTCGGCGGCGGCGGCGTTGAAGAGATGTGGCGGGGCGGCGACGGATCTTTGCGACGTTCCGGGTGAGGGTTGGGGGCCGGCTCGTTCCGCGCAGCAGACGCCACGACGGGGGCCGCGTTCTGCGGCGCCACGACGGGGGCCACGTTCTGCGGCGCCACGACGGGGGCCACGTTCTGCGGCGCTGGCTGCACCATTTGGGCTATGTTTATCTCCGGGAGCGGCCCTTGTCCTCCACCTGCCATCCACGGCGCTAAGGACTGAGCGACGGACGCACAGATGGTAGGGAGGAGCTCATTGAGCCTCTCGTTCACAAGCTCGTCGACCGTCTTCTCCGGGCCCTTGTTCCGCTCCTTACGCTTGGTGTCCGGGTAGTAGTGCGCATGCCGATGACCCTTTCCGAGGCCATGCACATGGCCACGATGCGGCTTCTTGTCAAGGGGCACTCCCTTCATCGCGTTCAGCGCCCTAATGAAAGGGGTGTCATACGGGTCCTTGTTCGTCGTCGCCGAGGACCCCCCGTCAGATTGAGATAGGCGTTCTTTTTCTTCTTCCTCGAGATACTTATTCTCGAGCAGCTTGACCTTCTCGTTCAACACAAGATCGCCGGGCTTTTTGGGATCTTCCCTATAATGGGCCCTGACAAAATTTCTCACCTGCGGGTCGGTGATCTTGTCAAACGGGTTCGGCCCTTCTCTCTTCGCATCCTCCTTTTCCCATACTTTCTGCTTCCCAAGGTAACCCCGGCTTCCGAGATTGTGAGGGCCAATGTTCTTTTTTCGCTGTTCTTTCCCCCCATTTACTCAGCGCCACCCTTTCCGGTTTGAGTTCGTCGATCTTGAATTGGGCCAAGTCTTCCTCGGAAATGGAGGGCCACATCTTATAGATCTCATCAAAATCCTTACCCTTCGCAAGCATCTCCCGCAAACTGGATCTCCAAGTCGTAAACGCCTTGGCGAACTTTCCCAGTGCTAAGGAGTTGACCAGATTCTTCTTCAGGTCCTGGTTGTCGTAAGGATCTGGGAATTTGTACCTTGTGTGCAGCTTCTCAATCAGCAGGGCGGCATTAGCCTTGTTTTTTTTAGCTCTGAGGTGCTCCATATTAACGTTGCCGAAGTCTCGAGCTATGCAGCCTATCTGGTTTCCATAGCCCTTGGCATAACTCTCCGGCTCGAGGGGAGCACCGCTCTTGAGGTCCACTTCCGTGAACTCTTCCCGCATGGTGGCGAGCATGTTGTTCCGCCTCTCTTTGCGCTTAGCCGACGCCTCGCTACCGGAGGCGGTATCCCCGGTGCCACTACCGGTTTGATCACCTTCTGCGCCCGATGTATCGTTGTGTGGCTCTAGCTCCTCGCGAACGGTTTCGTCCATCTCGTCGTCTGCATCGTCGCCCTGCATCTCTAGATCCGGGTGCGGATCTACGGGTCCGCCTCCGGCGCTTAGCATAGAAAGCCACGCATCGTCGTCCCCGCCGTGTCCGAGACCAGAACCACCCGCCTCGTCGTTGTGAGCCATATCTAAGGAAGGAGAGAAAACCCGAAATAAGTTCAACAAATCCTACAATTTAGACGATGTATACCCCATATGAGTCCAAATTTCTCGGACACTCTAAGTTGTGATATTTTTAGCAAAGATCATGCCAAAATTCACGGAAAAATTCGGCATGACCTTTGCTAAAAATATCACAAATGGAGTACCCAAATTTGCCGGAACGGAAATTAATCAACATTCCGGCAAATAGGGACTCACGGGGGGTACCTGCACATAAAAACCCACCCCTCATATAATCCCACCCCTCATATTATCATCATCATCCACACGAAGGTGGGCACATATCAATACGACCACACCATCACCACCATCCATACACCATATATGCCGCACTCTCAATGTATCTGTCCACAAAAGTTTCCAGGTTGGCCAGAAAAACATCCCAGGAATTCATATATGCCACAAAAACTCCCAGGTTGGCAATCAACCAAAGTACATGTACCTACTGATACTACTTGAGCATTATTTTCATAACAAAACCTGTAACTTTAGCATTATTAGCAGCAGCAGCAGTAGTTAGCAGCATGTAGCATCAGAAGCTACTTATTAGCATCAGCAGCAGGTAGCAGGTAGCAGCATCTCCACATTAGTAATATTCAGATAGCATTTGACCAAACATACACATGGAAATGAATTATGTACAATACTCCCTCACTAAGCAAGCAATAGCACTAACAGAATTAAGCAAGCAATAGCTACAGCCTACTACTCCTTTCATGCACACAACCAACAATCAGTATACAGCACTGACAGAATTCAGAGAACAGCCAGTAGGAGTATTTAAATTTAGAAAATGAGTATAAACATGTATTCCAAGAACTACGGCAATATACTCCAGCAATTGGAACCTATAAATATCTTGATGCGTGACAGTTGCAAATTTAGGTGATCATATATCGCGAAATATGGTGGTTGTTTCTAGGACCTACTAAAATTCTCCTAACGTACCGCAGCCGTGACCATGGTGTATAGGAGCCAAAGGCAGCTGCATCTCCTTATCTGTATAGGAGCCAAATGCAGCTGCATCTCCTTATGTGGTCAGAGAACAAAAGTTTAGTTTTCGTGTGTCCAAATGCAGCTGCATCTCCTTATGTGTATAGGAGCCAGATTTATAGCCTAGCTGTATAGGAACACATATTCACTTGAATGTTGTTTCAGCAAAAGTAGAGGTGTATGTCCACTTCTGTAAATACAGTCAGAACAAATAGGGAGTGCAGCATACTCCATTATTTTTAACCTACAGTTTCGTGAATTTTTCTGTACATATATGCAGATAAAAAATTCTTCGTAAAAAATGCACCTATGGTCTAATAACTTATTAAACAATCGATACATGTATAAGCCATAACAAATCTGTGAACGTCTGATTTTCAACATAGATGCACAGGATACTCAAGAAAATGACCATCTTATTCAGTACGGCAGTACCAGTGAATAAAAAAAAGAGCAGACAAACAAATGACTAGCTTATAGGCCTGACTAAGATAGCAGTCAACAATGAATAAGACCGGCAGGGAGGGTACTACTCCTAGGAGAAATTCTATTTGTAACACGCAAGGATGTGTCAGTTGGAAGTATCCCAGTTCGAGGAAATAAGTGGGGCCTAGGGGCACTTGTTACTGACTAGCGAGGCACCAATGATTTTTCTTAACATGTGGAGTGCATGATTATCTTAGAGTTTAAAGCAAATTGGACATACACAGATGGAAATTGCTCTACCAAGCAAATTGCACACATTCATAATATGCTATATTCATCTCTATATATGCAACTTGCTTGTTCAAATGACAAATTCCCCATAGTAACTTGGAATTTTTCAGAGAATCAAAGTCAAAACAAAGTAGACTAGGACCAACTTACTGCAGACCAAGGTACATAAGCTAAGCATCACACTGGGCCAATTATGACCCCACAACTAAAAGAAAGTTTCGGCATAGATCTGTCTGCCCCAAAGCTGCACAAGATCCATGATCCAATCGCGGTGTCTGAAGCTTAAAGCTAACACTGAACTAACCGTTGCACTACTGCGTACAAGCAAGAAAACTTGGAATTCAAGGAAAACTTGTACTGTAGCTAGTTCTGCATCTACTAGCTGTCTTATTCCACTCCTGGAATTCAAGGAAAATATGACTTGGTTTGTCTATGGTGTTTCTTATGATATTTGGAATTTCAGTACACACACACACTGATCCATCTAACAACTAAAACTAACAACTAACATCTAACAACTAAAACTAACATCTAACACTATGAAAAACAGTAGGAAAAACAGTAAAAAAGACAGTAGAAAAACAGAAAAATTTCTTGGACACATTGTGTCGAATACCTTCAGGGCGTGGAGCAGTACGAGCAGTGGATTGCGTGGGAGAGTAGGGGATTGCGTGGGAGAGCAGGGGATTGCGTGGGAGAGGTAGCAGGGGGTTGCCGTGGCAGTGCGCCGGCGTCGATGCGGCGGCGGGGCGCAGGTGGCCGTGGCAGTGCGCGGCGCGGGCAGAGGAGAGCAGAGAGGGAGGGGCGCGCGCGAGAGCAGAGGAAGAGAGGAGAGGGAAGGGAGGGGAGCGCGAGGAGAGGGAGGGAGGGGCAGTGGTGGGGTGGGCTCGCCGGAGACAGGGAAGGTCGCCGGAGACACGGAGATCGCCGGTGTGTGCAGTGTGGTGCGCACGGTTGCTAGTCCTGCGAGAAAAACGACTAAGTGTCGTACTAGTGCAGAGAGAGGGAAGGGCGGGGGGCCCGCGCGTAAGTGACACAGCGGTACCCTACCGCTGGCGAACAAGACCCCAGTTCGCCAGCGGTACCGTTACCACTGGCGAACAAACGAAGCCGCCCAGCGGTAGTGTGCCACACCGCTGGCGAACCATAGCCCTGTTGGCCAGCGGTATCTTTACCACTGGCGAACAGACAGAGCCGCCCAGCGGTAGTGTGCCACATTACAAATTAATTTAAAACACATTAATTTAAAATGAATTTAAAACACATTACAAATTAATTTCAAACACATTACAAATAATAATGTTTTATTTTGTTTTCTTTATTTGTTTAAATTATTTAAAGACATTTCATTTATTTAATTTCAAACACATTACAAATAATAATGTTTTATTTTGTTTTCTTTATTTGTTTAAATTATTCAAAGACATTTCATTTATAATAATTCAAACACATTACAAATTAATTTCAAACACATTACAAATAATAATGTTTTATTTTGTTTTCTTTATTTGTTTAAATTATTCAAAGACATTTCATTTATTTAATTTCAAACACATTACAAATAATAATGTTTTATTTTGTTTTCTTTATTTGTTTAAATTATTCAAAGACATTTCATTTATAATAATTCAAACACATTACAAATTAATTTCAAACACATTATTAATAATAATGTTTTATTTTGTTTTCTTTGTTTGTTTAAATTATTCAAAGACATTTCATTTATTTAATTTCAAACACATTACAAATAATAATGTTTTATTTTGTTTTCTTTATTTGTTTAAATTATTCAAAGACATTTCATTTATAATAATTCAAACACATTACAAATTAATTTCAAACACATTACAAATAATAATGTTTTATTTTGTTTTCTTTATTTGTTTAAATTATTCAAAGACATTTCATTTATTTAATTTCAAACACATTACAAATAATAATGTTTTATTTTGTTTTCTTTATTTGTTTAAATTATTCAAAGACATTTCATTTATAATAATTCAAACACATTACAAATTAATTTCAAACACATTACAAATAATAATGTTTCGTCGCGTACAATTGGCAGACAAATGCATACATAGTTTCTCAGTGTTTGATCTTTTTGCCTTTTTTGGTCGAAGTTGCATAATTTAACCCCACATTATGACTTCTTCTTCTGAATGGAAGACCATGCCTAGGTAGCGTAGTTCTGCTTCTTCTTGTTGTGTATGTTGCATGACTATCATCATCATCTTCTTGATCATCGTCAATATTTGGGTCGCCGAACGTGTCGAACTCGTCCTCGTCAACGACTCCATCCATTCCGATGATATTTCTTTTCCCTCTCCTCACGACAACACGGCTAGGCCTTGCGGGGTCTGTTATGAAGAAGCATTGGGACACATGCTTAGCCAATACCCATGGCTCATTTTGCGCTGTGACATTCACGCTTGATGAGGTTCCGGCTTCGGGAATAACCATGGTTGTAAAGTATTGGTCTTCTTTTCTGACGGTCGACATCCTAGCCCATCTGACGCGGAACATAGGCACCTTCTCTCCAGAGTAGTTAAGCTCCCATATCTCCTCGATCCTTCCATAGTATCTTAACTTTTTGTCACCGGTGTAGGATTCCATCGTTACCCCTGAGTTTTGATAATCGGAAGTTTTGTCTTTCTCCTCTGTGTAGAAGGTGAACCCGTTGATATCATATGCTTGAAACGTCGCTAGGTTGGGAGCTGGGCCATGTGCCAAGGCGTACAATAGTTTATTTTTCGCACAATCCCTTGGTGGTGGATTAGCGACGATCACATCTTTAAACCAACGCAAGAAAGTGGAGTTATGCTCTCTGATTATTTCTCCTTCGGTCCTCCGCTTGCCTTGTTCACTGTACTTTTTCATAATCGAGCTCTTGTGTTTTTCCACCCAAGTATCGACCATGTCAATGTGTTGGAGAGCTACTAAGTTTGCCCTGTTAAAGTCGGTGCGTCGACAAGCCCGATCCACATGCACTTCTCTACGTCCATTTTGGTGACCTACTCCATCGACCTTGCCAATGTGCTTGTTTCTGGGCAGACCAACTGGGTCCTCCACGTCCATATGATTCGTGCAGAAAGAGATGCACTCTTCGGTGAGAAAGCCCTGAACGATGCTTCCGTCCGGACGAGCTCTGTTGCGAACATATCCTTTGATGACCCCATTCATCCTTTCAAACGGCATCATGTTGTGCAGGAACAACGGCCCGAGATGGATGATATCGTCCACGATATGGACCAACAGATGAACACATATGTCAAAGAATGATGGTGGAAAGTACATCTCAAGCTCGCATAGTATCACGACAATCTCTTCCTGCAGCCTTGAGATCTGCTTCCCCGTGATCGACTTTCGAGATATAACGTCGAAGAAGTTACAGAGGCCAAACAGGGTTTCCCGGACGTGTTTGTCCATTATCCTGCGGATCGCAACCGGAAGTATCTGCGTCATCATCACGTAACAGTCATGAGACTTCATCCCGCTAAACTTTTGTTTCTGCGCGTCGAGGAATCTGCTTATTAGCCCTGAGTAACCGCTAGGGACTTTGACTCCGAGAAGGCACATCATCAATTTTGCGATCTCGTCCGGACTAAGAGTGAAGCAGGAGGGGGGGCAGTAATAGTCATTCCTCTTAACCCTTTTGGCCTTGCGACCATCCGTCTCCTCATCACACGATTGATCGCCGTCGTCATCATCCTGGCGTCCCCCCTGAAGATCTACCCTAATACCAAAATATTTCAGGTCGTTTCTTGCTTTCACCCCGTCTTTGGTCCTCTCTGGCATGTTGAGCAGCGTGCCAAACAAACTTTCAAACACATTCTTCGTGATATGCATCAGATCAAGGCAGTGAGGCGTATCGAGAATGGGCCAGTATGGCAAGTCCCAAAACACCGACCTCGTCTTCCATACATCCAGAAGCGGTTTTGGCGCCTTTTGCTTCTTTCCCGGCTCTGGGCATTCCTTCCGATCATTCAACAAATTGTAGATTTCTTCGCTGCACCTCTTACGTGGAGGTCCACGGAGCTCATCCTCACCGTTAAAAAGGTCTCCTCGCCTTCTCCACGAGTCTTTGTTGGGTAGCCACCTTCGATGGCCAACGAAAACTGTTTTCGAAGACCCAGGATCTTTCGGAAGTTGCACAAACGTGGGGTCATCCATGCACCTCACGCAACCGTTATGTCTGTGGCACACCTGGCCCGCCACATATCCGTAGCCTAGTAGGTCGTGAACCGTACAGAGTAAGACAGCTCTCATTGGGAAATATTGTTCACCGAAGGCGTCCCATGTGTTCACCCCTTCCTCGGCCCATAGCGTTTCCAGCTCATCTTTAAGCAGCGTCAGGTATAGATTGATGTCGTTGCCTGGTTGTTTCGGCCCTTGAATTAGCATACTCATGTGAATATACTTCCTCTTCATGCACAACCAGGGAGGGATGTTGTACATCCATACAAACACGGGCCAGGTGCTATGGGTGCTGCTCTGGTTGCCAAACGGATTGAGTCCGTCGGTGCTCACACCCAACCTGATGTTCCTTGCCTCCGCCCCGAACGTTGGATATTCACAGTCAATTGCTTTCCATTGACTTGCATCTGAAGGATGTGTCAGAATTACTTTTTCACTCCGATTTGGATCTTTCAAAACTTTATTCCTCCTTTTCGCGTGCCAGCGCATGAGCTCTGCTTCCTTGCGGTCCGCGAAATACCGTTGCAGACGGGGAATGAGCGGAAAGTACCACACAACTTTCCGAGGAGCTTTCTTCTTCCCTTTCTTGTATCGAGCGGCGCTGCAAACTGGACAAATGGTTTTGTTCGCGTCCTCTTTCCGATAAATGTAGCAATCGTTGATGCACACATGGTATTTTTCGTGAGGTAAATCAAAGGGGCACACGACTTTCTTGGCCTCGTCGCAACTTTTAGGACAGGTGTTGCCCTCTGGAAGGACATCGTGCCAGTATTGCAGGTTTGCATCGATGCTTATGTCGCTCCATTTGTATCTCGCCTTCATCTGCAGAACATCGAGGGCCACTCTCAGGCGGGACTCTCCCGGACCGCAGCCTGCATACAACGGTGTCTTCGAGTCTATCTCTAGTTGCGCCAGCTTCGATTGCTCTCTAGCAGCAGATATCGAGTTAGTCGTCTTTCTCAAAAGCAGTTCTTTCAGATGAGGGTCACGCACAACTTCCGTTAGGGGTGTCCCTGTGTCCTCGTGATCTTCTTCCACGTCTTGTTCAACATCTTCTCCATGATCATGTGCGGGGTCATGAGGCTGATCTTGGTCCTGCTGTAGTTGGTCCTGCTGTAGTTCTAGTCGATCGTTGCTATTGTCCTGTTGCACATCATTTCCTACCGCCGCCGCCCCATGGACTTCATCATCTTCATCATCACTTACCCACTGACTTTATACCCATCCATGAAACCATACCTTAGGAGGTGACTGAGCAAGTCTCCGGTAAACGGATTGAGCAAGCCCCCTAGTTTGCACTTTCGACATGGACATCGTATCTCCTTGCGGCCATTTTGTAACATGTCTTCTGTCGCGTGTCTCAAGTAACTATTCACGACACGTTCACTCTTAACGACCACCATTATATGTCACCTGCACGAGAGCGCGCCGATATAATTAGTATTAGAACCAAACATAATATATATATATTTCGATATTCACGAAAAAAAATCGGCATGACCTTCCTACAAATTGGAGGTTAGAGGAGTGCCAAACTTTGCCGAGACGGAAATGAATCAACATTCCGGCAAAGTGGCAACTCATTTTCATATCAAAAATTTCACTTCATGTCGTCGTATTCACGAAACAATTCGGCATGACCTTCCTATAAATAGGAGGTTATTAGGGAGTGCCAAACGATGCATTTATCATCTCCATCACACGACCATTGTTGAATCCGGTGAAATTTCACACATATTGCATATCGCGTGTATCCGGACAAAATTTATATACAAACTCATTTAATTATATATTATCATTCATCCCACCTCAAATGAATAGATGGCTACACGATGATATCCGGAGAATTTTGGAGCTTTGGAGAGAAAGGGGGTAATTCTAGATCTAGATGGCTAGGGAGGGAAAATTTGGGGTAGAAATGGTGTTAGGAGGGAGATAAACATATATATACCAACTAAAATAAATTTAGTTGGTTCAAAATAGAGTAGGAGGGTGGAGAAATTGGCATAATTTCGAGCTAGAGAGAGAAGAGGGGAAAATGTGAAGAAGGGAGAGTGGAGGGGAAAGTGGGTGGTGGGGGTGCCACTTATGGCTAGATCTGCGGAATACCGCTGGCGGACAGGTGTTGCTGTTCGCCAGCGCTAAAATGCGTTCTGGGCCCACATATTAGTGTTGGCGAACAGCAGCACCTGTTCGCCAGCGGTGGTGAGCGTAGCGCTGGCGAACACTTTGCCCTGTTCGCCAGCGGTAATATAGGGCAGCGGCTGTAGCGCGCAGGTGGGGCCCGGCCATAGCGCTGGTGAACAAGAGGGGTGGTTCGCCAGCGGTAGTATTAATAGCGCTGGCGAACAGATATTTCTGTTCGCCAGTGCTGTTAGCGCTGGGCAACAGAAATTCTTGTTGGCCAGCAGTATGCTGGTGGCTATAAGCCATTCCCTACTGGTGCACACATCACTTCGGAGGAGGGCATGGTGGTGTAGACCCCTCCGGTGATGAATTTCCCTCCCGGCAGGTATGAGATTGTAGGGTTTGTTGCATAGAAAAAAAAAATTCCTACGCGAGAGACACCCAAATGGCCAAGATCTAATCTAGGGGATGAAAAGCAACGGGGAGAAAGAGAGTCTTAGGAAATACATACCCTCGAAGAGACAAAGCGTTACAAGATCAAATCTCGTTGTTAGCATAGTCGTACTCACACCGATCCCGAGAGCGAGAAGATGTGCACCACAATCCGCCGGTGCCTCCGTGATAGGTCACACGTACGGTTGATGACGAACTCCGTTCCGTCTATCCATCGGGGAGGCGGAAGTAGAGGATCCCTCGGATATCCAACAACACGACGGCGTGGTGATGGTGAAGAATCCAACGGTAAGGGCTTCGCCAAGCCGGAGACCATGGAATGTAGCAGCGGGTGGAGAGGAAGTGAAGATGACACCAAGTGTGTGGGGAGAGGGAGGACCAACCCTTCTTTATATATGAGGGGGAGGCATCCACAAATTGTTGGTGCCTCCACCTCTCCACTCATCATGTGGGTGGAATCTCCACTCAACCCACTCATTATCCCATCAATTCCCACTCAAAATTCCAAGAGTTTTCTTTAATAAATACATAAAACAATTTCATTTATTTATTTTAATATTTGTTAATCCTATTAACAAACATTAACACTTACCCCCTTGAACTATTTGTTAATCAAACATTAACATATACCACCTTGAACTATTTCAATATTCCCCGAAACAAGTTCGGTGCTGCTCAAAACATTCTTCGTTATTCCGTATCCATACAAATGAGTCAACGAACCTTAAGTGTGTCACCCTACGGTTCGCGAATAACATATACATGATCAAGACTCCTCTCTGATCAATAATCAACAGCGGGATCTGGAGATCCGTGATGACTCCTATATATTCAATGATCACTCATGTGATCGTGCGAACAATCAACATCATGACTAATTCCCTTTGTCTCGTGAAATTTTACTTGTCCGATATTCGATCATTGGTATCAACCATACCTTGTTCAATCTCGTTACCGACAAGTACTCTTTTCTCGTTTCTGTGATATGACATCCTTGTGACCTAGTCACGTGCTTGCAAGCGGTGTTCGAGAAGAATAAGTTTTATTTTGTCTCTCAAATACTCCAAACTAATGTGGGTTATTCGAGAAGTATAAGTTGTAGAACAATTCTGCAACTCCTCAGATGTTTTTCTAAACTTGTAACTCAAACTTTATCCTTTATGATCCAATCATAAATACTTGATTATCTTGTTACTTTGATTTTCACTTCATATCAACAACCATATGAACCAATTCAAAATGCCAAACTCTGTTCTCTTTAAATAGAAATACTCACATATCTACTCAAATCATCGACAGAACTTTATGAAGTAAAATTTAATCCACCACACATGACTATACATAATGGACTATATACATCAATATGTACAATCTCCATTAAATTAGTCGTCCATTCTACTTTGGCCTATGAACGGAATTCTAGTCATCTTTTGGAAGAGGTCTCACAAGTGTCAATTTATTCAAAACAAAATGACTCTGGAAGTCCATCAATATGGAGTTCCTTCATGTTTTCCTTTCCGATATGAACTAAAATGGTGGTGTCACAACTTAAGTGAAACTCTTTTACGTCTTAAAACATTTAGCATTTAGTCTTATATATGTTTACTTTACCAACATGATTTATATTAATATATCTATCAATTATGGAATATGGTCATAGTTTGAACAATCTTATTTGTTCTCACAAAAGACCAGAACAAAATAACAACTTATTAAGTTCTTAAAATAAATCTTAAATGTTTGGTTCGATACGATAATGAACACAATAACACTTTATTTATGTTCTTGTCATAATCGATTCCACATCTATTACTAGTTCCTTTTAGGCTCTTGTATTTCTTGCATTGTGTTGCTTTGTATGACAACTCACACCAACCAATGTGATATCAAAATACCCAAAAATACTTTGTTAACTAGTAATATACATCTATAACTTGTATATCAAGCATATACTCCTGAGGTGGACTTTTCCAGTTATCTTCTTTTCTGCCATATATCTTTTTTGTAATTCTATTTTTCAATATTCCCTTTCCTTTACAGAAGAATCATTCAAAATCAAACAATGCTAGTCGTACTAGCACATTTTGCTTGGCGTGTTAGTCATATACTATCACCTATTGAGTCGTACTTGAAGTTTGATTGTTCTACTAATATCACCATATTAATAGTATTCTTCCAGATTCCACTCATAGCAATCTCCAAGCAAGGTGAACGATTTTTACCCATACTTTTAATCCATCCCATCATAACAATTTTATGATTAAGCTACTATAGCTCGAAGGAAGGACTTTAGAGTATAATTTTTAGCGCCCAATTTCTTGGAATATTCAAACGCCTAGCGTCTTCACTCATTGCATATATTGAAATAATATAAGCATACATTGTCACGGTAAATTATACTCACTCATGTTGCCATAAATAAGTTTCTAGATATATATATATATATATATCTTTCACTTGATTGTTTCTGAAAACAACTCTTTTTAGTTCATAAATCACCTTGATCAACAAAACATTCTTTCGAAGATAAACTAATACAGAAGCAACCATGACTCTGGATTCTAAGTAGGAATTGTTTTCTCTATAGATCAATCAATCATTACTCACATGGAGCTAGGTAGGAAATACCGAAAATCTACAATATGAATTATTTTTAAATTTCACTTAATTGGTATTTACCAGATCATAACAGTTATATCGCAATTAACAATCTAAGTGTAAGATAGTTTTGTTGATGCCAATGAATACTACAATTTGTGCAAATTCACTTTGATTGGTTGTTCATGATAAATAAGTTCAAGTTAATTCAAAATTATGCCATGAACTCCCACTCAAAAACAACATCCCTCTTAGTCTTCTTTAGTAATTACACGAACCAAATTCACTACACCAAAACCGGTCATCACATGAGATGATGTAGCTTCAAAGGCGAACATCGACATGTTCATCATATCATCCATATGACTCATGCTTTACCTTTCGGTTACGTGTTCCGAGGCCATGTCTATACATGCCAGGCTCGCCAAGTAGAACCGTAGTATTGCGTGTGTTTCAAGGCCATGTATGTACATGCTAGGCTTGAGAACACCCGTTGTATGCGAACGTTGAGTCTATCACACCCGATGATAACGTGGTGTCTCGAAACGACGAACTTTCTTAATGGTGCATACTTAAGGAAGAACACATTATTATCTTGATATTAAGTGAGAGGGATCATCTTATAATGCTACTGTCCCTATCTAAGCAAAATAAGATGCATAAAAGGATTAACATCACATTTAAGGATAATGTGATATGATATGGTTCGTTTTGCACTTGATCTCCGTCATGTGCATCAAGTAATGATCTCCATCATTCCACCGGCGTGGCACCAAGGTAGATGGCACCTCCATCTTGATTGTCCATCAATAATAAGACAACCATATGGTTCCCTCCGGTATATCAATAATTTACAAAAGAGATCATCTCATAATCAAATTTGTAACATTGATCATATCACATCACATGCCCGACAAAAACTAGTTAGATGCCTCTAATATATTTTTTGCATATTTTACGTGGCTTTAGGGATTTCGAGGATAGAACCGTTCATACCTACGAACATCAAACACAGCGTTGATAAACATATTTTTAACAACCCTTCGTATATTAGATCTTGATTATAGTTGGAGAAACGGAGACCCCCTCACCAAAAAGTGAGACATGTCTCGCGTACATAGTACACGTAAAGTTTGTCTATGTCAGCTTCATCCAACTATGCCACTAATATCATAAAATACTCAAGGAGGAAATAACATGATCATCAACTCCCACGTACACCTATGTGTTCTACCCGTGCAAAACATCTACGCATAGATCTTGTAGGGTTCGTTGCATAAAAACAAAAAAAATTCCTACGCGAGAGACACCCGAATGGCCAAGATCTAATCTAGGAGACGAAAGGCAACATGGAGAAAGAGAGTCTTAGGAAACACATACCCTCGAAGGCACAAAGCGTTACGAGATCAAATCTTGTTGTTAGTGTAGTCGTACTCACACCGATCCCGAGAGCGAGAAGATGTGCACCGCAATCCGGCGGTGCCTCCGTGATCGGTCACACGTACGGTTGATGACGACCTCCGTTCCCTCGATCCAGCGGGGAGGAGGAAGTAGAGGTTACTCGGATATCCAATAGCACGACGGCGTGGTGGTGGTGAAGAATCTCACGGTCAGGGCTTCGCCAAGCCGGAGACCATGTTATGGAGAAGCGGGAGGAGAGGAAGTGAAGATGACACCAAGTGTGTGGGGAGAGGGAGGTCCAACCCCTCTTTATATAGGACGGGGAGGCAGCCACAAATGTTTGGTGCCTCCACCTCTCCACTCATCATGTGGGTGGAGACTCCACTCAACCCACTCATTCTCCCATCAATTCCCACTCAAAATTCCAAGGGTTTTCTTTAATAAAGAAATAAATTAAACAATTTCATTTATTTATTTTAATATTTGTTAATCCTATTAACAAACATTAACATTTACCCCCTTGAACTATTTGTTAATCAAACATTAACATATACCACCTTGAACTATTTCAATATTCGCCGAAAAAAATTCCGGTGACTATTTCAATATTCACCGAAACAATTTAGGTGCTGCTCAAAACATTCTTCGTTATTCCGTATCCTCTCAAATGCATAATCGAACCTTAAGTGTGTCATCCTACGGTTCACGAATAACATAGACATGATCGAGACTCCTCTCTGATCAATAATCAACAGCGGGATCTGGAGATCCGTGATGACTCCTATATATTCAACGATGACTCTCGTGATCGTGTGAACCATCAACGTCGTGACTAATTCCCTTTGTCTCGCGATATTTTACTTGTCCGAGATTTGATCATTGGTATCAACCATACCTTGTTCAATCTCGTTACCGACAAGTACTCTTTTCTCGTTTCTGTGATATGACATCCTTGTGACCTAGTCACGTGCTTGCAAGCGGTGTCGATGTAATATCACCGAGAGGGCCTAGAGTATATCTCTCCGTCATTTTGGATGGACAAATCCCTCTCTTGATCCATGAGCCTCAACTAATACTTTCCGAATACCTAACGACATATTTATAGTCACCCTGTTACGGTGTGACGTTTGATGACATCAAAGCACCCTTCAGGTATCAGTGATTGACATGATCTCATGGTCTAAGGAATAAGTTACTTCGTACGCAACATATAACAATATGAACTAAATGACTTGATCGTATTGTTATCTTGGTATTGGGTCTATGTTCATCACATCATTCTACCAATGACATGACCCCGTTATTAACAACATCCAATGTTCATGATCAGGAAACCTTGATCATCTATTAATCAATGAGCTAGTTAAAAGAGACGCTTTACTAGGAACCATTGTTTGTTTATTAAACATACATGTATCAATGTTTCCGGTTAATACAATTCTAGCATGAGAAATAAACATTTATCATACAGAAGGAATAAGATAATAACCACTTTATTATTGCCTCTCAGGCATATTCCCTTCAGAGATAACATGATAGATTGATAATCATAAATTATTTGTTTTTATCGTTTACCTACTCGAGGACGAGTAGGAACTAAGCTTGGGGATGTTGATACGTCATAAACGTATCCTTAATTTCTGATGTTCCATGTTTTTTTCTTATTGTTTCCCACATGTTTGCTATACACTTTATGCTTTTTTTATCGATTTCCTAGACTAACCTATTGACAAGATGCCACAGAGCCAGTTCTCGGTTTTTTGTTGTTTTTAGTTTCAAAAAAGTTGTTATGGAAATATTCTCGGAATTGGAAAATTCGAAGCCCGAAAGTCTTAGAAATCCCGAAGGTTCCATGGAGTCTCGAAGAGACCCAGAGGGGGGCCTCAGGGGCCCACACCATAGGGCGGCGCGCCCCCTCCCCTTGGCCGTGTCGGGGGGTGGTGTAGGGCACACATGCCTCCACCGTCTCTGCCCTTTCGCCTAATTAATCCCCCGGGACAAAAGCCCTATGAGGATCCCACTTTTACCCGAGAAACACCTGAGGGCGCCATCACCGTCATCGCGAGATCGGGAGGGTTCTAGAGCCCTCCCCAGCACCCTGCCGAAGGGGGAAATCATCACCGGAGGGGTCTACACCACCATTCCCTCCTCCGAAGTGATGCGTGAGTAGTTCATACCTGTAATACGGGTCCATAGAAGTAGCTAGATGGTTGTTCTCTCCGGAGGTGGATAAAACAACAATGCTTTGCTTAAGGATGATGTTATGGTTTACACTACACACTTTGCTTACTGCGATTATCTGTTGCTTGCAAATTAATACCCAACGTTTGTTCGGATGATATTCGAAGGTTGGATTTTTAGTCATAGATGTAGTTGGATAACGGTCTATGTATCTTGTTGTAATGCCTGCATGAATCACATAGTAATTTTATGTCTTGCATATGCACTACGGTGCAACCATCATTTCTGTTAATTGTCCAGCTGTAATTTTTTCACCACACATGTTATTTATCTTACACGGAGAGACACCACTAGTGAACTGTGGACCCCGGTCCTTTTTCCTCATACTGATAAACACCTACTGCTTTGATACTGCTCTCATACTGTTCCTACTGTTTTCAACACCATACGTTTAACCTCTTTGTTTTCAGCAAAACAGGTGAGATTGACAACCTCGGTGCTTCGTTGGGGCAAAGTGATTTGATTGTGTTGTGCAGGGTCCATGTTGCTTCTGTAACGGTAGTGCCCCTGCCATGTCAGCTGCTTTACCTTCTGAAGTTACTCCTTCCTCCTACTGGTCGATTCAACCTTGGTTTCTTTCTGAAGAAAACTTGCTAATGTGCTCTTCATACCTTCCTCTTGGGGTCTCCCAACGAACGTGTGTATCACGCGCATCAACCCCTCCGGTGATGAATTTCCGTCCCAGCAGGGTGCCAGGAAGAGCCCCAGAACCCTCCCGGTCTCGGGATGACGATGATGGCGGCCT
Organism: Alopecurus myosuroides; assembly: GCA_028641055.1. Lineage (NCBI taxonomy): Eukaryota > Viridiplantae > Streptophyta > Magnoliopsida > Poales > Poaceae > Alopecurus > Alopecurus myosuroides. The sequence continues at coordinate 368,340,924 of CM054061.1, forward strand.
CGGGTGTTTTTCGGGGAAAAGTGGGATCTGTCTAGCGTTTATGCCTTGGGGGATTAAATAGGCGAAAGGGCAATGGCGGTGGAGGCCTGGGGGCCCCACACCACCACCGGCATGGCCAAGGGGGCGCCGCCCTACAGTGTGGGCCCCTGAGCCCCTCTCCGGGTCTCTTCGGGACTCCGTGGAACCTTAAGGAATTCTAAGACTTCTGGGCTTCAAATTTTCCAATTCTGAGAACAGTTCCAGAACAACTTTTCTGAATCTAAAAACAACAGAAAACAGGAAACTGGCTCTGTGGCATCTTGTCAATAGGTTAGTGTGGAAAATCGATAAAAATGACATAAAGTGTATAGCAAACATGTGGGAAATAACATGAAAACAACATGGAACATGAGAAATTAGGGATACGTTTATGACGTATCAACATCTACGACCTTCAATATTATGAGAAGTCATTAAAATTGGTCGTCTAACAAAATTTTGGAGACGGCCTGTCGGATATATGACGATTAGGGGTATGTCCGGTATTGGCTTGAAAGATGGATTACCAGGGTGGCCATAGGCAATGGATCATAGTCTATTGGGAGAGGGATTCTTGAAGAACCGGGACCACTGCCCAAAGTGGTGCGGCTTGGAGGAGAATACGGATTCCTTACTTTCCAAGTTAGATACTTTCCATAGTCTTCTAGATTTCCTTTCTGTAAGTCCTAATCCGGCTATCTATATAAATCCGGACGGGAGAGAAGAACATCATCGAACAGATTTAGGTAGAAGCCAACTCGCCGAGAAGTCGATAATGTCAAGTTAGCGAAATAATACTCACATTGAACTTTGTATACTTCACGCTTCAGCCCTAATTTAGTGAGATTACAGGAGTAGGAACGCCGCCTAGTTGCGTCGTACCGAACATGGGTAAAACTCGGAGTTCTAGTTTATCGTATTATCACGTCCCCCGCGGTTCTACCAGAAGACTCATGGCACCCACGTATATGAACTCTACTACGATGTCTCGACAGTTGGCACCCACCATGGGGCCAACGGTGTCAGGAGTTACGTTTCGATCAGGAATACTCGGCGGAATCGGCAGTACAATAACTGTTGGAAGCTTAAAATTCGACGGTGACGTCGGGCGCTTCCTCGATAAAGGATCGTATATGCCAGCACGCAGTCACCTGGTAAGTGCCTGCGTTTTACCGATTGGATCTGCATATATTTTTATCGGATTAACTGTAGAAGCAATGAGATTCTGTGGTGGAAGTAAATTTATCCCACCCGCCCAATACCCAATTGAGGAAAACTATGTTGCCGGATACCCAATTGATCCTACTTTAGTTAAGATCTAATCTACAAAGGGTTGTTAAAAATGTGTTTATCAACGTTGTGGTTGATGTTCGTAGGTATGAACGGTTCTATCCTCGAAAGCCCTAAGCCACGTAAAATATGCAAAAATAAATTAGAAGTGTCTAACTAGTTTTTGCTGGGCATGTGATGTGATATGGTCAATATTACAATTTTGATTATGAGATGATCTCTTTTGTAAATTATTGGTATATCGGAAGGTATCCATATGGTTGTCTTATTATTGATGGACAATCAAGATGGGGGTTCTATGGAACTTGGTACCACGCCGGTGGAATGATGGAGATCATACCATGATGCACATGATGGATATCAAGTGCAAGAAGGACCATATCATATCACATTATCCTTACTTGTGATGTTAATCCTTTTTATGCATCTTATTTTGCTTAGATAGAGACAGTAGCATTATAAGATGATCCCTCTCACTTAATATCAAGATAATAATGTGTTCTTCCTTAAGTATGCACCGTTAAGAAAATTCGTCGTTTCGAGACACCACGTGATGATCGGGTAAGAAAGACTCAACGTTCGCATAGAACGGGTGTTTTCAAGCCTAGCATGTACATATATGGGCTTGAAACACACGCAATACTACGGTTCTACTTGGCGAGCCTAGCATGTACAGACATGGCCTCGGAACACGTAACCGAAAGGTAAAGCATGAGTCATATGGATGATATGATGAACATGTCAATGTTTGCCTTTTAAGCTACATCATCTCACGTGATGATCGGTTTTGGTGTAGTGAATTTGGTTCGTGTAATCACTAAAGACGACTAAGAGGGATGTTGTTTTTGAGTGGGAGTTCATGCCATAATTTTGAATTAACTTGAACTTATTTATCATGAACAACCAATCAAAGTGTATTTGCACAAATTTTAGTATTCGTTGGCATCCACATAACTACCTTACACTTAGATTGTTAATTGAGATATAACTGTTATGATCTGCTAAAAATCATTTAAGATTGGTACCGTATTAGTGAAATTTAAAATTGAGTCCTATTATAGATTTTCAGTATTTCCTACCTAGCTCCATATGATTAATGATTGATTGATCTAGAGAGCAACCAATTCCTACTTAGAATCAAGAGTCATGGTTGCTTCCATATTACTTTATCTTCAAAAGAATGTTTTGTTGATCAAGGTGATTTAGGAACTGAAAAGAATTGTTTTCGGAAACAATCAAGTGAAAGATATATTGATATCTAGAAACTTATTTGTGGCAACATGACTGAGTATAATTTAGCGTGACAATGTTTTCTTATATTATCTGAATATATGCAATGATTGAAGACGCTAGGCGTTTGAATATTCCAAGAATTTGGGCGCTAAACATTATCCTTTAAATTCCTTCCTTCGAGCTATAGTGGCTTAAACATAAAATTGTTATGATGGGATGGATTAAAAGTACAGGTAAAGTCGTTTACCTTACTTGGAGATTGCTAAGAGTGGAATCTAGAAGAATACTATTAATATGGCGATATTAGTAGAACAATCAAACTCAAAGTATGACTCAATGGGTGATAGTATATGACTAACACGCCAAAGAAAATTAGCTAGTACGACTAGCATTGTTTGATGTTGAATGATTCTTCTATAAAGGAAAGGGAATATTGAAAATAGAATTACAAAAAAAAGATATATGGAAGAAAAAGAAGATAGCTGGAAAAATACAGCTCAGGAGTATATACTTGATATACAAGTTATAGATGTATTACTAATTAACAATGTATTTTTGAGTATTTTGATACCACATTGGTTGGTATGAGTTTTCATACAAAGCAACGCAATTCAAGAAATACAAGGGCCTAAAAGGAACTAGTAATAGATGTGGAATCGATTAAGACAAGAACATAAATAAAGTGTTATTGTGTTCATTGTCGTATCGAACCAAACATTCAAGATTTATTTTAAGAACTTAATAAGTTGTTATTTTGTTCTGGTCTTTTGTGAGAACAAATGAGATTGTTCAAACTATGACCATATACCATAATGGATGGATATGTTAATATAAATCATGTTGGTAAAGTAAACATATACAAAACTAAATGCTAAACGTTGCAAGACATAAAAGAGTTTCACTTAAATTGTGACACCACCATTTTAGTTCATATTGGAAAGGAAAACATGAAGGAACTCCATATTGATGGATTTCCGGAGTCATTTTGTTTTGAATAAATTGACGCTTGTGAGACCTCTTCCAAAAGATGACTAAAAATTCCGTTCATAGGCCAAAGTAGAATGGACGACTAATTTAGTGGAGATTATACATATTGATGTATATAGTCCATTATGTGTAGTCATGTATGGTGGATTAATTTTTCCTTCAAAAAATTATGTCGATGATTTGAGTAGATATGTGAGTATATCTATTTAAAGAGAACGGAGTTTGACTTTTTGAATTGGTTCAAATGGTTGTTAATATGAAGTAAAAATAATTGTAACAAGATAATCAAGTATTTATGATTGGATCATAAAGGATAAAGTTTGAGTTACACGTTTAGCAAAACATCTGAGAAGTTTCAGAATTGTTCTACAACTTATATTACTCGAATTACCCCACATTAGTTTGGAGTGTTCGAGAGACAAAATCAAACCTTGTTTGACATTGTAAAATAAATAAAAATGCCACTATAATTTTGTAGTTTATACATTAGTGACAACCGCTTTTACACCGAAAAGAGCACCATCATGATCCATTGAAATTGACAACATATAAGATATGGTTTGGGTAGTGACACGAATTGTCATTTTCTTAAGTTTTGGTATGCATAGCATGTGTAAAATGTTTATAACCAAAATGGGATAAATATATGTTTATAAGGTTATCCTAAAGAATATATTGGCTATTTCTCCTATCACCGACCAAAGACAAATGTTGTTTGTCAGAAAGGGTTGATTTCTCGAGAAAGTAGTTCTTGCGAAACAAGTGAGTGGGAGGACAGTACAAACTCAACGAGATTAGAGAATCTCCGTTACCATGTCAAGAGTAGCGCAACACTGGAAGTTTTTCCGGGGTTTCCTATTTTGACAAAGTAGAAGACACTACATGTGTTGTAGATACTTCGAATGAGTTTGCGAACTGAACCACAAAAGTCCTAAAACTTTGTAATTAGACCAACTTATGGTTTAAGAGTAAAGTGTTGTTTTGACAACAAAGGACCTAAACCTTATAAAGGAAGCAAATGATGGGCCCTGACTTCGTAAAATTGACTATGAGTCATTATATTTGCCATAGTATCCTTGTATGAATATCAAGTATGTGACTTGGTAGTCCTTTCGATAGGCATGATGCCTAACGATAGCAAAAGGGTCTATATAGCGACAAAGACATGGATTTTTACATCCTTTGAAAGTTGTACTTATCGAAAAAGGTTGTTTTCGATGAAGTTCAAAGAGTTGACTACTACAAGATTTTGATCTTCCGTAGTGATGATTTAGTCTTTGCGGATAGTTCTAGCAAAAGTTACATATTATGATATGGCGGTTGAATAAACAAAACCAACTCTCCTCTCAAGGAAGTTTGATCAAATATGTGTACTTGACATAGTCTGAGATTTTTGTAAAATTCAAAAGGTCCCTAGAAAGGTATGCACACTTCAATGGTTGAAGTGAGCATACGAAGTTGAAATGTTTACCTTAATGAAGTTATCAAAAGAGTTTGATTCCATCATTAACGATAAAGATGCTTGTAGAGTTACAAGAAATTAAGCGGGAGCGCTATGACACATTTCCAATACTTTATGTAGATGACATATGGTTGATTAGAAAATATGTATTTTAAATTAACACAGTTAAGATTTTCATATTGATAAAAGGCTTAGAAGATATTGGGCATCGATATCTATAAAAGATGGATTGAAGCGCCTGATATGACTGAAGCCAAATTACATAGATGAAATATTGAAGTAAGTCAATATCAAAATGACAAGAAGGAGTTCTTGTCACATATAAAATAATTGAGAAAGATTCAAGTGTTTTGACACATTATGAGCATCATTGAAATTGAGATTTCTAAGTCATGTTTCCATGCTATGTACACAACCATATGAGTCCTATGCTATAAAATGTTATAGCGGGATAATTCATATGATGATTAGAAAACAGTGGGAGAGATCCTTGTGTCATTTTAGAAATGCTAAAGATATGTTTTCCTATGTAGTAATGACAAAATATTAGTTGTAATATGTTACACTAATAGTCTTGTCATTTATTCAAGTAATTTTATCTCAATTAAAATATGTGATGAATGGTAGCACAATAGGCTGGAAGAAAGTTCCATGCTGGATTTGAAAGAGTTTCAAAATTAAAATATTGTGACAGATACTACAACAAAGGCTAAAGTATATCGTTGTGTTGACAACTGATAATAAGCGTATTTTGTGTCAAGGAGTTCTTTATTGAACTTGGTGAATTTCCATGAATGCTGACACTATGAAGCTACATTTTCATAATGTTAGAAAAATTGGTTTAAGCTGAGGAATTAAGGTCTCAACGGAACTTGGTGAATTTCCAAGAATGCTAACACTATGAAGCTACATTTTCACAATGTTAGTGACATTAATTTAAGCTGAGGAATTAAGGTTGCACCGATGACCAAATATATACAAAGCCATCTCATTAGAGAATGAGTGATGCGTGCAGACGCAAAGAGAATGAAAATACAATAAAACCTGAACAGTTCAGATCTTTTTGATAATGTTTACCACATGCGAAGCATGGAAATAACACTGGAACGCAATATGTGTTAAGTGCTTACAGACTAGATTATTGACTCTAGTGCAAGTGGGAGACTGAAGGGAATATGCCCGAGAGGCAATAATAAAATGGTTATTATCTTATTCCTTGTTTATGATGAATGTTTATTTCTCATGCTAGAATTGTATTAACCGGAAACGTTGATACATGTGTGTTTACTAAACAAACAATGGTTCCTAGTAAAGCCTCTCTTTTAACTAGATCGTTGATTAATAGATGATCAAGGTTTCTTGATCATGAACATTGGATATTGTTAATAACGGGATCATATCATTAGAAGAATGATGTGATGAACATATACCCAAAGTGAATATATTAATGCGATCAAGTAATTAAATTTACATTGTTATATCAAACATACGAAGTAACTTATTCCTTAGACCATGAGATCATGTCAATCACTAATACCAGAAGGGTGCTTTGATGTCATCAAATGTCACACCGTAACATGGTGACTATAAAGGTGTCGTTAGGTATCCGGAAAGTATTAGTTGGGGATCATGGATCAAGAGTGGGATTTGTCCATCCAAAATGACGGAGAGATATACTTTGGGCCCTCTCGGTGATATGACATCAACACCGCTTGCAAGCACGTGATATGATCACAAGGCTGTTATATCATGGGAACGAGAAAAGAGTACTTGTCGGTAATGAGATTGAACAAGGTATGGTTGATACCAATGATCGAATGTCGGACAAGTAAAATATCACGAAACAAAGGGAATAGTCCACGACGTTGATGGTTCACACGATCACGAGAGTCATCGTTGAATATATAGGACTCATCATGGATCTCTAGATCCCACTGTTCAGTATTGATCAGAGAGGAGTATCGATCATGTCTATCTTCTTCACGAACCATAGGGTGACACACTTAAGGTTCGATGACGCATTTGAGAGGATACGGAATAACAAAGAATGTTTTGAGCAGCACCAAAATTGTTTCGGGGAAAATTGAAATAGTTCAACGGGTTTCTCGTCGAATGGTTGTTAATAGAATTAACAAATGATTCGAGGTGCTATACGCAAATGTTTGTTAATGGAATTAAAAAATATAAATAAAGAAATAAAAATGTTTTATTTATTATTAAAGAAACTTTTGGATTTTCCAAGTGGGTGTGAGTAAGGCTTCCATTCACATGAAGAGGGAAGAGGTGGGGGCACCACCATGGTTGGCCGCACCCCCTCTTGGGCTGCTTTCCCCTCCGCTATAAAAGGAGGGTGAGAGCTCCTCTTCTCCACACACTTGCCCACCTCATTTCCTCTCCACCTGCTGCTCCATTCGATGGTCTCCGGCTTGGCGAAACCCTGACCGTGGGATTCTTCACCACCACCATGTCGTCGTGCTGCTGCAGTTCCGAGGGATCCTCTACTTCCGCCCCCCGCTGGATCGAGGGAACTAAGGTCGTCATCAATCGTACGTGTGACCGATCACGAAGGCACCGCCGGATTGTGGTGCACATCTTCTCGCTCTCGGGATCGGTGTGTGTACGACTACGCCAACAACAAGATTTGATCTCGTAACACTTTGTGTCTTCGAGGGTATGTGTTCTCCTTAACCCTCTCTTTGCCCGTTGCACTTTGTCTCCTAGATTAGATCTTGGCCTTTCGGGTGTCTCTCGCGTAGGAATTTTTTTTCTATGCACCGACCCCTTCAAAAGGATCTCATTCGAGGTGGTGCCGTTCGAAAGTGTTTACCACGCAATACTCGGACGTCCCGCTTTCGCCAAATTCTTGGCAAGATCATGTTATATCTATAACAAGCTGAAGATGCCAGGGCCAAAAGGAGGAGTAATCACCATATCTAGAGACTTCAAATTGGCGAACAAGCTGGAGAAAGGAAACACCCTTTGCGCCAAACAGGTGATTCGGAAGGAAGAATTGAAGGAGCTAGGTAAATACGTATCACCGACAGAAATGCCGGCATGAAAAGAAAGCTGGAAGCCGGCATATAGTTTCAAGGCCTCTGAGAACAAAAGACATGTTATCCTAGATCCCAAAGATTCGACAAAATTTGTCGTAGTGGGAACACGATTGACTGACAAATAGGAAAGCACGCTCATCAAGTTCCTACGTGAGAACTGTGACATTTTCGCCTGGTGTCCTGCTGATATGCCAGGTGTGCCTAGGGAACATGCTGAGCACCAACTCAAAGTAATCCCAGGATCAAAACCCGTACAACAAGGTCTCCGTCGTTTTGATGGAAGAAGACGGAAGGCTATAAGCAAGGAAATTATCCGGCTTTTAGAAGCTGATTTTATCCGAGAAGTCATACATACCGATTGGCTTGCGAACCCAGTATTAGTCCTGAAGAAAGATAGCATTGTTCTTAGGATGTGTATAGATTACACCGGCTTGAACAAATTATTTCCAAAGGATAGGTTCGCCGGATCGATCAAATAATAGATGTCACTGCTGGCTCTAAGCTTTTATGCTTTTTGGATGCTTATTACGGGTACCATCAAATACGTATGAAGGAGGAGGACTAAACAAAAACTTTCTTCATAAACCCATATGGAACATACTATTACATAACCATGCCTTTTGGCTTGAAGAACGCCGGTGCATTATACAAGCATTGCATGCAAAGATGCTTGCATAGTCAAATCGGCAAAAACGTCCATGGTTACGTGGATGATATTGTTGTAGTTTCCAAGGAAAAGGATACACTCCTTGAAGATCTACGAGAAACCTTCAAAAAATTGCGCACTTATAAAATAAAGTTGAATTCATTAAAGTGTGTATTCGTGGCTCTCTCAGGAAAGCTTCTTGGTTTTATCGTTTCTCACAGAGGAATAGAAGTAAACCCGGAAAAGAGCAAGGCAATCTTGGACATCATAAGGCCTACGTGCCTTAAAGATGTCCAAAGACTTACGGGTTTTGCAGCCGCCGTTAGCAGGTTTATAAGCCGGCTAGGTGACAATGCTCTGCCATTATACAAGCTATTGAAAAAATTCGACAAATTTGAATGGATAGAAGAGGCGGAAGAAGCTTTAACCCAGCTAAAAGAAACCTTGATGAAAGCTCCGGTTTTGGTATCGCCAAAAGACGAAGAACCCATGTTAATGTATCTTACGACAACTAACAGGGTTATTAGTGCAGTGATAATCGTGGAAAGACGGAAAGATGAACAGAGTATTCCAGATCAACATCCGGTGTATTACGTCAGTGAGGTGTTTTCCGAGTCAAAACAAAGGTATCCACATTATCAAAAGCTGGCATATGGCGTGTTTTTCGCATCTCGAAAACTCCGTCATTATTTCCAAGGACATGTCATAACAGTGGTAAGAAAAGCACCACTAGGGGATATCATCAACAATGCGGACGCAACAGGCCGAGTCGCCAAATGGGGCATTGAGCTCGCTGCATTCGACATTAAGTACCAACCCCGGACGGCAATTAAATCCCAGGTGTTGGCAGATTTCATCGCTGAATGGACAGAGGCAATGAAAAACACACCAATGCCGGAGTCAGAATATTGGATCATGCATTTTGACGGATCCAAAATGAAGTAAGGCGCTGGAGCTGGTGTAGTGCTTAAATCTCCAAATGGCGACATAACGGAATATATATTGCAAATACACTTCAACGCCAGTAACAGTGTGGCAGAATATGAAGCTTTGTTTCATGGCTTGCATATTGCAAAGGAGATAGGCGTCAAGCGTATACTTTGTTATGGTGACTCGGATTTGGTGCAACATTAGCTAAACCAAACATGGGATGCTAAAAGCCCCATTATGGCCGGATATCGGAGAATAGTGGACGAGTTTGCCATTTGCTTCCTAAGATTTTAAGTACTTCATATCAAAAAGGAAGAGAATTGGAACGCGGATGCTTTAGCCCGCATGGGATCGAAAAGAGTGAAAACCCTACCATCTGGTGTGTTTGTACAACATTTGCATGAACCATCAATAAAAGACGGAGATGTTGATTATTCTCTAGTTTCTGAGTAAATAGAAGTTATGTTGGTTAACCCGGATTCGACAATTCCATACTTAAACTTCTTAGTCGATAAGAAGTTCCCAAATAGAGCAGACCAAGTCTGGCAAAGGCAGATACAACGCCGATGCAAAGGATACACGATAATCAATGGTTTCCTGTATAAACGCAGCACTATCGGAATTTTTCAGGGATGTATTCCGCCAGAAGAAGGACGAGAAATTCTGCAGGAAATCCATGCAGGAGATTCCGGACATCATACTCAGTCAAAAAGCATAGTTAAAAAAGCATTCCGTGCAGGGTTTTTCTAGCTTACAACCAAGGCAGACGTGGAGCACATAGTGAATACATGTGTCGGATGCCAGTATTACGCTAAGCAGACGAATATGCCAGCTCAAGCACTCAAAACTATCCCCATAACATGGCCATTTGCGGTCTGGGGGCTAGATATGATGGGACCATTCAAAACTGCCAAAGGCGGACTAACACATCTACTCGTTGAAGTAGAGAAGTATACCAAGTGGATGGAAGAAATACCCATCAAAAAACTTGACGGTGTGACAGCTAGAAATTTCGTCATTGACATAGTCATGCAATACGGCGTTCCACAAAGCATAATCACGGACAAAGGGACAAATTTGTCTACTGGAAAGCTGGCAAAATATTGCCGACAAACAGGAATTCGCCTAGATCTTGCATCTGTGGCACACCCACGTCCAATGGGCAGGTTGAACGAATGAATAGCTCAATCCTGCAAGGAATACGTCCCAGACTCGAATTTCATCTTCATAGAGTAGCTGGTGCATGGGTAGAAGAATAACCTTCTGTACTTTAGAGTATTCGAACGACACCGAATAGATCAACATGGCAAACACCCTTTTACCTGGTTTATGGTGCAGAAGCAGTGCTTCCTACGGATATGATCTATGATAGCCCAAGAGTGCAGGCGTACGATGACTTGGATGCCGAAAATGCACGACATGATGTCGTTGATCTCTTAGAAGAAGAAGAGAGCTTGTGCTGCAAAGATCCGCCATTTTATCATCAAAGACTGCAACGTTATCATAGTGATAAAATCAAATACCGTTCCTTCAAAGAAGGTGATTTGGTGCTAAGGTTGGTACATGAAAGGAAGCACAAATTAGCCCCAGTTTGGGAGGGACCATTTGTCATCAGCAAGGCTATGAAAAATGGATCCTATTACCTTGTAGATATTCGAGATACGGAAGATGATCCTAAAAATATGAATCGCGAGAGAAAGAGAACCTGGAGCATCCAACAATTACGTCTGTTTTACACTTAGTTCAAATTTTATGTAAAAATCCTCAAGATCATGAAATGAAGTTGTCGAAATTCATGCATTTTCTGTCTATCTTGATTTTTGTTGTTCAAAGCATAAGTCCGCCTTATCATTTTCCCAATGATCTGTCAAATTGCTTCAATGTTAACCCGAATTTTGCTTGTGTGCTCAGATTTATAAAACTGAATGCTTTTATAGCCTAAGGAGGCTTAAGGAAACTCAGATTGTGCCTGTATGCCTGAGTTTCATATTTTTTCAAAATTCATTACTTTTTCCTAAGTACCGAATTTTGCTTGTGCGCTCAGAGTTATAAAACTGAATGCTTTTATAGCCTAAGGAGGCTTAAGGAAACCCAGATTGTGCATGTATGCCTGAGTTTCATACTTTTTCAAAATTCATTACTTTTTCCTACGTATTATCTGATTGTTTGTGTGTTGGCTCACTGGAATTAGTAAGTAAAAGTGCCTAAGTACATTCCATGATTCTGGGTCTTGGCTGATAGGTCTAGAGCCAGTCACTTGGCATGAAGATTAAGTACTATTGAGTCACTTCAACACTAAGGACAGTTAAAGCATACAAACCAGAGAACTTAGCAGGAAAAGGAATTAATACCCAAAAAAACTTGAAAGATTCAAACTTTACTGCAAAAGGACGAATACTTGTTTATACAAAATATAGGTATCATTACAATTGATATTACATTTGAAGAATAGTAATGCTTTCTATTTTCTCGGCCAGCTGTGCAGGAATTAGGCGGCGTATTTGTACTCCTAGTCCTCCTCGTCGCTGTCACTGGGGTTCTTCGGAGTCTTGGGAATCTCTTCCTCTGGCTAGAACATGGAGGTGGAAACCATCCGAGTAATTTTGGAGGCGTGCCCCTTCACTGACTCGAAGATTTCCATCCTCTGTGCTTCCGTATATCCTTGAGGGATACCGGTAGCAACTCGCCAGGACTGCGAAGTGGTATAATGCATGCGCATCAATCCAAGGACCATGCGTGCACCACCTCAGGCGACAGAATGGAGCCAAGACTCCCTTTGGTTTTCCATCTCTTCAATGGCTTCCGGGAGTTTGCTAACTTCCGAGAAATCTTCGGCTTTGTCGGGATTGCACTTGTTCACAAGTAGCATCCCTGCAGTCTTGAGGTCGGCGACAATTTTCCCGAATGTCTGAATATTATCAATCCGGATAAGCAAAGGATTCTCTTCTATTCAAAACAACCAAGAAAAGTTATAAAATCACAGAAGGAGGAAAAATAAGGCGTGCTGTAAAATTACAAGAAAAACCTTGGTAAATGAGCAAAAAACTTACTCAGGATTTTATCCATCTCAACGCCTTCCTCAAGGTGTTTCTTGAGGGCATTTTCCAAATCCCGGATGGTCGCCTTATCCTTCTCAGCTTGGGAGGAAGCTAGGGACTCGACAATACAATAGCCAGTTGGCTAGCCTCCAGGTCTTTTTGAAGTTTTACCGACATCTTGTAAAGCTCCAAAATTTCCTTACGAAGGTTCTCGACATTGCTAGCATCTTTAGCAATTTGTTTGGCTTTGGCCAAACATGCTGAAAAGAGTAAAGAATCAATAGTTCAACACTCGGAAAAAGATGTTAAAAAATTCGGGAATCGGTTGTACAAATGGAAAAGACATTTACCTGCTGAATCCTTCAGCTGTTGCTGAACTGAGGCCAACTCCGAGTCTTTATCATTAAGAATGCCAAGGAGAGATTTAATCTCCTTGTTCTTAATGGTGAGCTTGTTAAAAACTTCCATATTTATGGTCTCGGCAGTTTGTTGAGACATAGATAAAGGAAAAGTTGCTTAGTCAAAAAACAAGCAGGGAAAAGGAAAAAAAGCATTAAGGAAAAAAACAAAAAATAATACTTTTGTCTTAACGCTTGGGGGCTAGAGGTATTTACCTGCCTCATCCTTTGAAAGCTCGCGAGATTGTCGGAAAATTCCTTAGCATATTCTACAAAGGTAATTCCTACATGGCAGAGGCCGTCTTGTATGAACTGGCGAGGCAAGAATACGTAATTATTCCTAAGAATAATTCTGCCATGTCACCAAGGACGGATTAAGGGAGATGGAGCAAAGTGTTTTTTTGCCCACGTATGAATATACCCGTGTTAGTCAACACAATCTTCTTGCTTTACCTTGAAATCGTTGTCAAAATTGGGGATGGGCTCTTCCTTGGGAAGATTTGAAGGCCTAGCCTCTTCCGGTACCGCCCTTTCCCTCGCATCCGAGTCTGATGCAATGGGTTGGCTGGACTACGGGGATATTCTCCTTCCCATGCAGCCGAGTTCTCCTCCCCAGCCGTTGTTCAAGTGTCTGGTGCAGCGACGGGAGATGGCTTTACTCCTCTTTGCGCAGGAGCTTTGTGCTTCTTCCGTCCTTTACCCTTCAAGGTAGTAGGGGCAAGGCTAGAAAAGAAAAGAGGAAGAAAATCCGAGATGTGAGATTCCGAGAAACAAAACAAAAAACATGCAGCAAAAAGCATGCAAATGAAAAACCCTATCTCCTCGTTTCCCGCAAGAGAATCTGTCAGAGGATACGTTTCAGGGTTTGACTGAACCCAAACGTCCGTGACATCAACAGGATTTCATCGCTGATGTCACGAAGTAACTTCTCTGCGAAGGCTCGTGCAAGAAAAGCCAGACTTTGGTGAAATCCGAGTTTTGGGTTATGAGATTTTTTGGTGAAAGAAGAATCAAGACAAAACGCCGACATTTTTGGAAAAGAATGCCAATGAACGAAGGCAGGGGGAATGAAGTCTTAATCCTTCTTTGGGCTACTGTCAGATATATGCCGATTAGGGGTATGTCCGGCATTGGCTTGAAAGCTGGATAACCAGTGTGGCCCATAGGTAATGGATCATAGTCCATTGGGCGGCCTAGTAACCTGATGCGCAGGGAGCCGGATTCTAGAAGAACCCGGACCACAGCCAAAAGTGGTGCGGCTTGGAGGAGAAGACGGATTCCTTACTTTCCAAGTTAGATGTTTCATTTCTGTAAGCACTAATCCGGCTATCTATATAAAGCCGGATGGGAGAGAAGAACACCATCGAATAGATTTATCTAGAAGCCAACTCACCGAGAAGTCGATCCTCGTCGAGTTAGCGAAACCATACTCACATTGTATTTTGTATACTTCAGCCTTCAGTCCTGATTTAGTGAGATTGCAAGAGTAGGAACGCCGCGTAGTTGCATCGTACCAAATCTGGGTAAATTTCGGAGTTCTCGTTTGTCGTATTATCACGTCCCCCCACGGTTCTACCAGTAGACTCATGGCACCCCCGTCTATGAACTCTACTATGATGTCTCGACACGTCCAAAAAATAACAGCATGTTATAATGTAATATTATTGGAGATGGGCCATACCAGCAACCGTCTCTAATAATATTAGAGATGGATCTCTAATATTGACCATCTAAGTTATAACATTACATGCGGTTTCACTTTTTTCTGCTCCAACCGGCTCTAGGGATTGTATGCTAAGATTTGTGCTAGTGACTACAGGTTCGATAACTAGTAGACATGATTGAAAAACCATTTTTCTAATCAATAATCAATATTGGGACCGTTGACGTCCATATTTATTCCTACAAGTTAAACGGCGGAACATGTAGGTTGTTAAGTAAATTTCCATTACTTCACAATACAAATCAATAACTCGAGACCAGATGAATGATAAGACCGTGATTGAACTCTCCAATCACCGGTTATAGCTCATGCTTCTAGACACTTTGTGAGAATGAGAGCTTGGCCATGTCTTAGTAAACTAACACGTTTTAATAGATAATCATTGTACATGTTGATTATACTTGCTCATAGCTTTACTGAACTAGCTCTCGTGAGGAGACTCAGCCATTAATCCATGTGTTCCGATGTTTCCTCGTTAATGTCCAAGACGGGGCTGCCTTGCGTTGATATAAGATTTGACCATCTTTGCTGGCAGTGAGGGCAGCCAAAATCTATATAAGAAGCGGTGCTGCTCCATCCCAGTCTCCCAAAAAGGCGTCGGTGCGGTTTTCCCGATGGTGGAAACGTACAATGGTGGAGCCGAAGAAGCCCCGGTGGGCCAAACCGGCCCAGGCCCAGCCCAGGGCGATGGCGACGAACCCGACACGATGAAAAGGCCCCCGCCACCGTCCCTCATTTCCCTCCCGTCCTCGGCTGACGCCGACGCTCCCCGGGGTCCTCCGCCCCCGCAAGACGACTCATCATGTGTCGGTTCTCCGTTTGCGCTGGTGGTGCTACTGGGGTGGCTGGGCTCTCGCCAGAGGCACCTGCGGAGGTACGCGGACCTGTACCGGCATCGTGGGCTGAGGTCGGTGCGGTTCGTCGTGCCCCTCCGCGAGCTCCTCGGGCTAGACCTCGGTCGCCGCACAGAGCGCATGGTCGCCAAACTCTCCGCCGTGATCGCTGCCTGGTGTGACGCCGACCGCCGCTGCACGCTCCTATTCCACACCTTCAGCCTCGCCGGCTGGCTCATGTAAGGAACAAAAAATCATCGTCCCTCTCCTCTTGGGCAAGGGATTACCGCCAAATCAACTAAGCATTAGTGGTTTTATATCCCTCTTCTCTTGGACAATGCATTTTCTAACTAAGGGATTGTACTTCTTGTACAACTTATTTCTTAGTTACTGAGATGACACAAAGCTTTGACATCCGTTTCCAAAAATATAATTGTTCAGTCACATTGTTTACTTCCGGTTATATGTCTACTGATTTATATGGTGCAGAACAATTCTTATGTTTTATGTTTATTTTAAGTCTTATTTTTACGTACAAATGCAGACAGCGCTGCTTTCATTACAACAACAATCAGAGAAACGAAAATACCTTTTAAGATTCTAGATGTAGTCAGATTTTTATAGTTAAGGCTATTAGGATATACCTTTTTAATAAGATTCATCAGCATTTGACTTCAACGTGATGTTCCATGTCTTTTAAGTTACCTATATACCTCTGCTTCTTTAAATTTCATTTCAGATATGGTGCGCTGCTTGAGAGTCTACAATTCAGGGCTGATGTAACTGAGAGGATAAGGGGATGCATTATAGATTCTGCACCAGTTCTTGAGATAAGACCAGAGGTTCGTAGATCTTACAATTTACTTTTACAAAACACGTTCTTTGAATTTGTAGAAAAGGTAAATGCTGCAATCACCTTCTTCCTATTTTGGCCTATGCGGAATTTGCATCTCTGAACATTTCGCTGTACTAAAATATAGGAGTGTATTGCTAGTACTCCCTCCGTTCAACAATAGATGACTTGCATTTGTCTATATATGGATGTATCTAGACACTAAAACATGTCTAGATACATCTATATCTAGATAAGTGGAAGTCATCTATTGTTGAACAGAGGGAGTAGTAATCGAAAAGTGTTTCTCACATGTACATAACGGTTATCTCACCTACATAACGGTTTTGCACAATGACTTCTGACATGCGGACAAACTTGTATACTTGGAGTTTCTCACATGTACCCTAACCTCAGGTCTGGGCGGCTGGTTTCTCTAATGCCATGCTGAAGAAAAACAGTCCCTTCCCAGGACCTTCGGTTGACTCTACTACAGGATCTACTTTGAATGCTGACTTCAACAAAGTTGATTCTTCCTCCGAGTTGACAAAACCATCATCCGGGGAAACTTTTCTTCTGTCAACTCTTCACAAGTTCTTTCAGATTATCCTTCATATCCCTAATGTAAACCGGTAAGTCTAATCACCATTCATAAATATTTCACTGCTTAAAATTATACCTTGCATCACTAGGAATCGGACGCCGATAGTTGTTCCCATCGGACCAGTTACTAGCCTTAGGATCGGAAGCAAAACTGATCGTTGGATATTCAACCAGGCCCCGCGCAGAGGAATAAAACGGAGTTTGCATGATTTTCAGCAATGAAAGCTTTCCTATTAATTGTTTCCGAATTATTGTTGCCTAAAACCACGCACCTTGAGATAATTATGGCACGCATGCACATTTTTAGGAAAGAATGAAATCACTAATTATTCTCAACGGACTAATCTGGAGGTTGACCTCACACATATTTTCACCCCATGCTTCCAATTAATATAATTCTTGCATCCAACGATAATGAGGTTTGTTTCTAGTGCACTTTAAATTTGCTTTGATTTACATGAAACTATGGTATAATTTCTTCTAGAGCAACGAGATTAGTTTCCGCTAAGAAGCATGTATGTGGGTTATAGGAAACATATTGTGTATACGTTAGAAGCATGTAACTTATAATATTGATGACTTATATGTGTTTTATGTGGTAGTGAGTCATCGGAAACACAACATGTTAATCGTTGAAGCAGGAACAAAAGTGATACCAAAGCATTGCTTTAGTTGTTTATGAATGAAGCACAAACTTAGTAGTATGCAGAAACATATTGTACACAAGTTCGAAGCACGCCACATATGATACAGAAGCACGTATACAGTACTAAACATACTGAAGGAAGCAGATACATAGGAACAAGAAACTTAATGTATAGAATCCTGAAGCATCGTGAATGAAACATACTGAAGGAAGCAGATACAATACTAAATGGAAGTTTCCTTCGAACGCATCAAAATTGTGTTAACATACAGTGGAGAATATGCTTCAACGTGAATGAAATTTGCTTCAATTTAATAGAAATGTCTGTATAGTTTGATTCCTTACAAACCACATTTTATTTAGAATGGTACCGTGCTTCGCTTTCTTCATAACTGAAGTTTGCTTCTATAAACAAGTACATACGTTTACATCATTCATGCTAGAGCTACTTGCTTCCTACATCGGGAACGCTACAACTGCTGAATCATCAAACAAACTCTTCTATGGCATCCTCACTGCTTGCTTTGCCGTAGCTATCGATGGCGAGGTTGCACCACGTCTATCTCTTGATGGTTGTTTGTTGAATAATGCACCACATGTTGAGATACCAACACGGATGAGGCAGTTCGTGGTGCCACAACCTTCGCCATGCCCGAGATGGAGGGATCGTCAACACCTGCATCGATACTCGCCTGACGTCAATGATGAAAGTTATATGTTATACAACAGAAACACATGTGAGAAACATAGAAAAGTGGTAGACATTGCATGAAGCAAAAACTAGTGTACAATATAAGCATCTACAATAAAGTTATGTGAATACGTGTCCAAGGAATATACTACGAAGCACTCTAATGCTTGCTCGTGGGAAGCATATATCTACATGGTAGGAAACATGTAGTTACAATGGAGAAGCATGTTTCCCAGCGTGATTTCATATAACAAAATTTTATTCCAAACTCACCACAACTGATTTTATTCAGCGCAGCCATGGGGGCACCATGACGAGTAGAGGGAAGCGAGGAACCAAGATAAGCAGGGTGGAGAGTCTCTACAAGGAGGCGGGTGGTGGTGAGAAGTTGTGTCTGTGGCTCTACACCGCCGGCCGGCGGCGGTTACAGAGGTCGTGAAGAAAACTCCCTACGGAAGAGCCGCCTGCGCAGGGCTCGAAGCAGGTTGGGGCACAGCCGCACAGGTTTTGGTGGCGGCTGGTGGTGCCGGTGAGTGGTGCCGGCGCGGTGGCAGATGCATCATTGGTTTGAAAGGTGAAATCTGGCCGTGGTTAATGGGATTGATTTAAGAATGAGCCACCACACGGTATTTATACCGAATGAGCGTAATTATCGGGCTAGAACTTTTTTGGTGGGATCGATTGATACATGCGGGCCGTAGGATGCAATGGTAATGAGCGGTGTCCGATCCATCCGATATTTTGATCACCATCGGACCATGATAGGTAGTATTTACCATACATATTTGTCCATAGTTATGAGCAAAGTGTATGCATTGAAATTAGGTTACATGTTTTTTTTTGGCATTGATATTACTAATCTACTCCCTCTGTCTCATAATGTAAGATGTTAATAAAAATATAGGAGTGTATTGCTAGTAGTAATCGAAAAGTGTTTTGGCCCCCCAGCACCAGTACTCCCTCTATTTTTAAATAACGAAAATATCATTTTTTTTACTTGCTTGAAAAGGTTCTGGGACATAGCCAATGACATGTCCTATAAGTATAGAAAACCGCAACTCAAATTTATTTGTATTGTGGTATACAGTAAAATGGCAAACTTGATATAATTTTGAGATCTAAAAATATGAATACTCAGATATGAACTTTTGTCATTTCTATGCAGGTCAAAATATGAAGTATTTTGAATCGATATTTTGCAGGTTTCTGGGATACACCATTGACTACATCCGGATATTTTTTTCACTTTTTTCTAAACTTTTAAATCGGAATTTCGTTTTTTTTAGATAACCAGGATCAATCATGACTACCAATAACATCTTACATTATGAGACAGAGAATTCTTTTCAGTATTTCTGAACAATAGTTAGAAACACCCTTCTCCCTTGGCTGTTTACAACTTCTTCAAGATCACTGCTAGCCTTTTTTTTCTCAAATAACTGCACTTTTTTATCGGTCAAGCAATAAAACCTCTACGAGTCGTTCGACTAGTCGTGACTAATCAACGACTAGTCGACATATCGCTACATGGAGGTTGACTCGAACTGTCGATTTGACTTGTTGGGCCGGTACCTCTATTAGTTCGACCAGTTCTGACTAATCGTGACTAGTCTCACAACTTCTGAGTCGATCAACTAAAAAAGGCTCCACATGTCATATTTTCCCGCTATATTGCTTTAACCCAGCTTGAAATCTAGACTTAACGATGTTTTCACCCGCTACCCCTGCCCCAAACATTTTATTTGCACACCTGATTCCTTGTATTATACTACTAATGGCTATGTAATTTGGTATTTTCTACTACATACTAATGTTTACTCATGTTGACTAGTCTATCGGTCGCTCCTCCAGAACGACTCGTCGACTCGTAATTCTTGAATAGAACATATACTTATTTGAATCTTCAAGTTCACTCAAACATTTGAGATGGAAGATGGAAAAAATTCGTAATTTTTCTGGCATTTAATATATAAACATAATATATATGTTATGGAATTGCTTGGAATCTTAAATATTTGTGGTAGAAACATGTATGGATTCTCACTTCCTGACACTCCTCTGCATGTTGCTAAACGTGTGTTCAGGAGACTACGCGAGGTTCTCGCCGTTCTCTCGGAGAAGCAGCCGTCATGCCCGCAGTTCTACCTATACAGCTCAGCCGACATGGTGGTACCTGCCGAGTACGTACAGACCTTCATCAACACACGAAGATTATTGGGGCTGAATGTGTCCGCCCATAATTTTGTGTCGTCGCCGCACGTGGGCCACTATAGGAGCTTCCCTCATGTGTACTCGTCCAAGATCGACGAGTTCCTCCTCAAGATAAGGTCCCCGGCTAGACTGTGAAGTCATGATTAGTATTTTTATCAATGAGGCTAGTAGAAATTTAGCCAACAAAATATTTTTTGATCACACGTGCCGCAATGTGATACACTTCTACATGGGTGCCGGAAAAGATGTAATATGACTACAACATCAAGTATCAATGTGACCTCTTATAGGATGGAGTATGCGGTCTAGATACATGTGATTCTATGATAACTAGAAGGATACGCCGCGCGTTGCTGCGGGGATCGCTTTAAAATCTGCACTATATTGTAAACAAAATTTATAATAGATATGATACATTATGTTCTCTAAGATAATATACAAATTTCAGTGGATCATAGTATATATTTTATATTATTAATATGAATAACTTGATGGTTTAATAAATGGATAATGTGTAGTTTACATGTAGTGATTAATAAATATAAGTGGCGATGACATGAATAATTGATTGGCTAGAATAATGGATGATGTGGATAGCTTGCATGTTAAGATAGAGAAATCATTAATGTATATTAGTGGGGTTTTGTTTTATAAAATGTATAGATACATTAATATATATGGATGGGAAGGACCAAAATCGACTTTGGGCACCCACGCTCACATGCTCCCTATATCATGTATGTACAATCTCATCAAGATCTGTATGAATTGTTCCCTTCATAATTGTTTTACCGTAGTAAAATCGCAATCATGTCCCACTATTTCAAGCCATTAAATTCATCCAATGGTGGCCGGTGAAGGACATAACGGACCAGTAGTCCCGGATCTGTACGAAGGACTACTATTTGGTTGAGCAAAGTTAGGTTGGGCTTTTTCTGCCTTTTTGGCTTTTAGCTTTTGGCCTACAAGCCACAAAAGCGCCTACATTGGTGCTTTTAGCTTTTGCGTTTTTTTGGGTACTGTTACTTGGTGCTACAAGCCAAAGGCCAACATCAGAAGCATCAATGTAGGTGTTTTTGTGTCTTATAAAGCAAAATCCAAAAGCCAAAAATAAGCCCTACCAAACATACTCGAAGATATCTTCGTATAGTGGATGGCCCAAAAAAACACACTATGTAGCCAAAACTCTGGTTCCTTAATGAACAAAGGGGAATCCTTTTGATCAAATAAAAAAAGCTCGAGAACTAACGGACAATGCCCAAAAAGGAATAAACAATACTATCATTCATAACCTCTATAGGTTACGATAATTAATATGGATAGGATGGGTTACTATATTCTTAAGCAAAATCGTAATTAATAACGTACTGAATGGATAGCTGGTGTGGAAGACTGATATGAAAGTACTCATTTTTGTGGGCATCATGTAAGACATAGCGGTATGCCCTTAATTACAGTACCAAGATACGAAATTTTTCCCGAGTATTTGGCTTCTATCGGTCACTCGACGAAGAAGCTTTTTGCGGAGTATCCAGTAAAATACAACCGGCAAAGAAATGGCGTTTGAATAAATTGCAGAAAATACTCCGGTTAAATGAAACAAAAGTTAAACACTTGGCAAAGGCAGAAGGTTTAAAATGCCAAAATTGAAAGACTAGGCGTCCTCCCGTGTTTGGAAGACAAGTACATGCATGCCAACCTGCTTAGCAAAAGACCTTCCTTAGTTCACTATACTATATTTTTTTTGGGCGGTATTATAAATGTTGCTCTATCTTGTTATATATAATTTTCTTGTCGATAACTAATTATAATTAAATTTTAGCAACCTAATAAAAATATTTGTCTCAACATGTAATGCAAGATGTCTACATCCTTCGGCAATGCAATTGTTATTTTTATTCTTAGGTTTGATGGTCTAGGGGTACAATTCTGGCACACTTTTTGTCTGCTCCTTGTTTACCTTCTGCTTTTCGTTTTCATTGTAGTAAATGTTTTCACGAAGAGACGCCGGTAGTAGTTCTTAACGCACTGCATGTTCTCTCCCACAATCTGCTTTGACGCTTGTAGCGTCTAGACCATGGGAAAAAATAGTGCGCTATTTCAGCGCTAATAGCTCGATATAGCATATCTGGGCAATAAATGATAAATTTTTAACACTTTTTCTCGCTATTACGCTATTCACGAAATATAATTCCATATAACTCGATAACATCATTACGTTATAGGATGCTATTTTTTCCCATCCTATCGGCCTAAAATTCCGAGTGTCCACCTTAGGAAGAAGACATCGCCATATTTATATTTCTGTTTTTCGTGATAATGAAAAGCAATCGTGAGGATGACATCGCCATATTTATATTTCTGAATAAATAATTTTTACAATGTTATTTCCCCTTGGGATATTCATTTTATGTGATAGCCAGCTAGAGAACAGATTTGTATGTGGTTATCCAAATATTGGTCTCACATTTTTTATTGTATCATTTACTCTTGTTGAATTTTTTATTTTTTTGATATAATTGGTAGTTTTTTCAAATAGCTATTTTGAAATAGCATGCATCAACACGAAATAGCGTGCATAGTATCGTGATGAGGCTCTCGCTATTTCTCATAGCACGCTATTATTTTCCTTCACCTAGACCCATCTCGTGCATAACTTTACACCATCCTCTCATGTTCAGTCCCAGCTGTAAGTGGCGTCTCATTTTATTTTTCCATGTCGACCATGTACTTGTGTCCGTATGGGTCTCTCCTGAGCGAACCGCCTCTCTGTCGATACATGGTTTATGCAGGGATGGGTTAGAAAAAGATTTTCTATATCAATAGGGTACGAATGGCTGGTTTTTCTTACAATTACAATGAACATACAACATTCACTTAAAAAATAATTAAATAAATAAAATATATTAGTATGGAAAAATATAAATTACCTCAGGCCCCATCAATTAGATGAGACATTAAGTCTGTGAATTCAATCACCATGGCCTACCTTCGATTACAGGACAACTTGTTTCTATATCCACCCACTATTTTCTTGCATTCAATATATTTCTAAATCTTCTTCAACTATATTCGATAAGACAGTAAAAATATGACCATTGATAGTTCCGACAAGTCTTTGAATTAAATTGCATCTTGTCCAGCCAAAATAATGGCAAATGTTGGCTACATCTACAAGGCTAGAGTACGTAAATTACTTCAATGGACCAGATGCATGCAGTCACATTGAGTGATTATGTCTTCTAGGACCACGTAACAGCTCGATCATCTATGCATAGACTGCATTCATATCACTGTGTTTATGTAAATACCGATAGTAGATCTAACATTCTTGAGCAAGGTGCCTACTACCGGGTAAATTTTCATATCGATTTCTATAGGGTTCTCTCTACCAGTATAATATGATGCAAACTTCACTTGGTGTCCTACAGGTATCCATATTGGTTATTGAAAACGACAGCTAGGAGATTGGTGGACCTAACCCTCGTGTCGCCTTCTAGGAGACTCGGGGGGGGGGGGCGCCCCCGCCCCTAGTCTCCCCCACTGTCTCCCTCTCCTCGTCGCTGCCTGAGGCCTCGCCGGGCACGGCCTGGGCGGCGCCCATGACGGAGGCAGCGAGGCATCTTCTTCCATCCTCGGACCGGCGACGATGCGGCGCTGGAGGCGGACGTGTGACGGCGCCGTCGGGTGGTCACCGGGTGCAGCATCTGGGCGGCGTGGCGGCAGGATCGGCGGCCGTCCAGGGCTGACGGCCGCGCTCCTACGTGGATTGTGTCCGTTGGCGCACCGGCGACTCCAACAAGGGCAACGAAGCCACATCCATGTCCGGCGACGAGACCCCTACGATGGTGGTGAGTCCACCCTGGAAGAGGGATTGGGCCGCGCCCGCTGTTGGCTTGGAATCATCATGTATCGGAGACTGTCGACGGCGTCCCTCCGTTGGTCGTCTTGGACATCCTCCTTCGCATCCGTCCTCGCGGTTGGCGGATCCTAAAGGCGGTCGATCCGGCGCTTTCGACGTGGATGGAGCGTGATGGTTTTCGGGTGAAAACCTTGTCTCCGATCTTCTCGGAGCCGATGATGGCGGCATCTGAGTGTCGTCCCCTACCTGAAGGCATCATCGAGGGAGCCCCGTGGTTCTTCCCGTAACCTCCGGGGGAAACCTAGATCTGTGGATAAGATTTTGGCGGCACTTCTACGTAGTTACCTCCTTGGGGGCATCATCCATGGAGGAGTGCGTCGGTCGAATGGGACTAGAGGATGAGTACGGTGGTGGATGCAGGTACCACAGTGGTCTATGCGGCATCGGCAACGTCGACACGTTACCTTGCTTCGCCCTGCTCCGGGTGAAACCCTAAATCTGGGCTTCCCGGATTGGATGATGGTAACGCCGCCGTTGTCGCTCTCCCTCTTGAGGGCATCGTTTTGGAGCAGTGGCTGGAGGGTCCTGAAGTGGAAGCGGTGTTTCTTCTACTACATCGACGATGGCGCTTCTCGGCAGCTTGGTGTTGTGGGGTCTCGATGTTCGACACGGGATGTTGGACACGCGCAGGGTGGTGGTGTTGTCTGGTGCCATGGTGGTATCGATGGCAGGTTTGACATGGTGGATGCTTTGATCGCTGTCCTGAAGACGGTGGCAACAACTTTCCGAGTACGTATGCCGGTACGCGTTGTGGTGTGATGGACCGATTATGCCCCTTGTTCGCTATCGGGCGGCATGGTGAGGTATCGGCTTTTTGATTGGCCACCCCATTCATTAGTATTGGTAGTGAACTTTTTTTTGGTGGATTCAGGTCTAGTCGTTTGTTGTATCTACCCGTAAGACATGGTGATTTCTGTTCTTTCATTTAATAAAAACCGGCTGTGTGCATCATTTTGAGGCAGAGGCTGGGTAGACCTCCATTTCTAAAAAACCATCCATATTGGTTATTTACAAAACAGATTGGCATACTTGGTTTGAGTGCCAAATACCTCAACAAAAAACTAAATACTTGAATTGCTTAATAAAGGACATATATACCCACAAGCGTTAGTTAGAGTATATTTTTTGGACTATATCCGTGTTACTGAATTACTAGATATTTGGCCAAGTTAGTAGGCCTCCATTCTATCCGCATCATACAAACTTAAGTAACAGTATGATTGTTGTATTTATAAATGGTTCCAGCATAGTTTTCATTTATTAACAAATCGTCCGATTCAAGAATAATATAGCATATAATACAGGATGGAGATTTCTGTCTCCGTGGAAGCAGTAATCAAAGTGGTTTAAAAATTCTAAAATCCAATTTCTCTGTTCAGAAGGAACAGAAATAAATCATAGTCGTGTATCAATCATGTATTCCAGAAATGTGTGAAATAAATAATTAGTATTTGGAGCTACACAAAAATTCTAAATGTAGGACATGTTAGTATAGTAAAAATGACCATTTTCAAAATGTACTGATTTTTTCATGTTTGCGTAGCTCAAAATATGGTATATCAAATTAAAAATTTACACGTTTATGGAATAAATCAATGAAAAAAACTAGTATTTTGTTCTATTTTTTGTGAAACTTATAATATTTTCTTTGAATTTTTTAAAACACGGGGATCAATTGTGTCAACGGAATAAGTGAGGTTCCGGTAAAATTATCATTTAATTTATTACATTATATGTATTAGCGGGTCTACTATTTTATAAAAAACATACGTGATAAATAAATTAGAGTTACCTTAGCTCTTGTTTATAGAGATGAATACCTAGACGCGCCACCAGGCAAAGTAACCACATATACAAACAAATCAATAACTAGTAAAAACGTCCTACTGCCAACTTATTTTAGAAGTTCAACACCATTATAAATTGTGAAAAATGACATACATAATGTGTGGAGATGGGTTAAAAAAGATAATCTATATAAGTAGGTTATAATTGACCGATTTTATTTACAAATACAACGAAATATTCGCTCCAAAAATTATTTAGTATAGAAAAATATAGATTACGAGGACCCATCTATTAGTTGAGACAATAAGTTTGTGAATTCAATAGTCACTCACCTCGCTTACCTGACAACTCGTTTCTAGATCCACCGACTATTTTCTTACGGCCAATATATTTCTGAATCTTCTTAAAATATGCCAGGTAGGACGGTAAAAATATGGCAAATGATTGCTCTGACAATCTTTGAATTAAAACACATTAGTCCTACCAAAATAATTGCAAATATTAACTACATCCACAAGTGTGGGACACACACATTACTTCACTGGACCAAATGCACACAATGACATTGAATATTATGTGGACTCGATCCTCCACGGCTTTGACTGCATTCATGTCATTGTCTTTATCTCCAATGCAAAATCTAGACCTAACTTTCGTGAGCATGCCGCAGACTACCAGGTATATTTTAAGTTCGATTCCTGTACTTATATCTACTAGTATAATATGATACGAAACAAACCTCACTTGGTATCCTATAGGCATCCATGTTGGATATATCCATCATAGAGTGTCATGTTTAATTTCAGTCCCAATTATTTCAACCAAAAATACTTGAATTACCAAAAAATGATAGGTATACCCAAAACTGCAGTAAGATGATATTGTTTGGACTATATCTGTGCTACTTAACTACTATCAGACATTTTGCCAAGTTACCAGGACACCGTTCTGTGCATATCTTACTAACTTAAGTAACAGTTTCATTTTTGTATGTATTAATGATTCTAATATGGTTTTCGAATATAAATGGTTAGTTCGATTCATGAATAGTATAGTGTACAATTTTTAGTTGAGATTAGTGGCTTCCCCTACACCAATGATCATAGTGGTTAACACAAAATCTAAAGTCCAATATATGTTTGAAAAAAACATCTGAAATAAAGCCTAGTCATTCTCAATGATGTATCCATCAAACAAGTAAAATTTTAATTTAAAATACTTTATGTTTTGATTTACACAAAAATAACTAATGTACATATTTGAGTATAGTGAAAATGCACATTTAAAAAAATTATATTTGTTTATCTCAAAATAAAAGGTATTTAAAATTGAAATTTTAAACGTTCATGGGATACATTAATAAGTACAACCAGGATTTTGTTCAATTTTTTTGAAACAGAAAATGTTTTTATTGAATTTTTTGAAAACAATAGGATCACTCGATCTCGGGGGCATAAGTGACTTTCTGGTACAATTATCCTTTAAATTCTGTAAATATATGTAGCTGCAGGGTTACTATTTCATAAAAAAGGGAAACATATGTGAACATAACTTGGAGCTACATTAGCTCCTGTTCATAGATATGAATACCACCATGCAAAGGAAAAGTTCAAATTTTATATAACTTTCTCTAAATAGCAAATGTGGATGGCCGACATTTTTTTGCAGACTTGTTTTATTTAGTATCACCTAAAATTTATTTGCAGACAATAACATACACATGGGCCATGATCCCGCCCACGTGGAAAAAAGTCATCAATTCGGTCCCATCTCGCAATTCCCATGAGCTATATAGCACACTGTTGGGGGGTCCAGGGACAATTTCATGGGCATTTGTGGCATTCATCGAAACTCGTCGATTTGTTCCTTTTTCGCAGTTGTCATGAGATATAGCACACTTCTTGGGGTACCGCGGACAATTTCGTGGGAATTTCTTGCATTTATCAAAACACATCGATTTCGTTATTTGGCATTTGTGGCTGTCTAAAAACACGTTGATTTCGTCCCTCACAGTTTTTGTGAGCCATAACACACTGTTTGGGACCTGGGGGACAATTTCATGGGAATTTGTTACAGTCTTAAAACACGTTGATTTACCCCTATCTCGATGTTTTTGTGAGCTATACTGTTAGGGGGTCCGGGGACAATATCATGTGCATTTCTAGCATTCACCAAAACTAGTTGATTTGATCTTATTTCACAGTTTTCATGAGTTAAAGCACACTGTGTGCCCTACATTGTTGTGTAGTTATCCACCCTAGTTTGCTATAGTGTTTCTTTCAGTACAAAACCATTAGTAGAGATGACACTAGTATTTGAAGTCATGTTTAGCGACTACATTATGAACTGATTAATTATGAAAGCAACACTTTAGGGGAAAGATAGACGGTAGGGGAAAACGATATATTAAGGATTTTTTCTCACAAAATATATGGTCTAAACGGTAAATCTAACCAAAACTAGTGGAAACAAGGCCAAAGGATTTCACCTTTAGTACATGTTCAGTTATAACCGGTACAAATGGGTGTGTAGTACTGGTTCGAACGGGGAGGGCGTTGGGCACGGCTAATACCGGGTTGAACCATACCGTTGGTATCGGTTGGTGGCTAGAACCGATACCAAAGGGGTGTGGCAACCATTCGCCTGGTGCGGGAACCTTTGGAACCGGTTGGTGGCAAACACCGGTATCAAAGGTGTGTGGCACGAGTACTATGGCGAGCTTTCGCCTGGCGCTGGGCACCTTTGGTACCGGTTGGTGGCTAAAACCGGTACCAAAGTGTCGAACGGTTTGCCTCCCGCGCATATGAAGTCGAGAACTGCGCACAGTGCACGCCATTTCTCTGTTTTCGTATGGTTTGCTGCTATGTGTTGTTTGGAACCGCAAGAGGATTGTGTGATGAGCACATCGGTAGGAGTTTTCCCCTTAGTTAAGAATCAGGGTTATCTATCCAGTAGGAGAAAGAGAATCTTCGGAAGGTTGATGCCACTGACGATGGTGCAAGCGCTTCACCGGTGTCAGCAATAACGTGGAAACTGCACACAACACAACCAAAATACTTTGCCCCAACGGTACAGTGAGGTTGTCAATCTCACCGGTCTTGCTGAAAACAAAGATTAGACGTATAGTGTGGAAAACAGTGTATGCTTGCAGTAAGTAAAGAAAGCAGAAAAATGTTATGGTTTGTTTAACAGTGTGCAAAATAGACTGGGGTTCATAGTTTCACTAATGGTGTCTCTCCATAAAAGATAGCATGTTGGGTGAACAAATTACAGCTAGGCAATTGACAAATAGAGGTTGCACCGTAGTGTACAATATAACATGAAGATTACTACGGTATTTAGTGCGGGCATTACAACAAGATACATAGACCGACATCCATCTTCATCTATGACTAATAATCCACCCTCAGGTTATCATCCGAACCCCCTTAGGTATTAAGTTGCAGGCAACAGATAATTGCATTAAACAAAGTGTGTAATGTAAGCAAGGATTATACACGCGGGTACTCTCACCGCTGTTTTCTCCCTAATGGCAACAACACATCCCCCCTTCACGTTTATCTCACTCGAGCAAGGCAACAAGGAAGAATAAACCCACTATCAAGCATAAATACTCCCTCCTGGAGTCACTAGCAACTACTTGGCCAGAGCAACCACTAGCAACGGAAAGCATGCAAGATCACAAATAACATATGCAATAAAGACTATAATCCACTTGGCATAAGGTCAATATTCATCGGATCCCAGCAAACACATCATATAGAATAACATAAGATCAATATCGATCATGATAGGCATCTCACGAGATCTAAACATGGAGGCATATGAGGAGAAGACAACCATCTAGCTACAACTATGAACCCGTAGTCCAGGGATGAACTACTCACGCATAACTCCGGTGGCAGGCATGGTGATGTAGAAGCCTCCGGTGATGATTTTCTCTCCGGCAGGGTCACGGAAAACAGCTTCAGAACCCTTCTGATCTAGGGTTGACGGTGACGGCTGCTGCGGAATTTTTTTGGGGATTTTGATCAGGTGCTTAGGGTTTTCAATACTGGGGGCTTAAATAGGCGAAAGGGCAAAGGCGGTGGAGGTCCAGAGGCCCCACACCCGTAGCTGGCGCAGCCAGGGGGTACCTGCGCCAGCCCATGGTGTGCCCACCCCCCCGGCGGTTGCCCCTCTTTGACTCCTTTTCGGTGTTCTGGATGCTTCCGGGGAAAATAGGAACTTCGGGCTTTGTGGGGTCCAATTCCGAGAATGTTTGCAGAACAACTTTTCTAAAATCAAAAACAGCAGAAAACAGGGAACTGGCACTTGGCATCTTGTTAATAGATTAGTCCCGGAAAACGTATAAAAATGCTATAAATAAGGGAGAAAAAAGTAGCAATTGGCAAAATATCATCATGGAGCATCAGAAATTAGGGATACGTTTATGACGTATCAAGCATCCCCAAGCTTACTTCCTACTCGTCCTCGAGTAGGTAAATGATAAAACAATAATTTCTGAGGTGACATGATACTAACATAAACTTGATCAATCTAATGTAAAAGCATATGCATGCTGAGATCATAAAACTTTAAACACATGCATGATAAATAAAACTTTAATAATAAAGCATAGCAATTACTTTGCATCACGAAGAGTAACTCAAATAAAGGATCATGAATAATAATGCAAAGAAAGGTAGACGTTTGTTTCAGGTATAGAGAAAGCATGTCAAAGTGATATTTCTATAGTCCTTAAGAGTGGGGCAAAACATAAATGCCAGGACACTTTCAAAGTTCAAGAGGAAGACTAGAACAAATAATTTAAGAACAAATGATATCACATCATGAAGTAATTATTGAAATTTTAAACGTTCATGGGATACATTAATAAGTACAACCAGGATTTTGTTCAATTTTTTTGAAACAGAAAATGTTTTTATTGAATTTTTTGAAAACAATAGGATCACTCGATCTCGGGGGCATAAGTGACTTTCTGGTACAATTATCCTTTAAATTCTGTAAATATATGTAGCTGCAGGGTTACTATTTCATAAAAAAGGGAAACATATGTGAACATAACTTGGAGCTACATTAGCTCCTGTTCATAGATATGAATACCACCATGCAAAGGAAAAGTTCAAATTTTATATAACTTTCTCTAAAAAGCAAATGTGGATGGCCGACATTTTTTTGCAGACTTGTTTTATTTAGTATCACCTAAAATTTATTTGCAGACAATAACATACACATGGGCCATGATCCCGCCCACGTGGAAAAAAGTCATCAATTCGGTCCCATCTCGCAATTCCCATGAGCTATATAGCACACTGTTGGGGGGTCCAGGGACAATTTCATGGGCATTTGTGGCATTCATCGAAACTCGTCGATTTGTTCCTTTTTCGCAGTTGTCATGAGATATAGCACACTTTTTGGGGGTACCGCGGACAATTTCGTGGGAATTTCTTGCATTTATCAAAACACATCGATTTCGTTATTTGGCATTTGTGGCTGTCTAAAAACACGTTGATTTCGTCCCTCACAGTTTTTGTGAGCCATAACACACTGTTTGGGACCTGGGGGACAATTTCATGGGAATTTGGTACAGTCTTAAAACACGTTGATTTACCCCTATCTCGATGTTTTTGTGAGCTATACTGTTAGGGGGTCCGGGGACAATATCATGTGCATTTCTAGCATTCACCAAAACTAGTTGATTTGATCTTATTTCACAGTTTTCATGAGTTAAAGCACACTGTGTGCCCTACATTGTTGTGTAGTTATCCACCCTAGTTTGCTATAGTGTTTCTTTCAGTACAAAACCATTAGTAGAGATGACACTAGTATTTGAAGTCATGTTTAGCGACTACATTATGAACTGATTAATTATGAAAGCAACACTTTAGGGGAAAGATAGACGGTAGGGGAAAACGATATATTAAGGATTTTTTCTCACAAAATATATGGTCTAAACGGTAAATCTAACCAAAACTAGTGGAAACAAGGCCAAAGGATTTCACCTTTAGTACCTGTTCAGTTATAACCGGTACAAATGGGTGTGTAGTACTGGTTCGAACGGGGAGGGCGTTGGGCACGGCTAATACCGGGTTGAACCATACCGTTGGTATCGGTTGGTGGCTAGAACCGATACCAAAGGGGTGTGGCAACCATTCGCCTGGTGCGGGAACCTTTGGAACCGGTTGGTGGCAAACACCGGTATCAAAGGTGTGTGGCACGAGTACTATGGCGACCTTTCGCCTGGCGCTGGGCACCTTTTGTACCGGTTGGTGGCTAAAACCGGTACCAAAGTGTCGAACGGTTTGCCTCCCGCGCATATGAAGTCGAGAACTGCGCACAGTGCACGCCATTTCTCTGTTTTCGTACAGTTTGCTGCTATGTGTTGTTTGGAACCGCAAGAGGATTGTGTGATGAGCACATCGGTAGGAGTTTTCCCCTTAGTTAAGAATCAGGGTTATCTATCCAGTAGGAGAAAGAGAATCTTCGGAAGGTTGATGCCACTGACGATGGTGCAAGCGCTTCACCGGTGTCAGCAATAACGTGGAAACTGCACACAACACAACCAAAATACTTTGCCCCAACGGTACAGTGAGGTTGTCAATCTCACCGGTCTTGCTGAAAACAAAGATTAGACGTATAGTGTGGAAAACAGTGTATGCTTGCAGTAAGTAAAGAAAGCAGAAAAATGTTATGGTTTGTTTAACAGTGTGCAAAATAGACCGGGGTTCATAGTTTCACTAATGGTGTCTCTCCATAAAAGATAGCATGTTGGGTGAACAAATTACAGCTAGGCAATTGACAAATAGAGGTTGCACCGTAGTGTACAATATAACATGAAGATTACTACGGTATTTAGTGCGGGCATTACAACAAGATACATAGACCGACATCCATCTTCATCTATGACTAATAATCCACCCTCAGGTTATCATCCGAACCCCCTTAGGTATTAAGTTGCAGGCAACAGATAATTGCATTAAACAAAGTGTGTAATGTAAGCAAGGATTATACACGCGGGTACTCTCACCGCTGTTTTCTCCCTAATGGCAACAACACATCCCCCCTTCACGTTTATCTCACTCGAGCAAGGCAACAAGGAAGAATAAACCCACTATCAAGCATAAATACTCCCTCCTGGAGTCACTAGCAACTACTTGGCCAGAGCAACCACTAGCAACGGAAAGCATGCAAGATCACAAATAACATATGCAATAAAGACTATAATCCACTTGGCATAAGGTCAATATTCATCGGATCCCAGCAAACACATCATATAGAATAACATAAGATCAATATCGATCATGATAGGCATCTCACGAGATCTAAACATGGAGGCATATGAGGAGAAGACAACCATCTAGCTACAACTATGAACCCGTAGTCCAGGGATGAACTACTCACGCATAACTCCGGTGGCAGGCATGGTGATGTAGAAGCCTCCGGTGATGATTTTCTCTCCGGCAGGGTCACGGAAAACAGCTTCAGAACCCTTCTGATCTAGGGTTGACGGTGACGGCTGCTGCGGAATTTTTTTGGGGATTTTGATCAGGTGCTTAGGGTTTTCAATACTGGGGGCTTAAATAGGCGAAAGGGCAAAGGCGGTGGAGGTCCAGAGGCCCCACACCCGTAGCTGGCGCAGCCAGGGGGTACCTGCGCCAGCCCATGGTGTGCCCACCCCCCCGGCGGTTGCCCCTCTTTGACTCCTTTTCGGTGTTCTGGATGCTTCCGGGGAAAATAGGAACTTCGGGCTTTGTGGGGTCCAATTCCGAGAATGTTTGCAGAACAACTTTTCTAAAATCAAAAACAGCAGAAAACAGGGAACTGGCACTTGGCATCTTGTTAATAGATTAGTCCCGGAAAACGTATAAAAATGCTATAAATAAGGGAGAAAAAAGTAGCAATTGGCAAAATATCATCATGGAGCATCAGAAATTAGGGATACGTTTATGACGTATCAAGCATCCCCAAGCTTACTTCCTACTCGTCCTCGAGTAGGTAAATGATAAAACAATAATTTCTGAGGTGACATGATACTAACATAAACTTGATCAATCTAATGTAAAAGCATATGCATGCTGAGATCATAAAACTTTAAACACATGCATGATAAATAAAACTTTAATAATAAAGCATAGCAATTACTTTGCATCACGAAGAGTAACTCAAATAAAGGATCATGAATAATAATGCAAAGAAAGGTAGACGTTTGTTTCAGGTATAGAGAAAGCATGTCAAAGTGATATTTCTATAGTCCTTAAGAGTGGGGCAAAACATAAATGCCAGGACACTTTCAAAGTTCAAGAGGAAGACTAGAACAAATAATTTAAGAACAAATGATATCACATCATGAAGTAATTATTGAAATTTTAAACGTTCATGGGATACATTAATAAGTACAACCAGGATTTTGTTCAATTTTTTTGAAACAGAAAATGTTTTTATTGAATTTTTTGAAAACAATAGGATCACTCGATCTCGGGGGCATAAGTGACTTTCTGGTACAATTATCCTTTAAATTCTGTAAATATATGTAGCTGCAGGGTTACTATTTCATAAAAAAGGGAAACATATGTGAACATAACTTGGAGCTACATTAGCTCCTGTTCATAGATATGAATACCACCATGCAAAGGAAAAGTTCAAATTTTATATAACTTTCTCTAAAAAGCAAATGTGGATGGCCGACATTTTTTTGCAGACTTGTTTTATTTAGTATCACCTAAAATTTATTTGCAGACAATAACATACACATGGGCCATGATCCCGCCCACGTGGAAAAAAGTCATCAATTCGGTCCCATCTCGCAATTCCCATGAGCTATATAGCACACTGTTGGGGGGTCCAGGGACAATTTCATGGGCATTTGTGGCATTCATCGAAACTCGTCGATTTGTTCCTTTTTCGCAGTTGTCATGAGATATAGCACACTTTTTGGGGGTACCGCGGACAATTTCGTGGGAATTTCTTGCATTTATCAAAACACATCGATTTCGTTATTTGGCATTTGTGGCTGTCTAAAAACACGTTGATTTCGTCCCTCACAGTTTTTGTGAGCCATAACACACTGTTTGGGACCTGGGGGACAATTTCATGGGAATTTGGTACAGTCTTAAAACACGTTGATTTACCCCTATCTCGATGTTTTTGTGAGCTATACTGTTAGGGGGTCCGGGGACAATATCATGTGCATTTCTAGCATTCACCAAAACTAGTTGATTTGATCTTATTTCACAGTTTTCATGAGTTAAAGCACACTGTGTGCCCTACATTGTTGTGTAGTTATCCACCCTAGTTTGCTATAGTGTTTCTTTCAGTACAAAACCATTAGTAGAGATGACACTAGTATTTGAAGTCATGTTTAGCGACTACATTATGAACTGATTAATTATGAAAGCAACACTTTAGGGGAAAGATAGACGGTAGGGGAAAACGATATATTAAGGATTTTTTCTCACAAAATATATGGTCTAAACGGTAAATCTAACCAAAACTAGTGGAAACAAGGCCAAAGGATTTCACCTTTAGTACCTGTTCAGTTATAACCGGTACAAATGGGTGTGTAGTACTGGTTCGAACGGGGAGGGCGTTGGGCACGGCTAATACCCGGTTGAACCATACCGTTGGTATCGGTTGGTGGCTAGAACCGATACCAAAGGGGTGTGGCAACCATTCGCCTGGTGCGGGAACCTTTGGAACCGGTTGGTGGCAAACACCGGTATCAAAGGTGTGTGGCACGAGTACTATGGCGACCTTTCGCCTGGCGCTGGGCACCTTTTGTACCGGTTGGTGGCTAAAACCGGTACCAAAGTGTCGAACGGTTTGCCTCCCGCGCATATGAAGTCGAGAACTGCGCACAGTGCACGCCATTTCTCTGTTTTCGTACAGTTTGCTGCTATGTGTTGTTTGGAACCGCAAGAGGATTGTGTGATGAGCACATCGGTAGGAGTTTTCCCCTTAGTTAAGAATCAGGGTTATCTATCCAGTAGGAGAAAGAGAATCTTCGGAAGGTTGATGCCACTGACGATGGTGCAAGCGCTTCACCGGTGTCAGCAATAACGTGGAAACTGCACACAACACAACCAAAATACTTTGCCCCAACGGTACAGTGAGGTTGTCAATCTCACCGGTCTTGCTGAAAACAAAGATTAGACGTATAGTGTGGAAAACAGTGTATGCTTGCAGTAAGTAAAGAAAGCAGAAAAATGTTATGGTTTGTTTAACAGTGTGCAAAATAGACCGGGGTTCATAGTTTCACTAATGGTGTCTCTCCATAAAAGATAGCATGTTGGGTGAACAAATTACAGCTAGGCAATTGACAAATAGAGGTTGCACCGTAGTGTACAATATAACATGAAGATTACTACGGTATTTAGTGCGGGCATTACAACAAGATACATAGACCGACATCCATCTTCATCTATGACTAATAATCCACCCTCAGGTTATCATCCGAACCCCCTTAGGTATTAAGTTGCAGGCAACAGATAATTGCATTAAACAAAGTGTGTAATGTAAGCAAGGATTATACACGCGGGTACTCTCACCGCTGTTTTCTCCCTAATGGCAACAACACATCCCCCCTTCACGTTTATCTCACTCGAGCAAGGCAACAAGGAAGAATAAACCCACTATCAAGCATAAATACTCCCTCCTGGAGTCACTAGCAACTACTTGGCCAGAGCAACCACTAGCAACGGAAAGCATGCAAGATCACAAATAACATATGCAATAAAGACTATAATCCACTTGGCATAAGGTCAATATTCATCGGATCCCAGCAAACACATCATATAGAATAACATAAGATCAATATCGATCATGATAGGCATCTCACGAGATCTAAACATGGAGACATATGAGGAGAAGACAACCATCTAGCTACAACTATGAACCCGTAGTCCAGGGATGAACTACTCACGCATAACTCCGGTGGCAGGAATGGTGATGTAGAAGCCTCCGGTGATGATTTTCTCTCCGGCAGGGTGCCGGAAAACAGCTTCAGAACCCTTCTGATCTAGGGTTGACGGTGACGGCTGCTGCGGAATTTTTTTGGGGATTTTGATCAGGTGCTTAGGGTTTTCAATACTGGGGGCTTAAATAGGCGAAAGGGCAAAGGCGGTGGAGGTCCAGAGGCCCCACACCCGTAGCTGGCGCAGCCAGGGGGTACCTGCGCCAGCCCATGGTGTGCCCACCCCCCCCCCCGGCGGTTGCCCCTCTTCGACTCCTTTTCGGTGTTCTGGATGCTTCCGGGGAAAATAGGAACTTCGGGCTTTGTGGGGTCCAATTCCGAGAATGTTTGCAGAACAAATTTTCTAAAATCAAAAACAGCAGAAAACAGGGAACTGGCACTTGGCATCTTGTTAATAGATTAGTCCCGGAAAACGTATAAAAATGCTATAAATAAGGGAGAAAAAAGTAGCAATTGGCAAAATATCATCATGGAGCATCAGAAATTAGGGATACGTTTATGACGTATCAAGCATCCCCAAGCTTACTTCCTACTCGTCCTCGAGTAGGTAAATGATAAAACAATAATTTCTGAGGTGACATGATACTAACATAAACTTGATCAATCTAATGTAAAAGCATATGCATGCTGAGATCATAAAACTTTGAACACATGCATGATAAATAAAACTTTAATAATAAAGCATAGCAATTACTTTGCATCACGAAGAGTAACTCAAATAAAGGATCATGAATAATAATGCAAAGAAAGGTAGACGTTTGTTTCATGTATAGAGAAAGCATGTCAAAGTGATATTTCTATAGTCCTTAAGAGTGGGGCAAAACATAAATGCCAGGACACTTTCAAAGTTCAAGAGGAAGACTAGAACAAATAATTTAAGAACAAATGATATCACATCATGAAGTAATTAAAGGTAGCACATGAGCAATTTACTTGGAATGGCAGTTAAATACCACATGTAGGTAGGTATGGTGTAAACAATGGGAACAACTTTGGTTTAAAGGAGTTTGGATGCACGAGTAGAGCTCATACTCAGTACAAGTGGAGGCTAGCAAAAGACTGGGAGCGACAAATCAAGAGAGCATAAGAGCCATAATCATGCATAGCGACATAAGCATCATTATTAAACACATAAGCGGTATCACAAGTTCAAAAAGTAAGTGGTCATGGAGGCTATTCGTGACTGGTTTGTAGTCATAAACATGGTGTGAGCATAAACCAAGTCAACCAAATAAATCATTCGAAAGAGAATATAATATATTGATGCTTTACTATGACAAGAACAACTCATGAATCTTTCAATACATATTAAACACTCTCATCTATTTGAGGCTATTCATGCTACTCAATAACCACAAGGCTTTAAAACTAAAATAAAATTTAGCATGGCATGAAAAAGTTTTAGCCACAGTCTATACAAGCTTCTACTAGTACTGTTATAAATTCTACTTCAAGCAGCAGTTTTCTTTCTCCCAACAAGCACCATACAAAACATGATTTAACAAAAATACTCTTTATGATACAGAAAGAAAACATGAGAGTACTCAAATAATACTACTAAAACTAACAGCTCTAATAATACATGCATGCATAACAAGAGCTAAATAAATGCAGCAGCCAAACAGAGACTAAGAATACAACGTATTCTCATGAAAAAGCGAAGCGTGTCACTGTACAATAAAAGAATGCTGGGGTCCAACCAAGCTTATTATGTAAGTAAAAACAAGCTGAAAACAAAAATAAATGACGCTCCAAGTAAAGCACATAAGATGCGACCGAATAAAAATATAGTTTCACTAGAAGTGACATGATAATTTGTTGATGAAGACGGGGATGCCTTGGGCATGCCCAAGCTTAGATGCTTGAGTCTTCTTGGAATTTTCTTGGATGTACCACCGGGGCATCTCCAAGCTTAGTCTTTTCACTCTTCTTGGTCACATCATATCATCCTCTTCTCTTGACTCTTGAAAACTTCCTTCACACCCAAATTCTCACAATCTACATTAGCAACATTGGTGCAATCAAAATAATAAACTCACATGGTTCAGTTTCAACACAAGACTAGCACTAAAAAACACATTAGATACTGTCACGACATATTTTAAAACTTTTTTCTCAAAAGAACACCAAAATAAAGAGATTAAGATGCAAATGCAATAATTGGCAGAAATCTGTTAAAACAGATTAGCAGATAGAGATCAATTTTTTCGAAAATCTTCTGTTGCTCAAATAAAAAAGTAGCCAACTAAGAAAAGTTGCGTATATAGCCCAGGATTTTTAACGGAATTAACAGTGGACAGCATAAATCTGTTTTCTTGGAGAAAATACGAAATATAGTGTCAATTTTCCACTAGAGGCTTTACTTGGCTCAACAAAAACACAAAAGGAAAGATATAACAGGGTTTCTAAGAAAATATAAAACACCCAGGTGCAAAGCACACCAAATAAAACAAAGGAAAACATAATGAAAACAGAGAAATAAAACGGGCTGTCTCCCGGTAGCGTTTTTCATTAACGCCTTTCAGCTAGGCATGATAATTTGAGAAGATGCTCTCCTGAAAAATATGAGTTAAGAAAAAGAGAGAATCAATAAATAAGTATAAAACAAATTTAAGTCTAAACCACTTTCTATGCATAGGAATCTTGTAAAGAAATAAATTAAAGAAGCTTAAAATAGAAATCATGGGAAGGTAGAACAAGAGCAATTTCAAAACTTTCAACAAAAAGAGAGGTGTTTTAGTAATCATGAAAGTTCCTACAACCATATTTTCTTCTCTCATAATAATTTTCAGTGGCATCATGAACAAATTCAACAACATAATTATCACATAAAGCATGTTTGTCATTGTCTAAAAGCACACAATTCATATCAAGCTCAAAAATAGTGGGATCAAAATTTAAAAACAGCTCCTCTTTTCCCCCACTTTTAGAAATAGAAAAACAAGATTATTGATCACTCATAAAAGGTATAGGAAACATTATAGAAATCCTATTTTCAGTAGCATTATAATTTATATCATCAAGTAACATAGGATCACCATCAAGAGCATTATGATATAATTTTTTTGAACAAACTTCCTCATTATCATGCATATCAATAGTTGGAATAAATAACGGATTATCATAGGATTTATCAAAGTAGCACGGATTATCATAAATAATAGTAGCAATATGATTCTCACAAGTTTCATTCATAGTAGTATCGAGGTCACAAGTATAGCAAGTATCAACTTCATCAAAATGGGATATTTGAAAAGAATCAATAGGATCATCACTTTCATCCAATAATGTATGATTTAAAGAGTTACTATCATTGGAAGGTAGACATGGGTAGCTCCATACTTCCTCCTCTTGATCATCACTCTCCTCCTCTTCTTCATCCAATGAGCTTCTAGATTTAGCAGTTTCTTCTTCCATAGGTGCCTCCAAGGCATTAGTCTCTTCCTTAGGTTGAGAGCATTTATTAAGATATTCCATTATGTAGTAATTACAATCCTTGTAATTATCAAAAAAATATTCAAGTATAGCATAAATCACGTATTTATAAGGTGCATCATTGTCGCACCCGGACTTCTAGAGGATACTCGCAGTTCCGTTGAACAGTAGTGGATTGGATTACGGGGCTTACCGGCACCCGCATCTCTTACGAGTAGGCCAACACACGTATGTGTGACAACCAACCCCTATCTGTTCAGCGTCTACGTAAACCATCCCATAGAAATCAGGATACTACCATTGACGTACTTCATACCATACACACATGGTACGTCAACGGCGTTTAACAGAATGATAGCACAACATATCTCTAAGACACAAAAGATTGAAATAAGTGGCAAATAGCTCTCACTAGAGCAGAGATAGCAAATACAATCATCCAGAGGACACATGTCCCAACATAACATCATTACATCTCAGCGGAAGCATTCAACGGGTCTGAGTACAGACAAATCCAAATAGGCTTAAGAAGCCGGGATTGAAAAGAAAACGGAGCCCATCCACGATGTCTCGGATCCTGCCCGGTTCCGCTACCTACTCGTCAGCAGCCTCGTCAAACTCCACGTAGTAGCCGTCACTGGGATCCTCGTAAGCGTAGTCTGCGGAAACCACAGCCCCAAAGGGGTCAGTACATAAACGTACTGGCAAGCAAGACTCACATTTCACCAAAGTGTAGCCCGTCAACACCAAGCACAGATGCCTTGGGTTCAACGGAAAAAGGGGATATAAAAGATGCTGCAACTGGCGGCTCTAACCATCTACAGAGATACTACCACTTCCGGCTAACAGAAAGAAGATAAGATAGCGTATCGTAACCAACTATAACTAACCACCAAACAAACCCATCCTGGATCTCGCCCCTTATCCAAAGAAGCGATCCGAGGATAACTCACACAGTTGGATTAATGAATGATGGATCAAGTTGTTGTGTCAATAAGCCTATTACTAGTCAGGTAGCATTAGTTAGGTGTAAGTTGTTCTGAGTACTTATTAGCCAGTACTTTCACCAAGTTAACCATAACCGCGGAAAACACGGCTTCTCGAGAAGATTTATCCCTGCAGGGGTGCACCAATTTGGCCGTACACGTAAGAATAACCCGCCAGATGGGATGCCTCCCACCAAGCGGGGCACTCAACACAACCCAACTCTTCTTCGCATCAAGCCCAAAGCACCTTGGGCGCACGGCTAATCGAGCCCCGAAGAAAAGGGACCCTCATAGCACTATAAGAACGTGTCCCCCTATATGCCGACTACAAAAGTTCCACCCTGCGCTGGGCTCACAAAAACATGCATGCGGCAAATGGAAAACACGAACTAAATGAGGCGATTTGGACGAGATGCGAATCGAATCAAATTGAGGGGGGCGCCCATACACGCTTCCCACATGCAGGTAGTGCGCTCATCATGGATCAGTAGACAAGACCCTTTTCCTATTAGGGTCGACACTAGCAGGCCTCAAAACCACACAGGGCCTCATGCCGGTGCCTTATCAGCATATTATTATTAACATGTTGATTGATTGGCATCGAGCCCCTAGAACATAATAGAAATATAGTAACAGAAAGTAACGGGTAACAAACTCGAGCAGAAACAACCTAAGCATGCTAGTAAGACACTGTCTCAAACAATGGGGTTGTAGGAGTGGAGGTGAGGCAATATCAGGGTCAAGGGATTCATGTGATAGGTTCGTGACAGAAACAACTATTACTAAGGCTAGCATAGATAGACAACGGAAAGTATCGGTAACCAATGTTGAAAGGAACACAGTGGTTCATGTGAGTGATAACTTGCCTGCAAACTCAGCAGCCTGGTACTGAGCTAGATCCTCAGAAGGGGTGCTGTAAGTATCGTCTGCCTCAACGTCGTCGTCTATCCGAGAAGAAGCAAACAAACAATGCAGAAAGATAAACAATAAATAGCATGGCATAATGCACAACCATGGGATGATGCATGTCATGTTAATGGATGCAACAAAATAAACTAGTTGACATGGTAACACAATTTAAATGGTCACATATGCAATCTTGGGTTGCATATGAAAAGCCCATGAATTTTGGTTGGAACAATTGTTTTCCAATTAGCCAACAGGTGAAAGTGGATTAGTATGATGCATGGATGAGGAAAACAGCAAAATAACAACAATAGAACCAAATGGAAATAAGGTTTGCCCATTTTGAAATTTTAGTTATTAAGTTAAGGAAGTTTGGTTTCTTAAAGGTGCCACACAAGCATTTGTTGTTTTCACCAATTTTAATTGTTCAAAATAGGTAACAAAGTTCATATTTGGAAAGAATTTGGAATAAATTACTTGGGAATTACATGGGAATTGTTCAAAATAGGTAACAAAATTTAGGTGGATTACATGTTTCACTTGTTGAAAAAGGATTTGGAATAAATTACTTGGGAATTAAACAAGTTTAAACAAGATTTAAATGAATTAATTCAAGTATGAAATTATTTGATGTTTTATTTGGTTCAAACATAAATTCAAGTTCATAATTGAAAAGGTTATACTTCTCTAGTTTGAAAACATATTTTATGTTCAAGAATAATTTAATTTGAGCAAGTTATGAATTTAGCAATATTAAATGATTTAAACAAGGTTTAAATTATTTAAGCAATTTTAATTATTCAAAACATGAAACAAAATTTATATTTGGAAAGATGGTTCAAAATGGTATGGAAAACATATTTTATTTGCATTATTTGGATTAATTATGAATTAGTTATGCAATTTGTCAAATTACAATTGAAGTGTTTGAATTTGAATTTTGGATGCATTTGGAATATTAAAAACAGTACACAATTTGTTTAAACACATAGATAATTTAATTTGGATCAACAAACATATTTTACTTTTATTATTTGGGGTTATAATTTAAAAGTTATTAGCAGTTTAAATGGGAGGACCAAACTGTAATTTAAAAGGACTTAGATTGAAAAGGAAAAGACTGGAAAACGTTTTACACCGCACTGCTAGCTAACCTAGGGCACTGCCCGTGGGCCCTAGGGCCAGCGTGGACAGCGTGCGCGCGCGTGGCAGCAAGGGCCACTGACGAGTGGCCCCCTCCTGTCAGCCGTGCGCGAAAAAGATTGGGATAAAATCCCGCGGAGCCAGGACTGGATCCCTGGCCCTCGCGCTCGCGTGCTAGCGCTGTAACCAGTGGGTTGCTCGATCAGTTTTGTCAGTATAGCGCGCGTAGACAGGTTATAGTTCATCTGCGCGTTAACTGAATTTTCTGCGCGCTCGCTAACTGAACCTGACAGAGGAACGACGCCGGCGGCGATCACCGTGGAGCTGCTGCGCCGTGCTGCTGTGGGTGGGGTGCGTGATCGATCTTGCGCAACTGCAGAGAGGGAGGAGATGGTGGGCACGGTGAGCTCACCGGCGATGTAGACGTGGCAGAGGCGCGAGGAGGACGGTGGCCGACGACAGGTCGATGATGGCGGCGTCGTTGTGGTGACTCTCCGGGGTGGCTGCGGTGTTCAAACGGTAGCGGGAGATGTGGTGGTCTGATTCCAGTATCTAGGTGGGTAGGTGACGCGTCGAGGTGGCGGCGGCGTCCATGGTTTCAGCGCGAGAACTCCGGTGAGGTGGGGTTGGTTGCAGAGAGGATGAAATCCGGCGGGGAGAGAGGAAAATGGCGGCGGCGCTTGGTGGGTAGGTGGGTGGCTAGGTTAGGGCTGCGCAGGGGCTAGGTTAGGGGGTCTTATAGGCCACTAGGGGCGAGGATGGCCGTCGGGATGGCACTGCGGCGACGTGGCATAGGTGGATGCCTCGCCGTACTGCGGGAAGAAGGAGAAAAAGAGGGGCGAACCGGTACCAGGCCGTGGTGGGCT
Source organism: Alopecurus myosuroides (assembly GCA_028641055.1). Lineage (NCBI taxonomy): Eukaryota > Viridiplantae > Streptophyta > Magnoliopsida > Poales > Poaceae > Alopecurus > Alopecurus myosuroides. Next base: position 368,385,536 of record CM054061.1, read on the forward strand.
GGGCCGCGCGGAAGGAAAAGAAGTGGGCTGGGCTGCCCACTGCCCCTGGCGCTCGTTTTTATTTTTTTAAAATTTTTCTCCGCTGTTTTTTTTGCAGAAAATGGAATATGAAGAAAAATGGGGGTTTTAAGTTAGTAAAATTTTTAGAAAAATTAGGGTGAGTTATTTAGGTCATCTACAAACAAATGCCAAGTTTTGTTTTACAATTATTTCAAAATAATTTGCTGTTTGCAAAGTGGTTTAAATTTGAATTAATTTGAGTATTGATTGAAATATTTGAAAACAAGAATTTAATTATTTGGAACCCTAGTGTTTAATTAGAAACAATTGATTAGGATTGTTGTATAATTTGCACAAATTCAAATTGGGTGATGTTTGATGATTTGATTTGAATTTTGAATGTGATTTGGAATTAATTGATTGATTAAAAGCCACCATTTTAATAGTTGAACCTTATGGAAAATAAATGGAAACAAATGGTTGTTTTTATTTGAACTTTTATTTAAAAGGTTGTAACAGAGCAAGTATGAAATAAATGTTTGAATAAAGTTTGAATTACAATTGTGAAAACAGATAAAAACAGATGCAAACCAAATGAAAACAAAGTAAAACAAATGCAAACAAATCAATGAGTATGATGACATGATGCAAAATTTAATTAAAGCAAGAAACAAACATTCTAGGGGTGTTTTCATACTTGGGATGTTACAATCATCAATACTTTCATGTAAATAAGAAATTTCGAATGCACCCTTCCAAGAAAAACATTCTTCAATTTGTTCCACATCATATAATTCATAATTTCCCTTAACATAAGAAGATATGGTAATATCACCATGACACTCATATTGAAAAGGGAGGTGTTTATACCTCCTATAGCAGCAAGATTTATCAAAGCAATAAGTAACATTATAAGTAGAGCACAAGTTTTTAGCATAATCATGCAATTTATTAATTTGCTCCCATAAGTCTATCCCTTTTTCTGACAAGCGATATTCATTATAATATTTTTGTTGTAAATCCGTGAACCCATCTTGCCTATAAGATCTAGTTTCAGAGACATCAAACATTGATAGCAAGTATGATAAAGCAAAAATAACAACTAGAATAAGAACTATTTTTTGTATTTTAATAAAGAGAAGCAAACAAGACAAAAAATAAAAACAAGATAAGAAACAAAATAAAGAGATTGAGAGTGAGAGACTCCCCTTCCCAGAAGACTTCCTTCTCCCCGGCAACGGCGCCAGAAAAATCCTTGCTATGTGTTGTTGGGAACCCCAAGAGGAGGGTGTGATGAGCACAGCGGTAGGAGTTTTACCCTCAGTTAAGAACCAGGGTTATCAATCCAGTAGGAGAAAGAGAATCTTCGGAAGGTTGATGCCACTGGCGGTGGTGTTGGCGCTTCACCGGTGTCAGCAACAACGTGGAACCTACACACAACACAACCAAAATACTTTGCCCCAACGGTACAGTGTGGTTGTCAATCTCACCTGTTGTTGAAGAGTCGTATCAACAAATCCCCCGGGTGAGCCGGTAGGGTTTCGAGTAGAGGAACGATGTACGCGCTGGTGTTCTCGACGGCTAAAGGAGGCAAGATTTACCTAGGTTCGGGGCCCTCATAGAGGTAAAACCCTTACTCCTGCTTGTCTGATCTGTATTATGGCGAGATAGTCGAGCTGTTACAATAGGGATGCCATGGTGAGGCGTACGGGGTATCCCCTATATTGCCTAGTCTAGTTGTGGCTTGTATCTTCCTCTCTCTAGATTGGATCCCAGATTGGATGCCCTTTTTCTCTCCTCCCTCCTGGCTTTATATATGCAGCTAGGAGGGGGTTACATGAGTCCTAGTAGACTACGTATAGGAGTTCTTGTCTTGACCCGCAAGTATTGCGGGTGGGCCTTCGTTGGGACCTGTAGTAGCACAGGATAACACCTCTCTTTGGGCCTAGGTCTTGGGCCTTGGACCGGGTAGGCTCACCCGATAGGTCCAGGAGTCATCCCCACGTCAGTAGCCCCCGAGTGTTTATTCGACTGAGAATAGTCGGGTAAGCACTCAAAGTTCGTTCTTGATTTCTTCGATTGGTCATTCAATCGCCTGTTTTTTAGGGTGTATACCCTATGCGCGAAGCGCTCACGTACTCGAGCATCGAGTGATAAATGTGCCTTGTGTTGGCTGTTTTCGCAGAAGGATGCGGCTCAGTCGCTTGGCTCTCCCGAAAGATCAGGGCCAATTAATTGCATCTAGGGCAAAAACGGTTCTCGCCTACAGAAATTCGAGACCCCCCGACTCGAATCCGGCATGGTGATCGTTGCGACTGGGCCGTTGAGGTCTTACCGAGTCGAACTTAACCTAAAGGGGTACCCGACACGTCTGCTAGGATATTTCTTCGTGTTGTTGACACGGAAAGTTTACCGGAGGACGCAGCTTGAGTGCGATTCCAGGCCCAAAGGAGAGATCCTTGGGTCTTACCTTCGTACTCGAAAGAATACGGCATCCGGATGTGCCTAGTCGGCCGAACGATCCAGGATAAGGATGTGTAAATACATCGTGTGGTAGAGTTGCGGGAGCCGCATACTCGTGATTTTACATTGGTCATGTTCTTGCGATTCTTCGGGTGAAGAGATCTTCCTTCTTGATCTTGTGCGAAAGAGATTTCGTGTTATGAAGTTTAAACGAAAGAAATTTTGTCTTGATGTGCCCATACGAAAGAGATTTCGTGTCAGGGTGACTATGCAAAAGAAATTTCGCGTCTTGATGTGCCCATACGAAAGAGATTTCGTGTCAGGGTGCTTATGCGAAAGAAATTTCGCGTCTTGATGTGACCATACGAAAAATATTTCGTGTCAGGGTGACTATGCGAAAGAAATTTCGCGTCTTGATGCTCGTACGAAAGAGTTTTCGTGTTTGTGAGATGCGCAATGACGTCACCGCGCACTCGCCTGCTCCCGATGGGACATGGCGTTTGTTGGGCAGGGCACGTAGTGCTCATTGTGTCAGCTTTTGACCGGAAGCGTGCCGTCGTGCGCCCGTTTTTCTGCAGGATGTGCAGTAATTATGCGGACGAGGTGTACTCGACACGGCGGAGGGAGTCGACGCGGTGGAGATGTACTCGACACCGGAGGGAGTCGAAGCGGTGGAGATGTACTCGACACGGCGGACAGAGTCGACACGATGGAGGTGTACTCGACACGGCGGACGGAGTCGACGCGGTGGAGATGTACTTGACACGGCGGAGGGAGTTGAAGCGGTGGAGATGTACTCGACATGGAGGACATAGTCGACGCGGTGGAGGTGTACTCGACATGGCGGACAGAGTCGACGCGATGGAGGTGTACTCGACACGGCGGACGGAGTCGACGCGGTGGAGGTGTACTCGACACGGCAGACGGAGTCCAAGAGGAAGTCGTGTAGTCGACGAGGTGGATGGCGTCGACGCGGTGGAGGTGTACTCGACACGGTGGACGGAGTCGACGAGGCGGACGGTGTTGACGTGGTGGAGGTCGTGTAGTTGACGCGGACGTGGCGGAGTCGTACGACGACGTGGAAGTCGTGTAGTTGACGCGGACGCTCAGCCACCGAGTCCACACAAGAAGATGGATACGAAAAGTCTTCAAGATGTTCTGATTTCGCGAATTGGCCCGCGATGTCGTATGCGTCTCGTCGAGGCGGACAAGTTTGATGTTTTTCTTTTCTTCATCTGAGTTAATATGCGGTTTGTACGACCATAATAAGGATCTTGACGAAGAAATCTGGCAGAACTCCTCAGATACGCGGCCAGCGTGTTAGATGCTTCTGACGCGGTAGTACGTCGAGTGTGCGTGTAGCGCTCATCGGTTGCGCGACCAGCGCTCATTGGGTGCGCGGCCAGCGGTACCGATGGGAGTAGCCCCCGAGTCTATGTGCGATTATTTGTAATCGGGCATAGACTTAAAGATCTTCCAACGTTGTTTCTTCGATTTATCGGGTGCACGGCAGTGCTCCCGATGGGAGTAGCCCCCGAGGCTATAATCGACTCGCAGAGTCGGGCATAGGCTCAAGTTGTTTTGAAGCTAACCCCTTGTGCTTGTCTTCTGTTGGCTCGCGGATGAGGACATGCGTCAACTCCCGGAGGAGGGTATGTGTCGACTCCGAGCGGAGGATATGTGTCGACTGTCGACTCCGAGCGGAGGATATGTGTCGACTCCGAGCGAGGATTGTGTCGACTGTCGACTCCGAGCGGAGGATATTTGTTGACTGTCGAAGTTGCAGCCGACGTTGTGGTTTCTGCGTTGCAGTTGCAGCCATATAATCGAATGTGGTTAAATAATGTAACAGCAGTGTTGTGTCTAGCAAAATGTACAGAACAAATTATTGCTCGGGGTAATCTTGGTTGTGAACCAACAATCTATCGACTCGCAGAGTCGAGTACGGCCTGTTGGTAGGCAATGATTTGACCCTACGGACACTTTTGCATCGTACGATGTGCCCTTTCGTTAGCCTGCCAGCCATTGTCTATGCTCCTTGCCGACCTGTCAGTTGCTGCTGCAAACCGGGTCAGAGTCAAGGGTCCACGTCAGGCGATATCAGCTACTCGGGTTGTAGCGTGTAAATGCGGTAGTGTAACGCGCAGCATGACGGGTCTCGAGTATTCATTTAGTTTGTGGGGCGCAGCCCCCGAGTGTCAGGTGTAGCTTCACAACAGATTATAGACATGAAAAAGTAAATTTGTCGACTTGTATAAGAGTGATTTATCTTTCCATGACACTGTCGTAGTCGACGAGGCGGTGCCAAGTGATATCGCCGAAATCGATGAACCGGACTCATCTGTCGAGTGCGGCTGTTTCGCCCCTCAGCCCCCGAGTGTCGAGTGCGGCTGCGGCGAATTCTCGAGTGTGTCTACTTTGCAGCATAGCCCCCGAGCAACGAGTGTGGCTACCGCGAAGGACAGCCCCCCGAGACGCTTAGTCGAGACGATTCGATGTAGCGGAGTTGTGCGACGGAGTCGCGATGTTTCTCGGAAGGACCCGACGAGGCGGACCGAGTCGACGCGGTGGAGTCGTGATGCTTCCCGAAGGACTCGGCGCAGCGGACCGAGTCGACGCAGCGGAGTCGCGATGTTTGGCCGAAGGACTCGACGCGGCAGACCGAGTCGACGCGGTGGAGTCGCGATGCTTCTGGAAGGACTCGACGCGGCGGACCGAGTCGACGCGGCGGAGTCGCGATGTTTGGTCGAAGGACTCGACGCGGCGGACCGAGTCGACGCGGCGGAGTCGCGAGGTTTGCTCGAAGGACTCGACGCGGCGGACCGAGTCGACGCGGCGGAGTCACGATGTTTACCCGAAAGACACGACGCGGCGGAGTCGCGAGGATTTGTTGTGTGTACACGGAGGGCAATGTTGATGTCGAGCCCCCGAGCACTACTATTGCGAGTCTCAATCTTTTGTTGACGTTGCTTGGTCTGTTGGAATTGGCTGAAAAAAACGGAGTGGTGCGGGATTGTATTCCGCACCTGTTCAACGGTGTGATCTTCGAATTGATGTCCGAGTCGACTGTGAGAATTATTTTCCCAAAGTCGCGCGGAGTTACGTCAGATTCTGACAAACCTTCAGTGTTCGGATCATCTACGGGGATCTATCCGTCGGAATTCGCCGATTCTTTTTGGAGCCGGTAGATAATTTGATTTCGCATCTTTCCACCGAAGGAATTTGCCAAATGAATTTCGAGCCACCGTTTATGACGTTCGCAATATGTACGTTGCTGCTGTCCTGCAGCCTGCGCGTGAAGAACGATGTCGATTTTCGATTGTAGATGATGAAGGCCGTGCGCGAGGCCGGCGAGTGCTCGATGAAGTTGAAGGACACAAAGTAGATCGAATCCGTGGGGGTCGAGGACCCAAAGCTTGATGTAGATGAGGTCAGCGAGACCATGGATCCAACGCGTGTCGTTCCCACAGACGGCGCCAATTGTCGAAGAGTCGTATCAACAAATCCCCCGGGTGAGCCGGTAGGGTTTCGAGTAGAGGAATGATGTACGCGTTGGTGATCTCGACGGCTAACAAAGAGGCAAGATTTACCCAGGTTCGGGGCCCTCGTAGAGGTAAACCCTTACTCCTGCTTGTCTGATCTGTATTATGGCGAGATAGTCGAGCTGTTACAATAGGGATGCCATGGTGAGGCGTACGGGATATCCCGTGTATTGCCTAGTCTAGTTATGGCTTGTATCTTCCTCTCTCTAGATTGGATCCCAGATTGGATGTCCTTTTTCTCTCCTCCCTCCTGGCTTTATATATGCAGCCAGGAGGGGGTTACATGTGTCCTAGTAGACTACGTATAGGAGTTCTTGTCTTGACCCGCAAGTCTTGCGGGTGGGCCTTTGTTGGGCCCTCTAGTAGCACAGGATAACACCTCTCTTTGGGCCTAGGTCTTGTGCCTTGGACCGGGTAGGCTCACCCGATATGTCCAGGAGTCATCCCCACGTCACCTGTCTTGCTGAAAACAAAGATTAGACGTATAGTGTGGAAAACAGTGTATACTTGCAGTAAGTAAATAAAGCAAGAAAATGTTATGGTTTGTTTAACAGTGTGGAAAATGGACCGAGGTTCATAGTTTCACTAGTGGTGTCTCTCCATAAAAGATAGCATGCTGGGTGAACAAATTACAATTGTGCAATTGACAAATAGAGGTTGCACCGTAGTGCACAATATAACATGAAGATTACTATGGTATTTAGTGCAGGCATTACAACAAGATACATAGACCGACATCCATCTGCATCTATCACTAATAATCCACCCTCAGGTTACCATCCAAACCCCCTTAGGTATTAAGTTGCAAGCAACAGATAATTGCATTAAACAAAGTGTGTAATGTAACCAATGATTATACACTCGGATACTCTCACCGCTGTTTCCTCCCTAATGGCAACAACACATCCTCCCCGTTCACGTTTCTGTCACTCGAGCAAGCCAACAAGGAGGCATGAACCCACTATCAAGCATAAATACTCTCTCTTGGAGTCACTAGCAACTATTTGGCCATAACAAACACTAGCGACGGAAAGCATGCAAGATCACAAATAACATATGCAATAAAGACTATAATCAACTTGGGATGAGTTCAATATTCATTGGATCCCAGCAAACACAGCATATAGAATTACATAAGATCAATCTCGATCATGATAGGCAGCTCACGAGATCTAAACATGGAGGCATATGAGGATAAGACAACCATCTAGCTACAGTTATGAACCCGTAGTCCGGGGATGAACTACTCATGCATCACTACGGAGGCATACATGGTGATGTAGAAGCCTCCGGTGATGATTTCCTCTCCAGCAGGGTGCCGGAAAACATCTCCAGAACCCTCCGGATCTAGAGTTGACGGTGACGGCGGCTGCGGAACTTTTTCGGGGATTTTGATCAGGTGCTTAGAGTTTTCCATCCGGGGGGCTTAAATAGGCGAAAGGGCAAAGGCGGTGGAGGTTTAGGGACCCACACCCATAGCTGGCGCGGCCCCCCCTCTTCGACTCCTTTTTGGTGTTCTAGATGCTTCCGTAGAAAATAGTGACTTCGGGCTTTTTGGGGTCCAATTCTTAGAATGTTTGCAGAACAACTTTTCTAAAACCAAAAACAGCAGAAAACAGGGAACTGGCACTTGGCATCTTGTTAATAGGTTAGTCCCGCAAAACGTATAAAAATGCTATAAATAAGGGAGAAAATAAATAGGAATTGGCAAAATATCATCATGGAGCATCAGAAATTAGGGATACGATTATGACGTATCATTTGCCTCTCCTCCTCTCTTCTCCCTCTCTCTTGCTTCTTCCTCCAATCCACCATGGAACCACTCAATCGCATTGGGCCTGTTCGTGCACATGGCACGAACGAGCTTAGTATCGTCTACACCAACGACGGCGCCAACATGGCGGGTTATCTTGACACATTCCAAGGTTGGGTTGAAAGCGCGAAGAAACAAGATAAGTTTATAGGGCTAGATCTTGAGTTCACGCGCGATCAAAAGGATGTTGCGGTCATCCAACTATGCTTCAACAAGAATGTCTTGGTCTTCCAATGGGCAAGGTACGTTTTGGGTCTCTTGATCTATTCATAGGTTTATGATGAAAACTGCATAGGATAGCAACATTTCTGATCCCCATTTAAATTATATATGCGCGTGATATATAGTTAATTTAGTAGTGAATTAATTACCCTTCGCAAAATCCGTGACAGAAGACATAGTTAGTTTAGGACATATTGGCAAATTGCATAGGATATCAAATTGTTCCCATTTGAGTTCTATATGAAAATCAATACTATTTAGTAGTGAATTAATTTTCCTTGTGACAAATTGGCAAATCCATGATAGAACATATATAGCAAAATGCATATTGGCAAATTGCATAGGATAACAAAATGACATATAGTTAATTTACGACATGCATATTGGAAAATTCAATAGGATATATAGTAAATTGTTCCCTTTGAATTATATATGAAAGATCAATACTATATAACAGTGAATTAATTTTCCTATTGGCATATATATTTAATTAGTAGTTTATTGCTATGATTCTTAATTAACGATTTGTTCCATTAAAATTTGTTGTTGCAGTAGTGACAAGAAGTGTCCAGCTCTCATGAACTTCCTTTGCCGCAACGACATTCATTTTGTTAGCGTTGATATCAACAATTACAAGATCAACATGGAGAAAAGCATCAATACTGAGATACCGGTTGCCTGCCACATTGATCTCAAGGACATATTTAGGCCTAGGCATGATAGGACTTCAATGGCTCATATGGCAATCGATTTGATCGACAACATCTACACTGATATGAAGACCAAGATCGAGAACCACGATGAGTGGGATATGACCCCACTTCACCGCAAGAACAGTGAGTATGCCGCCATAGATTCTTACGTTGCATACGAGTTGTACCAAATTATTCGCATGGTCAACAATGGGCAGTGTCACCTCGTACCGCAAGCACCAGTAGTTGATGATGATGATGATTTAGGCGACTACTAGTGTGTACTGCTTGGTGGTTGATGCTTGCGTTGGGAACCCCAAGAGGAGGGTGTGATGAGCACAGCGGTAGGAGTTTTCCCCTTAGTTAAGAACCAGGGTTATCAATGCAGTAGGAGAAAGAGGACCTTTGGAAGGTTGATGCCACTGAAGGTGGTGCTGGCGCTTCACCGGTGTCAGCACCAACGTGGAACCTGCACACAACACAACCAAAATACTTTGCCCCAATGGTACAATCAGGTTGTCAATCTCACCGGTCTTGCTGAAAACAAATATTAGACGTATAGTGTAGAAAATAGTGTATGCCTGCAGTAAGTAAAGAGGGAAGGAAATTGTTGTGGTTTGTTTAAGAGAGTGGAAAATGTACCGCGGTTCATAGGTTCACTAGAGGTGTCTCTCTATAAAAATAACATGCTGGGTGAATAAATTACAGCTGGGCAATTGACAGATAGAGGTTGAACCGTAGTGCACACTATAACATGATGACTACTACGATATTTAGTGCGGCATTACAAAAAAATACGTAGACCGAAATCCATATGCATCTATGACTGATAATCCACCCTCAGGTTATCATCCGAACCCCCATAGGTATTAGGTTGCAAGCAACAAATAACTGCATTAAACAATTTGTGTAATGTAAGCAATGATTGTACACGCGGGCACTCTGACCGTTGTTTTCTACCTAGTGACAACATCACATCCTCCCCTGTCACGTTTCTGTCACTCGAGCACGGACGAACAGGAGGCATGAACCCACTATCTAGCATAAATACTCCTTCTTGGAGCCACTAGCAACTACTTGGCTAGAGCAACCACTAGCAACGGAAAGCATGCAAGATCACAGATAACATATGCAATAAATACTATAATCAACTGGAATAAGTTTAATATTCATCGGATCCTAGCAAACACAGCATATAGAATTACATAAGATCAATCTCGATCATGCCAGGCAGCTCACAAGATCTAAACATGGAGGCATATGAGGAGGATACAACCATCTAGCTATTGCTATGGACCCGTAGTCCAGGGATGAACTACTCATGCATCACTCAGGAGGCACGCATGGTGATGTAGAAGCCTCCGGTGAAGATATCCTCTTCGGTACGGTGCCGAGAGAAACCTCCAGAACCCCCTGATCCAGGGGTGACGACGACGGCGGCTGCGGATGTTTTCGGGGATTTTTTATCAGGTGTTTAGGGTTTTCCATCCGGGGGGAATAAATAGGCGAACGGGCAGAGGCGATGGAGGCCAGGGGGCCCCTCACCTATAGCTGGCGCGGCCAGGGGGAGGCCGCGCCACCCTATGGTGTGGCCCCCCTGATGCCCGTCTTCGACTCCTCTTCGGTGTTCTGGATGCTTCCGAGGAAAATAGGCACTTCAGGATTTGTGGGGTCCAATTCTGAGAATGTTTCCAGAACAACTTTTCTGAAACCAAAAAAAACAGAAAACAGGGAACTGACACTTGGCATCTTGTTAATAGTTTAGTCCTGGAAAACATATAAAAATTCTATAAATAAGGGAGAAAACATGTAGCAATTGGCATAATATGATCATGGAGCATCAGAAATTATAGATACGTTGGAGACATATCAGTGGTTGATCTTGTGATCTCTATAGTACTTTTATCAAGAGTTGGGTTTCATCGGAGATTTATATATGTTCATGTTTAAGTTTAAGTATGATGTGAGTACTTGGGATTTATGTTCTTGTGCTTAGGATTTATGTTCATGTTTAAGTATGATGTCAGCAAAATTTCATTGTGATCTATGTAATCTCTCTATGATGTCAGTATTTTTTGTTCTTGTGCTTGGGATCTATGTTCTTGTGCTTTGGATTTATGTTCATGTTTAAGTATGAGGTCAGCAAGATTTCATTGTGGTCAAACATGAAGAAACTACTAGATCAGACAAACATTAGAGAAATTTATCAAGAGTTGGGTCATTCCTTTGTCTTCTGACTATCCAGGACCTAGCCTAACACAACCAATCAACTAGTTAGACACTTTCCTAACCCATGTTGATGCTGGTACCGGATTTATTCGTGTAAGCCGGATTTTACTACAACGGGTCTAGGGTTTCATTGGTGAGGGACTTTGGCGTTGGGATCCCACGACAAGATAGGGGGTGTCATAACATGTGTGTACAAGTGTGCTATGGGTTTTGGATGACAGACACTGTCCTTCGGGTGTGACCTACTTCACCGGTAATGTAACATCCCAAGTATGAAAAACCACCCCTAGCATGTTTGTTTCTTGTTTTATTAAAGTATTGCATCATGTCATCATATTCATTAAGTTGTTTGCATTTGTTTTACCTTGTTTTCCATTTGTTTGCATCTGTTTTTCTCTGTTTTCACAATTCAAATTCAAACATTATCCAAACATTTATTTCATACTTGCTCTGTTACAACCTTTTAAATAAAAATTTCAAATAAAAACAACCAATTTGTTTTCATTTTATTCCATAATGTTTAACTATTAAAATGGTGGCCTTTAATAAATCAATTAATTCCCATGTTATTCCAAAAATTCAAATTCAAATCCCAAACATCACTCAATTGGATTTATGAATATTATCAAAACAAATCAACTCATTTGTTCTAATTAAACAATAGGGTTCACCCTATTAAAAGGTTTGTTTTCAATAATATTTACTTAATAATAAAATCCATTCAAATTTGATTAAATCACAAACAGCATTTTAAGTTGAAACTTTTTGGAAAACAAAGTTAGCATTCAGTTGCTATGGTAAAAACTAACCTAACCATATTTTTTTCTAAATTTTTCCTAGCCCTAAAACCTAACAAATCCTTCCATTTTTATTTCTGCAAAAAAAAACATAAGGAGAAAATTCAAAAAAAATAAAAACTGGCGCCAGGGCAGTGGGCAGCCCAGCCCACCACCGAGCACAACGCGCGCACGGCCTGCTGGCCCCTTTCGTCAATCTCCGTACGGCTGACGTCACCAGACGCCAGCTCGCACGCGCCCGAGCTCCACCTGCTCCTCCCAAGCCTATATCTACCCCCCTATCCCACCAAACCCTAGCCCTAGGTCTCTGTTCCCCCCTGCCGCCGCCAGCCATCCTCTCCTTCCTTCTTCCTCGCCAATTTCTGCCGGAGTTGTTGGGGGTGGAGGAACCGCGGAGAGGCTCGCCGTCGACAGGTCGCCATGGATCTTCTCCGTCCACGCTAAGGCCACCTACGCCACCGCCTGAACCTCTGCTTCCTCTACAGCAACAGCAGCAGGGCCCAGGGGACCGTGATCGACGACGACGAGCTCGACGCCGCCGCTGCTGTTCTGAACTTCCTCGCCGCGCCGTCACCACCGTCTGCTTCCAGTCTCCCTCTCGCCTCCGACAAACTCCCGGTGAGCTACCGCAGCGATCCCGCCCCCTGTACGCCTCGTTCGTTTCCTGTTCGCGCGGGTCCATTTCTGAATCGCCGGCGGCATCCACCACCGTGCCGCCATGGTCACCGTTGAGCTCGTTTCTGTGCGTTCACGAGCACTCCACGGACATGAAAACGTTCCCCTAACATTTGCACGCACGTCCCTCTGCTCAGCGCCACCAGATCATGGCCACAACGCCGGTAGCCCCTCGTCTATCTCCGCCGTTGTCAGTCACCGTCGCAAGACTGAAACTTGGTTTCAGTTTCGTCAGATAACGCTATCTGAACCTCATCCTTGTTGCGCAGCGTATACTGACAGAAACATTCGCTCACCCCACTGGTTACAGCGCCAGCGAGCGCACGGGCAGGTCGTGGGTTCGATCCCTGCGCTGCGGAATAAAATCCAACCTTTTGCGCGGGGCACTGACAGGCAGGCCCCACCTGTCTGTGGCACTGGTGCCACGCGTGCACACGTTGGCCCTAGGCCCACTGGCAGTGCCTAGGGTAGATGCCCACGCTGTATAAAAAGTTTTTAACCTTTTCTGTTTTAAATCAAACCCCTTTAAAATTACAGAATGGTCCTCTAATTTAAATTGCTTATAACTTTTAAATTATAACTCCAAATAATAAAAGTAAAATATATGTGTTGATCCAAATTTAATTCTCTATCTAATTATAGCATTTGTTTCCTGTTTTGAGTTTTCCAAATGCATTTCAAATTTGAATTCAAACAATTCATTTGTAATCTGATAAAATCCATAACTAATTCATAATTAATCCAAATAATGCAAATAAAATATGTTTTCCATACCATTTTGAACCACCTATTCAAATATAAATTTTGTTTCATGGTTTGAATAATTAAAATTGCTTAAATAATTTAAACCTTGTTTAAATCATTTAAATTTGCTAAATTCATAACTTGCTCAAAATAAATTATTCTTGAACATGTAAAAAATGTTTTCAACCTAGAAAAGTATAAACTTTTCAAATATGAATTCGAATTTATGATTGGAACAAATAAAATTCAAATAATATTCAAACTTGTTTTAACTTCATTTAAAACTTGTTTAATTTTGTTTAAGTCATAATAAATTCATCCTAATTCCTTTTTCAATATTTGAAACATGTAATCCACCCAAAATGTTATGATCTTTTCAAATATTAATTTTGTTATTTTTTTGCACAATTTAAATTGGTGAAAACAACAAACTATTTGTGTAATCCCCTTAAGGAACCAAAACTTCCCTAACTTAATAAATAAAGTTCTAAATTGGTAAACCTTATTTCCAATTGGTTCTAATGTTGTTATTTTGTTGTTTTCCTCATCCATGCATCATACTAATCCACTTTCACCTATTGGTTAATTGGAAAACAATTGTTTCAACCAAAACTCATGGGCCTTTCATATGCAACTCAAAATTGCATATGTGTCCATTTAAATTGTGTTACCATGTCAACTAGTTTATTTTGATGCATCCATTAACTTGACATGCATCATCCCATGATTGTGCACTATGCCATGATATTGATTGTTTATCTTCCTGTATTGTTTGCTTGCTTCTTCTCGGATAGACGACGACGTTGAGACAGACGATACTTACGACACCCCTTCTGAGGATCTAGCCCAGTACCAGGCTACTGAGTTTGCAGGCAAGTTATCACTCACATGAACCATTGTGTTCCTTTCAACATTGGTTACCGATACTTTCCGTTGTCTATTTCTGCTAGCCATATGTATCGTTGCTTCTGTTACGAACCTATCACATGATACCCTGAACCCTGATATTGCCTCACCTCCAGTCCTATAACCCCGTTGCTTGGGCCCGTGTCTTACTAGCATGCTTAGGGTTGTTTTTGCTCGAGTCTATTACCAGTTACTCTCTGTTATCATATCTGATTATAATCTGGGGCTCGATGTTAAACAACAACCTGTTAATTTGAGGTAATAATAAATTGCTGATAAGACACCGGCAGGAGGCCCGGCGTGGTTTTGAGGCCTGCTAGTGTCGACCCTAATTAGGAAAAGGGTCTTGTCTACTGATCCATGATGAGCGCACTATCCGCATGTGGGAAGCATGTATGGGCGCCCCCCTCAATTTGATTCGATTCGCATCTCGTCCAAATCACCACACTTAGTTCGGGCTTTCCATTTGATGCACGCATATGCAGGTACGAACCCGAGGCCAGGGTGGAACTTTTGTAGTCGGCATTTAGGGCGGCGTGGTCTTCCAGTGCTATGAGGGTCCCCTTTTCTTCGTGGGGCTCGATTAGCCGCGCACGCACAGCACGTGGTGCTTTGGGCTTGATGCGAAGAAGAGTTGAGTTGTGTAGAGTGCCTCGCTTGGTGGAAGTGCATTTCCATCCCGGCGGGATATTCTTACGTGTACGGCCAAATTGGTGCACCCCTGCAGGGATAAATCTTCTCGAGAAGCCGTGTTTTCCGCGGTTATGGTTAACTTGGTGAAAGTACTGGCTAACAAGTACTCAGAACAACTTACACATAACTAATGATAACTTGACTAGTAATAGCTTTATTGCCACAATAACTTGATCCATCATTAATCCAACTGTGTGAGTTATCCTCGGATTGCTTCTTTGGATAAGGGGCGAGATCCAGGATGGGTTTGTTTGGTGGTTAGTTATAGTTGGTTACGATACGCTATCTTATCCCCTTTCTGATAGCCGGAAGTTGTAGTATGTTCTGTAATTGGTTAGTAAAGCCAGTTGCAGCATCTTTTATATCCCTTTCTTCCGTTGAACCCGAGGCATCTGTGCTTGGTGTTGACGGGCTACACTTTGGTGAACTGTGAGTCTTGCTTGCCAGTACGTTTATGTACTGACCCCTTTGGGGCTGTGGTTTCCGCAGACGCTTACGAGGATCCCCGTGACGGCTACTACGTGGAGTTTGACGAGGCTGCTGACGAGTAGGTAGCGGACCCGGGCAGGATCCGAGACATCGTGGATGGGATCCGTTTTCTTTTCATTCCCGGCTTCTTAAGCCTATTTGGATTTGTCTGTACTCAGACCCTTTGAATGCTTCCGCTGAGATGTAATGATGTTATGTTGGGACATGTGTCCTCTGGATGATTGTATTTGCTATCTCTGCTCTAGTGAGAGCTATTTGCAACCTATTTCAATCTTTTGTGTCCTAGAGATCTGTTGTGTTATCATCTTGTTCAACGCCGTTGACGTACCATGTGTGTATGGTATGAAGTACGTCAATGGTAGTATCCTGATTTCTATGGGATGGTTTACGTAGACGCTGAACATATAGGGGTTGGTTGTCACACATACGTGTGTTGGCCTACTCGTAAGAGATGCGGGTGCCGCTAAGCCCCGTAATCCAATCCACTACTGTTCAACGGAACTGCGAGTATCCTCTAGAAGTCCGGGTGCGGCAAATGGTATCAGAGCCTGTCTGCCTGTAGGATCCCTTTTACTGGTCGCAGTTGAGTCTAGAAACTATTTTGTAGCTATATAGGAAAAATGAAACGTGAGAGTAGGAATTCTGCCATTTTTCTTCTTTCCCCACCCACCCACCCTTTTCTGGTAAGGAAGTGCAACGTTGTTTTCTCTTCTCATTTAAACTTTCAAGTTAGGATTTCACGAATCCTGGTTTCTCTAGGATAGTTATATCTACTAGTCTATAGGAATGGAGGTGGTTGTGACATGATTTATCATGTTGCCTACTCATGATTGAGAACGGAGGGGTGTAAGTCTTGGAAGCAAATCCTCTATCCCTTAAGCAGTAGATATTGATCCTTTAGAAGCCCGGATGGGGTTTTCCGTAGTACCTCAGGAGTTTTGGTCTCGTGTTTCCCGTTGTTGCTTTGATATCCTGTTCTTCTCAACATCCTTTTCGTCCGTTGAAACCTTGTTGTTGCTTTCTACTTCAGTTCTTCTACCGGCGTCTAATCAAAACTTCCCCGATCATCTGCAGATGGATCTCAGGTTCTTCCCGTAGGTGGTTCGGATGACTCGTTGCGAGAGCACTGCCGGTTATCCGGAGATGCTGAGAGACATGGTCACTTATCTGGGGTTCCGTTGGGCACCAGAGTACCAGGTCTACGAGCAGCAGCGAGAGTTTGACCAGACCTACTACCAGGCTATCGTCTACATTCTGTCAGATGATGGCATGAGCGTTGTCCACCGCTACGAGGCAGTAGGTTCCACAATGGATATGGCCGTGCAGCAGGCAGCTTATGTGAGTCTCACCGTCCTTCGTGCTGACTACTGGGATTTGACGATTCTATCTATCGCCACATTCCCCGTGGTTACATCACTTCGGAGGGAGCTCACTTCACTCTCTACGACAACTTGGATGTCTACGAGCATGATAACACCAGGCTGCACACCACCGCTCAGTTTGTGAGGCACAGTGACGCAGTTGCCACCACACTGTCTCAGGAGTTGGCTTCCGTCAGAGAGGAGCTCTACCTTGCTTTGACTCGTTTGGCGACGTACACCACAGACTTTGTTGGAGATGAGCGCTTTGCACGTTTCGATCAGCCAGTTGGTCGTCGTCTGCCAGATGGTGGAGGTTACGAGCCGATCAGAGGTCCACTCCTCAACCTCGGTGCTGGTTACACTGGGATTCCACGCTTTGGAGCACAGGGAGTCGACGCTATGTACTTCACCACACCTAGAGTCGCTCTCAGACCACGTCAGATCTACGTGGATCGTCGTTCTACCTACTTTCGTGGGCGTGCTCCTCACCGTACCCCTTGTCGTACTACTCACCGCCGTCCTGCGTGATGAGCATGAGAGTACCGATGTATCCATTCTTAGCTATGTTTAGTTATCCTTTGGCTTTCGAACCATGTATTGGTGTGTTGGATATTCTGATGTATTTGAACATGTGATGATGTACCTGTTGGTTATCTATTCATGCGTCGGAATAATCTCTCTTTCGGTTTCCAAGTCTATCTGTTTCTGTTGTTGTGCTAAAATGCATGTCTATTCAGGATGCCGCCAACAAGGAACAACCCGCCTGAGCCACCGCCAATCACGGAGCTGTTGACTAAGATGACTCAGGTCATGACGCAGATGGCCCAGATCCAGGCTAACCAGCACAACAACCAGAATGCTCCACGAGTCAGCATCAAGGAGTTTCTGAGTCTGGGGCCGAGAGCTTTCGTGGCAACACGGGAGCCTCTGGATGCTGATGACTGGATCCGGGAGATGGCCAGGGCTCTGGACATTGCTCACGTTGCTGAGGAAGACAAAGTCAAGTATGCCACCTACCTACTGAAGGGTCAGGCAGCTACCTGGTGGGAGAACTACCAGACCATGAGAGCTGGATACCCAATCACCTGGGGTTGTTTCAAGGATGCTTTCCTGAAGCACCACATCCCAGATGGTCTCATGGAAAGGATGCGTGAGGAGTTTTGCTCTCTCAAGCAGGGCAAGCTGGACGTCATTGGCTATCAGAATGAGTTCAATCGCCTCGCTCGTTACGCTGGTGATGAGGTGTCCACTGAGACTAAGAAGATGGCAAGGTTCCGCCGAGGTTTTAACCCGGAACTCAAGTACGCCCTCACCAACATCAAGGCCAAAGACTTCGAGGAGCTCGTGAACACCGCGCTCAATGAGGAAAATGGGCGCAAGGCATTCGAGGAGTCTCGGAAGCACTCGCGTGAGGGTGGTTCCTCCTCCAACATGGCCACCCCTCCGCAGAAGCGCCGCATCTGGGTGCCAAATGGTGCTGTCACTAGGGCTCCATATGCCCAAGCTTCTCCAGGCTTCGCTTCCCGCCCACCCAACCCATCTCAGATGCAGGCTCAGAGGTTCTCAATGGGGCAGCCAAGGCCAGATGCACCTCGTGTCGTCACTTGCTACAAATGCAAGCAGACAGGACACTATGCTGACAAGTGCACTCAGAGGCAGCTACCTCCACCACCTCCTCGCCCCAACACCAACCAGGCAATGGTGCGTGCTCCCCCGGCTAAAGCCTTCAACTCCAACAACAGGCCTGTCGGGAGGACCGCGAGGGTGAATCATGTCAAGGTCGACAAAGCTGAGGAAGCTGCTGACGTCGTTCTCGGTACATTCCCCGTAAACTCTAAACCAGCTAAAGTGTTGTTTGATACCGGAGCATCACATTCTTTCGTGTCAAAGATCTTTGCGACAGCAGTTAAACTACCTTTTGTTGGTTTGGGTTCCCCGCTAGTAGTAAACTCCCCTGGAGCAACTATGCAAACTTCCAAGATCAGTCATGAGAATCAGATTCTAATTGGAGGTCACATATTCCTTGCTTCTCTCATTCTGCTTGGCAATTCTGACATTGATGTCATTCTTGGCATGGATTGGTTGAAGGCCAATAAAGCTACGATTGACTGTGCTCAGAAGTCAATAACTCTGTTCCACCCTTCTGGCCAGATAGTCTATTCTCCAAATGAATCAAGTTCTGTTCAACTTTACACCCTCGATGCAAAACCTCTACCTCTACTTGAAAATGTTCCGGTGGTTTGTGAATTCCCTGACATCTTCCCAGAAGAGTTGCCAGGGATGCCTCCGGACAGAGCAGTTGAGTTCGTGATCGAGCTTGAACCAGATACTGCTCCAATCTCTAAGCATCCATACAAGATAGCTCCTCCTGAACTAAAATTGTTAAAGGAGCAAATCGATATGTACATGGAGAAAGGTTACATTCAACCTAGTTCTTCCGCTTGGGGTTGCCCAACTCTGTTCGTTGCAAAGAAGGATCAAACAAAGAGACTCGTGGTTGACTATCGTCCTCTTAACGAGAAAACCATAAAAAACAAGTATCCAATTCCTCGTATCGATGATCTTTTTGATCAACTTGCTGGAGCCTCAATATTCTCAAAGTTGGACTTGAGGATGGGTTACCATCAAATAAAGATCAGAAAGGAAGATATTCCAAAAACAGCTTTCACCACTCGGTACGGTCTATATGAATACACCTTCATGTCCTTTGGTCTCACCAATGCACCGGCGACGTTCTCTAGACTCATGAATTCTGTCTTCCATGAATATCTCGACAAGTTCGTTGTGGTATATCTTGATGACATTCTTGTCTACTCCAAATCCGAGGAAGAGCATGGAGAACACCTTCGTCTCACTCTCATGAAACTTCGCGAGCATCGTCTATATGCCAAATTCTCCAAATGTGAGTTCTGGATTCCAGAAGTTGCTTACCTTGGTCATGTCATCTCTGCCAAGGGCATAGCCATTGATCCAGAAAAGGTTAAAGCAATTGTTGATTGGAAACCTCCTAAGACGGTGAAGCAAGTCAGAAGTTTTCTTGGCTTGGCTAGCTATTTCCGTCGTTTCGTCCAAAACTTTTCCAAGATTGCCAAACCTCTCACTGATCTCACAAAGAAGGACAAGAAGTTCGTTTGGTCTCCACAATGTGATGATAGTTTCAATCTCCTGAAGACTAAACTCACTTCTACACCAGTTCTGGTTGGCCCAGATACTACCAAACCTTTCCAGAAATTCTGCGATGCATCTCTCCAAGGTCTAGGTGCAGTTCTTATGCAAGAACGTCAAGTTGTGGCTTATGCTTCACGTCAGTTGAATGCCCATGAGCCAAACTATCCCACACATGACCTAGAACTGGCAGCAGTTGTGTTTGCCCTCAAGAAATGGAGGCAATACTTGTTAGGTAACCGCACTGAAATCTTTTCCGATCATAAAAGTCTGAAATACATCTTCACTCAACCAGATCTAAACCTCAGGCAAAGGAGATGGATTGAAAAGATTAAGGACTTTGATCTCACCATTTCTTACACTCCAGGCAAGGCTAATGTTATGGACGATGCTCTCAGTCGCAAGTCATATTGCAATAACCTCATGATCATGGAAAGCCAACCTCCACTTCATGAAGAATTCCAGAAGCTAAACCTTGGTCTTGTTCCTCAAGGCTATCTTGCTAGCTTGACAGCCAGTCCAACTCTAGAGGATAAGATTCAAAGAAGGCAAGGAGAAATTTAAGTCCTTCTCAATTGATGACAAAGGAACTGTGTCCTTCGAAGGACGCATTGCAGTTCCTCAAGTTCAAAGTCTCAAAGATATCATTCTCAAGGAGGCTCATGAAACTCCTCTCTCCATCCACCCTGGAAGTACAAAGATGTACCAGGATCTTAAGACACTGTATTGGTGGCCTGGCATGAAACGTGAAATTGCTCAATACGTTTCTGAATGCGACGTTTGTCAACGTGTTAAGGCAGTCCATCAGAAAACAGCCGGTCTTCTACAACCTCTGAAAATTACTGAGTGGAAGTGGGACATGATTGAAATGGACTTCGTCACTGGTTTTCCAAAGTCCAAGAAGGGCAACGATGCAATCTTCGTTGTTATTGATCGTCTCACTAAAGTAGCTCACTTCTTTGCTGTCAAAGAAACAATCTCAGCTAGCCAGTTAGCAGAACTCTACACAACAAAGATTGTTCCTCTTCATGGTGTTCCATTGGAAATAAGCTCAGACCGTGGAAGCATATTCACTTCTCATTTCTGGAAAAGCTTTCAAGAAGCATTGGGCACCAAACTTCTTTTCAGCACAGCTTATCACCCTCAGTCTCAAGGGCAAGTCGAAAGAGTCAATCAGATTCTCGAGGATATGCTCAGAGCATGTGGTCTCTCCTTTGGCATGAAATGGGAGGATTGCCTTCCATATGCTGAATTCTCCTACAACAACAGCTACCAGGCAAGCCTAGGCATGGCACCATTTTAAGCACTCTATGGCCGCAGATGCAGGAGTACAATCAATTGGTCTGGAGCTGGTGAACGATCACTCTTAGGCCCTGACATTGTTAAGGAAGCCGAGGAGAAAGTTCGCATCATTCGTGACAATCTCAAGATTGCTCAGTCTCGTCAGAAAAGCTACTATGACAGCAAGCACAGGGATATGATCTATGCACCTGGTGACAAGGCATATCTCCGTGTAACTCCCCTCAGAGGCACTCATCGTTTTGGTGTGAAAGGAAAGCTTGCACCAAGATACATTGGTCCTTTCAACATTCTCTCAAGGCGTGGAGAAAATGCTTATCATCTTGAACTTCCAGAAAAACTATCCAAGGTGCACGATGTGTTCCACGTGTCACAGCTCAAGAAGTGTTTCAAAGATCCAGATCGTGCAGTTGATCATGATTCCATTGAACTGCAAGACGATCTATCTTATGAGGAGCACCCTGTTCGTATTCTCGATGAGACCGAGCGTAAGACTCGCAACAAGAGCACCAAGTTCTTGAAAGTGCAATGGTCACATCATTCCGATAAAGAGGCAACATGGGAGACCGAAGAGGATCTTCACAAGAAGTATCCGGACCTTTTTCTTTCTCAGTAGGAATCTCGGGGCGCGATTCCTTCAAGGGGGGGCGTTTTGTAACATCCCAAGTATGAAAAACCACCCCTAGCATGTTTGTTTCTTGTTTTATTAAAGTATTGCATCATGTCATCATATTCATTAAGTTGTTTGCATTTGTTTTACCTTGTTTTCCATTTGTTTGCATCTGTTTTTCTCTGTTTTCATAATTCAAATTCAAACATTATCCAAACATTTATTTCATACTTGCTCTGTTACAACCTTTTAAATAAAAATTTCAAATAAAAACAACCAATTTGTTTTCATTTTATTCCATAATGTTTAACTATTAAAATGGTGGCCTTTAATAAATCAATTAATTCCCATGTTATTCCAAAAATTCAAATTCAAATCCCAAACAGCACTCAATTGGATTTATGAATATTATCAAAACAAATCAACTCATTTGTTCTAATTAAACAATAGGGTTCACCCTATTAAAAGGTTTGTTTTCAATAATATTTACTTAATAATAAAATCCATTCAAATTTGATTAAATCACAAACAACATTTTAAGTTGAAACTTTTTGGAAAACAAAGTTAGCATTCAGTTGCTATGGTAAAAACTAACCTAACCATATTTTTTTCTAAATTTTTCCTAGCCCTAAAACCTAACAAATCCTTCCATTTTTATTTCTGCAAAAAAAAACAGAAGGAGAAAATTCAAAAAAATAAAAACTGGCGCCAGGGCAGTGGGCAGCCCAGCCCACCACCCAGCACAACGCGCGCACGGCCTGCTGGCCCCTTTCGTCAATCTCCGTACGGCTGACGTCACCAGACGCCAGCTCGCACGCGCCCGAGCTCCACCTGCTCCTCCCGAGCCTATATCTACCCCCTATCCCACCAAACCCTAGCCCTAGGTCTCTGTTCCCCCTGCCGCCGCCAGCCATCCTCTCCTTCCTTCTTCCTCGCCAATTTCTGCCGGAGTTGTTGGGGGTGGAGGAACCGCGGAGAGGCTCGCCGTCGACAGGTCGCCATGGATCTTCTCCGTCCACGCTAAGGCCACCTACGCCACCGCCTGAACCTCTGCTTCCTCTACAGCAACAGCAGCAGGGCCCAGGGGACCGTGATCGACGACGACGAGCTCGACGCCGCCGCTGCTGTTCTGAACTTCCTCGCCGCGTCGTCACCACCGTCTGCTTCCAGTCTCCCTCTCGCCTCCGACAAACTCCGGGTGAGCTAACGCAGCGATCCCGCCCCCTGTACGCCTCGTTCGTTTCCTGTTCGCGCGGGTCCATTTCTGAATCGCCGGCGGCATCCACCACCGTGCCGCCATGGTCACCGTTGAGCTCGTTTCTGTGCGTTCATGAGCACTCCAAGGACACGAACACGTTCCCCTAACGTTTGCACGCACGTCCCTCTGCTCAGCGCCACCAGATCATGGCCACAACGCCGGTAGCCCCTCGTCTATCTCCGCCGTTGTCAGTCACCGTCGCAAGACTGAAACTTGGTTTCAGTTTCGTCAGATAACGCTATCTGAACCTCATCCTTGTTGCGCAGCGTATACTGACAGAAACATTCGCTCACCCCACTGGTTACAGCGCTAGCGAGCGCACGGGCAGGTCGTGGGTTCGATCCCTGCGCTGCGGAATAAAATCCAACCTTTTGCGCGGGGCACTGACAGGCAGGCCTCACCTGTCTGTGGCACTGGTGCCACGCGTGCACACGTTGGCCCTAGGCCCACTGGCAGTGCCTAGGGTAGATGCCCACGCTGTATAAAAAGTTTTTAACTTTTTCTGTTTTAAATCAAACCCCTTTAAAATTACAGAATGGTCCTCTAATTTAAATTGCTTATAACTTTTAAATTATAACTCCAAATAATAAAAGTAAAATATGTGTGTTGATCCAAATTTAATTCTCTATCTAATTATAGCATTTGTTTCCTGTTTTGAGTTTTCCAAATGCATTTCAAATTTGAATTCAAACAATTCATTTGTAATCTGATAAAATCCATAACTAATTCATAATTAATCCAAATAATGCAAATAAAATATGTTTTCCATACCATTTTGAACCACCTATTCAAATATAAATTTTGTTTCATGGTTTGAATAATTAAAATTGCTTAAATAATTTAAAACTTGTTTAAATCATTTAAATTTGCTAAATTCATAACTTGCTCAAAATAAATTATTCTTGAACATGTAAAATATGTTTTCAACCTAGAAAAGTATAAACTTTTCAAATATGAATTTGAATTTATGATTGGAACAAATAAAATTCAAATAATATTCAAACTTGTTTTAACTTCATTTAAAACTTGTTTAATTTTGTTTAAGTCATAATAAATTCATCCTAATTCCTTTTTCAATATTTGAAACATGTAATCCACCCAAAATTTTATGATCTTTTCAAATATGAATTTTGTTATTTTTTTGCACAATTTAAATTGGTGAAAACAACAAACTATTTGTGTAATCCCCTTAAGGAACCAAAACTTCCCTAACTTAATAAATAAAGTTCTAAATTGGTAAACCTTATTTCCAATTGGTTCTAATGTTGTTATTTTTTTTGTTTTCCTCATCCATGCATCATACTTATCCACTTTCACCTATTGGTTAATTGGAAAACAATTGTTTCAACCAAAACTCATGGGCCTTTCATATGCAACTCAAAATTGCATATGTGTCCATTTAAATTGTGTTACCATGTCAACTAGTTTATTTTGATGCATCCATTAACTTGACATGCATCATCCCATGATTGTGCACTATGCCATGATATTGATTGTTTATCTTCCTGTATTGTTTGCTTGCTTCTTCTCGGATAGACGACGACGTTGAGACAGACGATACTTACGACACCCCTTCTGAGGATCTAGCCCAGTACCAGGCTACTGAGTTTGCAGGCAAGTTATCACTCACATGAACCATTGTGTTCCTTTCAACATTGGTTACCGATACTTTCCGTTGTCTATTTCTGCTAGCCATATGTATCGTTGCTTCTGTTACGAACCTATCACATGATACCCTGAACCATGATATTGCCTCACCTCCAGTCCTATAACCCCGTTGCTTGGGCCCGTGTCTTACTAGCATGCTTAGGGTTGTTTTTGCTCGAGTCTGTTACCAGTTACTCTCTGTTATCATATCTGATTATAATCTGGGGCTCGATGTTAAACAACAACCTGTTAATTTGAGGTAATAATAAATTGCTGATAAGACACCGGCAGGAGGCCCGGCGTGGTTTTGAGGCCTGCTAGTGTCGACCCTAATTAGGAAAAGGGTCTTGTCTACTGATCCATGATGAGCGCACTATCCGCATGTGGGAAGCGTGTATGGGCGCCCCCCTCAATTTGATTCGATTCGCATCTCGTCCAAATCACCACACTTAGTTCGGGCTTTCCATTTGATGCACGCATATGCAGGTACGAACCCGAGGCCAGGGTGGAACTTTTATAGTCGGCATTTAGGGCGGCGTGGTCTTCCAGTGCTATGAGGGTCCCCTTTTCTTCGTGGGGCTCGATTAGCCGCGCACGTACAGCACGTGGTGCTTTGGGCTTGATGCGAAGAAGAGTTGAGTTGTGTAGAGTGCCTCGCTTGGTGGAAGTGCATTTCCATCCTGGCGGGATATTCTTACGTGTACGGCCAAATTGGTGCACCCCTGCAGGGATAAATCTTCTCGAGAAGCCGTGTTTTCCGCGGTTATG
This sequence comes from Alopecurus myosuroides, assembly GCA_028641055.1. Taxonomy (NCBI): domain Eukaryota; kingdom Viridiplantae; phylum Streptophyta; class Magnoliopsida; order Poales; family Poaceae; genus Alopecurus; species Alopecurus myosuroides. The sequence continues at coordinate 368,410,909 of CM054061.1, forward strand.
GTTAACTTGGTGAAAGTACTGGCTAACAAGTACTCAGAACAACTTACACATAACTAATGATAACTTGACTAGTAATAGCTTTATTGCCACAATAACTTGATCCATCATTAATCCAACTGTGTGAGTTATCCTCGGATTGCTTCTTTGGATAAGGGGCGAGATCCAGGATGGGTTTGTTTGGTGGTTAGTTATAGTTGGTTACGATACGCTATCTTATCCCCTTTCTGATAGCCGGAAGTTGTAGTATGTTCTGTAATTGGTTAGTGCAGCCAGTTGCAGCATCTTTTATATCCCTTTCTTCCGTTGAACCCGAGGCATCTGTGCTTGGTGTTGACGGGCTACACTTTGGTGAACTGTGAGTCTTGCTTGCCAGTACGTTTATGTACTGACCCCTTTGGGGCTGTGGTTTCCGCAGACGCTTACGAGGATCCCCGTGACGGCTACTACGTGGAGTTTGACGAGGCTGCTGACGAGTAGGTAGCGGACCCGGGCAGGATCCGAGACATCGTGAATGGGCTCCGTTTTCTTTTCATTCCCGGCTTCTTAAGCCTATTTGGATTTGTCTGTACTCAGACCCTTTGAATGCTTCCGCTGAGATGTAATGATGTTATGTTGGGACATGTGTCCTCTGGATGATTGTATTTGCTATCTCTGCTCTAGTGAGAGCTATTTGCAACCTATTTCAATCTTTTTTGTCCTAGAGATCTGTTGTGTTATCATCTTGTTCAACGCCGTTGACGTACCATGTGTGTATGGTATGAAGTACGTCAATGGTAGTATCCTGATTTCTATGGGATGGTTTACGTAGACGCTGAACAGATAGGGGTTGGTTGTCACACATACGTGTGTTGGCCTACTCGTAAGAGATGCGGGTGCCGGTAAGCCCCGTAATCCAATCCACTACTGTTCAACGGAACTGCGAGTATCCTCTAGAAGTCCGGGTGCGACAAATGGTATCAGAGCCTGTCTGCCTGTAGGATCTCTTTTACTGGTCGCAGTTGAGTCTAGAAACTATTTTGTAGCTATATAGGAAAAATGAAACGTGAGAGTAGGAATTCTGCCATTTTTCTTCTTTCCCCACCCACCCACCCTTTTCTGGTAAGGAAGTGCAACGTTGTTTTCTCTTCTCATCTAAACTTTCAAGTTAGGATTTCACGAATCCTGGTTTCTCTAGGATAGTTATATCTACTAGTCTATAGGAATGGAGGTGGTTGTGACATGATTTATCATGTTGCCTACTCATGATTGAGAACGGAGGCGTGTAAGTCCCGGAAGCAAATCCTCTATCCCTTAAGCAGTAGATATTGATCCTTTAGAAGCCCGGATGGGGTTTTCCGTAGTACCTCAGGAGTTTTGGTCTCGTGTTTCCCGTTGTTGCTTCGATATCCTGTTCTTCTCAACATCCTTTTCGTCCGTTGAAACCTTGTTGTTGCTTTCTACTTCAGTTCTTCTACCGGCGTCTAATCAAAACTTCCCCGATCATCTGCAGATGGATCTCAGGTTCTTCCCGTAGGTGGTTCGGATGACTCGTTGCGAGAGCACTACCGGTTATCCGGAGATGCTGAGAGACATGGTCACTTATCTGGGGTTCCGTTGGGCACCAGAGTACCAGGTCTACGAGCAGCAGCGAGAGTTTGACCAGACCTACTACCAGGCTATCGTCTACATTCTGTCAGATGATGGCATGAGCGTTGTCCACCGCTACGAGGCAGTAGGTTCCACAGTGGATATGGCCGTGCAGCAGGCAGCTTATGTGAGTCTCACCGTCCTTCGTGCTGACTACTGGGGATTTGACGATTCTATCTATCGCCACATTCCCCGTGGTTACATCACTTCGGAGGGAGCTCACTTCACTCTCTACGACAACTTGGATGTCTACGAGCATGATAACACCAGGCTGCACACCACCGCTCAGTTTGTGAGGCACAGTGACGCAGTTGCCACCACACTGTCTCCGGAGTTGGCTTCCGTCAGAGAGCAGCTCTACCTTGCTTTGACTCGTTTGGCGACGTACACCACAGACTTTGTTGGAGATGAGCGCTTTGCACATTTCGATCAGCCAGTTGGTCGTCGTCTACCAGATGCTGGAGGTTACGAGCCGATCAGAGGTCCACTCCTCAACCTCGGTGCTGGTTACACTGGGATTCCACGCTTTGGAGCACAGGGAGTCGACGCTATGTACTTCACCACACCTAGAGTCGCTCTCAGACCACGTCAGATCTACGTGGATCGTCGTTCTACCTACTTTCGTGGGCGTGCTCCTCACCGTACCCCTCGTCGTACTACTCACCGTCGTCCTGCGTGATGAGCATGAGAGTACCGATGTATCCATTCTTAGCAATGTTTAGTTATCCTTTGGCTTTCGAACCATGTATTGGTGTGTTGGATATTCTGATGTATTTGAACATGTGATGATGTACCTGTTGGTTATCTATTCATGCGTCGGAATAATCTCTCTTTCGGTTTCCAAGTCTATCTGTTTCTGATGTTGTGCTAAAATGCATGTCTATTCAGGATGCCGCCAACAACGAACAACCCGCCTGAGCCACCGCCAATCACGGAGCTGTTGACTAAGATGACTCAGGTCGTGACGCAGATGGCCCAGATCCAGGCTAACCAGCACAACAACCAGAATGCTCCACGAGTCAGCATCAAGGAGTTTCTGAGTCTGGGACCGAGAGCTTTCGTGGCAACACGGGAGCCTCTGGATGCTGATGACTGGATCCGGGAGATGGCCAGGGCTCTGGACATTGCTCACGTTGCTGAGGAAGAGAAAGTCAAGTATGCCACCTACCTACTTAAGGGTCAGGCAGCTACCTGGTGGGAGAACTACCAGACCATGAGAGCTGGATACCCAATCACCTGGGGTTGTTTCAAGGATGCTTTCCTGAAGCACCACATCCCAGATGGTCTCATGGAAAGGATGCGTGAGGAGTTTTGCTCTCTCAAGCAGGGCAAGCTGGACGTCATTGGCTATCAGAATGAGTTCAATCGCCTCACTCGTTACGCTGGTGATGAGGTGTCCACTGAGACTAAGAAGATGGCAAGGTTCCACCGAGGTTTTAACCCGGAACTCAAGTACGCCCTCACCAACATCAAGGCCAAAGACTTCGAGGAGCTCGTGAACACCGCGCTCAATGAGGAAAATGGGCGCAAGGCATTCGAGGAGTCTCGGAAGCACTCGCGTGAGGGTGGTTCCTCCTCCAACATGACCACCCCTCCGCAGAAGCGCCGCATCTGGGTGCCAAATGGTGCTGTCACTAGGGCTCCATATGCCCAAGCTTCTCCAGGCTTCGCTTCCCGCCCACCCAACCCATCTCAGATGCAGGCTCAGAGGTTCTCAATGGGGCAGCCAAGGCCAGATGCACCTCGTGTCGTCACTTGCTACAAATGCAAGCAGACAGGACACTATGCTGACAAGTGCACTCAGAGGCAGCTACCTCCACCACCTCCTCGCCCCAACACCAACCAGGCAATGGTGCGTGCTCCCCCGGCTAAAGCCTTCAACTCCAACAACAGGCCTGTCGGGAGGACCGCGAGGGTGAATCATGTCAAGGTCGACAAAGCTGAGGAAGCTGCTGACGTCGTTCTCGGTACATTCCCCGTAAACTCTAACCCAGCTAAAGTGTTGTTTGATACCGGAGCATCGCATTCTTTCGTGTCAAAGATCTTTGCGACAGCAGTTAAACTACCTTTTGTTGGTTTGGGTTCCCCGCTAGTAGTAAACTCCCCTGGAGCAACTATGCAAACTTCCAAGATCAGTCATGAGAATCAGATTCTAATTAGAGGTCACATATTCCTTGCTTCTCTCATTCTGCTTGGCAATTCTGACATTGATGTCATTCTTGGCATGGATTGGTTGAAGGCCAATAAAGCTACGATTGACTGTGCTCAGAAGTCAATAATTCTGTTCCACCCTTCTGGCCAGATAGTCTATTCTCCAAATGAATCAAGTTCTGTTCAGCTTTACACCCTCGATGCAAAACCTCTACCTCTACTTGAAAATGTTCCGGTGGTTTGTGAATTCCCTGACGTCTTCCCAGAAGAGTTTCCAGGGATGCCTCCGGACAGAGCAGTTGAGTTCGTGATCGAGCTTGAACCAGATACTGCTCCAATCTCTAAGCATCCATACAAGATAGCTCCTCCTGAACTGAAATTGTTAAAGGAGCAAATCGATATGTACATGGAGAAAGGTTACATTCAACCTAGTTCTTCCGCTTGGGGTTGCCCAACTCTGTTCGTTGCAAAGAAGGATCAAACAAAGAGACTCGTGGTTGACTATCGTCCTCTTAACGAGAAAACCATCAAAAACAAGTATCCAATTCCTCGTATCGATGATCTTTTTGATCAACTTGCTGGAGCCTCAATATTCTCAAAGTTGGACTTGAGGATGGGTTACCATCAAATAAAAATCAGAAAGGAAGATATTCCAAAAACAACTTTCACCACTCGGTACGGTCTATATGAATACACCGTCATGTCCTTTGGTCTCACCAATGCACCGGCGACGTTCTCTAGACTCATGAATTCTGTCTTCAATGAATATCTCGACAAGTTCGTTGTGGTATATCTTGATGACATTCTTGTCTACTCCAAATCCGACGAAGAGCATGGAGAACACCTTCGTCTCACTCTCATGAAACTTCGCGAGCATCGTCTATATGCCAAATTCTCCAAATGTGAGTTCTGGATTCCAGAAGTTGCTTACCTTGGTCATGTCATCTCTGCCAAGGGCATAGCCATTGATCCAGAAAAGGTTAATGCAATTGTTGATTGGAAACCTCCTAAGACGGTGAAGCAAGTCAGAAGTTTTCTTGGCTTGGCTAGCTATTGCCGTCGTTTCGTCCAAAACTTTTCCAAGATTGCCAAACCTCTCACTGATCTCACAAAAAAGGACAAGAAGTTCGTTTGGTCTCCACAATGTGATGAGAGTTTCAATCTCCTGAAGACTAAACTCACTTCTACACCAGTTCTGGTTGGCCCACATACTACCAAACCTTTCCAGATATTCTGCGATGCATCTCTCCAAGGTCTAGGTGCAGTTCTTATGCAAGAACGTCAAGTTGTGGCTTATGATTCACGTCAGTTGAATGCCCATGAGCAAAACTATCCCACACATGACCTAGAACTGGCAGCAGTTGTGTTTGCCCTCAAGAAATGGAGGCAATACTTGTTAGGTAACCGCACTGAAATCTTTTCCGATCATAAAAGTCTGAAATACATCTTCACTCAACCAGATCTAAACCTCAGGCAAAGGAGATGGATTGAAAAGATTAAGGACTTTGATCTCACCATTTCTTACACTCCAGGCAAGGCTAATGTTATGGCCGATGCTCTCAGTCGCAAGTCATATTGCAATAACCTCATGATCATGGAAAGCCAACCTCCACTTCATGAAGAATTCCAGAAGCTGAACCTTGGTCTTGTTCCTCAAGGCTATCTTTCTAGCTTGACAGCCAGTCCAACTCTAGAGGATAAGATTCGTTCTGAACAACTTCGTGATGCTGAAATCAAGAAGATGGTAGAACACATCAAAGAAGGCAAGGAGAAATTTAAGTCCTTCTCAATTGATGACAAAGGAACTGTGTTCTTCGAAGGACGCATTGCAGTTCCTCAAGTTCAAAGTCTCAAAGATATCATTCTCAAGGAGGCTCATGAAACTCCTCTCTCCATCCACCCTGGAAGTACAAAGATGTACCAGGATCTTAAGACACTGTATTGGTGGCCTAGCATGAAACGTGAAATTGCTCAATACGTTTCTGAATGCGACGTTTGTCAACGTGTTAAGGCAGTCCATCAGAAAACAGCCGGTCTTCTACAACCTCTGAAAATTCCTGAGTGGAAGTGGGACATGATTGAAATGGACTTCGTCACTGGTTTTCCAAAGTCCAAGAAGGGCAACGATGCAATCTTCGTTGTTATTGATCGCCTCACTAAAGTAGCTCACTTCTTTGCTGTCAAAGAAACAATCTCAGCTAGCCAGTTAGCAGAACTCTACACAGCAAAGATTGTTCCTCTTCATGGTGTTCCATTGGAAATAAGCTCAGACCGTGGAAGCATATTCACTTCTCATTTCTGGAAAAGCTTTCAAGAAGCATTGGGCACCAAACTTCTTTTCAGCACAGCTTATCACCCTCAGTCTCAAGGGCAAGTCGAAAGAGTCAATCAGATTCTCGAGGACATGCTCAGAGCATGTGGTCTCTCCTTTGGCATGAAATGGGAGGATTGCCTTCCATATGCTGAATTCTCCTACAACAACAGCTACCAGGCAAGCCTAGGCATGGCACCATTTGAAGCACTCTATGGCCGCAGATGCAGGAGTCCAATCAATTGGTCTGGAGCTGGTGAACGATCACTCTTAGGCCCTGACATTGTTAAGGAAGCCGAGGAGAAAGTTCGCATCATTCGTGACAATCTCAAGATTGCTCAGTCTCGTCAGAAAAGCTACTATGACAGCAAGCACAGGGATATGATCTATGCACCTGGTGACAAGAAATATCTCCGTGTAACTCCCCTCAGAGGCACTCATCGTTTTGGTGTGAAAGGAAAGCTTGCACCAAGATACATTGGTCCTTTCAACATTCTCTCAAGGCGTGCAGAAAATGCTTATCGTATTGAACTTCCAGAAAAACTATCCAAGGTGCACGATGTGTTCCACGTGTCACAGCTCAAGAAGTGTTTCAAAGATCCAGATCGTGCGGTTGATCATGATTCCATTGAACTGCAAGACGATCTATCTTATGAGGAGCACCCTGTTCGTATTCTCGATGAGACCGAGCGTAAGACTCGCAAAAAGAGCACCAAGTTCTTGAAAGTGCAATGGTCACATCATTCCGATAAAGAGGGAACGTGGGAGACCGAAGAGGATCTTCGCAAGAAGTATCCGGACCTTTTTCTTTCTCAGTAGGAATCTCGGGGCGCGATTCCTTCAAGGGGGGGGGGCGTTTTGTAACATCCCAAGTATGAAAAACCACCCCTAGCATGTTTGTTTCTTGTTTTATTAAAGTATTGCATCATGTCATCATATTCATTAAGTTGTTTGCATTTGTTTTACCTTGTTTTCCATTTGTTTGCATCTGTTTTTCTCTGTTTTCACAATTCAAATTCAAACATTATCCAAACATTTATTTCATACTTGCTCTGTTACAACCTTTTAAATAAAAATTTCAAATAAAAACAACCAATTTGTTTTCATTTTATTCCATAATGTTTAACTATTAAAATGTTGGCCTTTAATAAATCAATTAATTCCCATGTTATTCCAAAAATTCAAATTAAAATCCCAAACAGCACTCAATTGGATTTATGAATATTATCAAAACAAATCAACTCATTTGTTCTAATTAAACAATAGGGTTCACCCTATTAAAAGGTTTGTTTTCAATAATATTTACTTAATAATAAAATCCATTCAAATTTGATTAAATCACAAACAACATTTTAAGTTGAAACTTTTTGGAAAACAAAGTTAGCATTCAGTTGCTATGGTAAAAAATAACCTAACCATATTTTTTTCTAAATTTTTCCTAGCCCTAAACCTAACAAATCCTTCCATTTTTATTTCTGCAAAAAAAACAGAAGGAGAAAATTCAAAAAAATAAAAACTGGCGCCATGGCAGTGGGTAGCCCAGCCCACCACCCAGCACAACGCGCGCACGGCCTGCTGGCCCCTTTCGTCAATCTCCGTACGGCTGACGTCACCAGACGCCAGCTCGCACGCGCCCGAGCTCCACCTGCTCCTCCCGAGCCTATATCTACCCCCTATCCCACCAAACCCTAGCCCTAGGTCTCTGTTCCCCCCTGCCGCCGCCAGCCATCCTCTCCTTCCTTCTTCCTCGCCAATTTCTGCCGGAGTTGTTGGGGGTGGAGGAACCGCGGAGAGGCTCGCCGTCGACAGGTCGCCATGGATCTTCTCCGTCCACGCTAAGGCCACCTACGCCACCGCCTGAACCTCTGCTTCCTCTACAGCAACAGCAGCAGGGCCCAGGGGACCGTGATCGATGACGACGAGCTCGACGCCGCCGCTGCTGTTCTGAACTTCCTCGCCGCGCCGTCACCACCGTCTGCTTCCAGTCTCCCTCTCGCCTCCGACAAACTCCCGGTGAGCTACCGCAACGATCCCGCCCCCTGTACGCCTCGTTCGTTTCCTGTTCGTGCGGGTCCATTTCTGAATCGCCGGCGGCATCCACCACCGTGCCTCCATGGTCACCGTTGAGCTCGTTTCTGTGCGTTCACAAGCACTCCAAGGACACGAACACGTTCCCCTAACATTTGCACGCACGTCCCTCTGCTCAGCGCCACCAGATCATGGCCACAACGCCGGTAGCCCCTCGTCTATCTCCGCCGTTGTCAGTCACCGTCGCAAGACTGAAACTTGGTTTCAGTTTCGTCAGATAACGCTATCTGAACCTCATCCTTGTTGCGCAGCGTATACTGACAGAAATATTCGCTCACCCCACTGGTTACAGCGCTTGCGAGCGCACGGGCAGGTCCTGGGTTCGATCCCTGCGCTGCGGAATAAAATCCAACCTTTTGCGCGGGGCACTGACAGGCAGGCCTCATCTGTCTGTGGCACTGGTGCCACGCGTGCACACGTTGGCCCTAGGCCCACTGGCAGTGCCTAGGGTAGATGCCCACGCTGTATAAAAAGTTTTTAACTTTTTCTGTTTTAAATCAAACCCCTTTAAAATTACAGAATGGTCCTCAAATTTAAATTGCTTATAACTTTTAAATTATAACTCCAAATAATAAAAGTAAAATATGTGTGTTGATCCAAATTTAATTCTCTATCTAATTATAGCATTTTTTTCCCGTTTTGAGTTTTCCAAATGAATTTCAAATTTGAATTCAAACAATTCATTTGTAATCTGATAAAATCCATAACTAATTCATAATTAATCCAAATAATGCAAATAAAATATGTTTTCCATACCATTTTGAACCACCTATTCAAATATAAATTTTGTTTCATGGTTTGAATAATTAAAATTGCTTAAATAATTTAAACCTTGTTTAAATCATTTAAATTTGCTAAATTCATAACTTGCTCAAAATAAATTATTCTTGAACATGTAAAATATGTTTTCAACCTAGAAAAGTATAAACTTTTCAAATATGAATTTGAATTTATGATTGGAACAAATAAAATTCAAATAATATTCAAACTTGTTTTAACTTCATTTAAAACTTGTTTAATTTTGTTTAAGTCATAATAAATTCTTCCTAATTCCTTTTTCAATATTTGAAACATGTAATCCACCCAAAATTTTATGATCTTTTCAAATATGAATTTTGTTATTTTTTTGCACAATTTAAATTGGTGAAAACAACAAACTATTTGTGTAATCCCCTTAAGGAACCAAAACTTCCCTAACTTAATAAATAAAGTTCTAAATTGGTAAACCTTATTTCCAATTGGTTCTAATGTTGTTATTTTTTGTTTTCCTCATCCATGCATCATACTAATCCACTTTCACCTATTGGTTAATTGGAAAACAATTGTTTCAACCAAAACTCATGAGCCTTTCATATGCAACTCAAAATTGCATATGTGTCCATTTAAATTGTGTTACCATGTTAACTAGTTTATTTTGATGCATCCATTAACTTGAGATGCATCATCCCATGATTGTGCACTATGCCATGATATTGATTCTTTATCTCCCTGTATTGTTTGCTTGCTTCTTCTCGGATAGACGACGACGTTGAGACAGACGATACTTACGACACCCCTTCTGAGGATCTAGCCCAGTACCAGGCTACTGAGTTTGCAGGCAAGTTATCACTCACATGAACCATTGTGTTCCTTTCAACATTGGTTACCGATACTTTCCGTTGTCTATTTCTGCTAGCCATATGTATCGTTGCTTCTGTTACGAACCTATCACATGATACCCTGAACCCTAATATTGCCTCACCTCCAGTCCTATAACCCCGTTGCTTGGGCCCGTGTCTTACTAGCATGCTTAGGGTTGTTTTTGCTCGAGTCTGTTACCAGTTACTCTCTGTTATCATATCTGATTATAATCTGGGGCTCGATGTTAAACAACAACCTGTTAATTTGAGGTAATAATAAATTGCTGATAAGACAACGGCAGGAGGCCCGACGTGGTTTTGAGGCCTGCTAGTGTCGACCCTAATTAGGAAAAGGGTCTTGTCTACTGATCCATGATGAGCGCACTATCCGCATGTGGGAAGCGTGTATGGGCGCCCCCCTCAATTTTATTCGATTCGCATCTCGTCCAAATCACCACACTTAGTTCGGGCTTTCCATTTGATGCACGCATATGCAGGTACGAACCCGAGGCTAGGGTGGAAATTTTGTAGTCGGCATTTAGGGCGGCGTGGTCTTCCAGTGCTATGAGGGTCCCCTTTTCTTCGTGGGGCTCGATTAGCCGCGCACGCACAGCACGTGGTGCTTTGGGCTTGATGCGAAGAAGAGTTGAGTTGTGTAGAGTGCCTCGCTTGGTGGAAGTGCATTTCCAACCTGGCGGGATATTCTTACGTGTACGGCCAAATTGGTGCACCCCTGCAGGGATAAATCTTCTCGAGAAGCCGTGTTTTCCGCGGATATGGTTAACTTGGTGAAAGTACTGGCTAACAAGTACTCAGAACAACTTACACATAACTAATGATAACTTGACTAGTAATAGCTTTATTGCCACAATAACTTGATCCATCATTAATCCAACTGTGTGAGTTATCCTCGGATTGCTTCTTTGGATAAGGGGCGAGATCCAGGATGGGTTTGTTTGGTGGTTAGTTATAGTTGGTTACGATACGCTATCTTATCCCCTTTCTGATAGCCGGAAGTTGTAGTATGTTCTGTAATTGGTTAGTGCAGCCAGTTGCAGCATCTTTTATATCCCTTTCTTCCGTTGAACCCGAGGCATCTGTGCTTGGTGTTGACGGGCTACACTTTGGTGAACTGTGAGTCTTGCTTGCCAGTACGTTTATGTACTGACCCCTTTGGGGCTGTGGTTTCCGCAGACTACGCTTACGAGGATCCCCGTGACGGCTACTACGTGGAGTTTGACGAGGCTGCTGACGAGTAGGTAGCGGACCCGGGCAGGATCCGAGACATCGTGGATGGGCTCCGTTTTCTTTTCATTTCCGGCTTCTTAAGCCTATTTGGATTTGTCTGTACTCAGACCCTTTGAATGCTTCCGCTGAGATGTAATGATGTTATGTTGGGACATGTGTCCTCTGGATGATTGTATTTGCTATCTCTGCTCTAGTGAGAGCTATTTGCAACTTATTTCAATCTTTTGTGTCCTAGAGATCTGTTGTGTTATCATCTTGTTCAACGCCGTTGACGTACCATGTGTGTATGGTATGAAGTACGTCAATGGTAGTATCCTGATTTCTATGGGATGGTTTACGTAGACGCTGAACAGATAGGGGTTGGTTGTCACACATACGTGTGTTGGCCTACTCGTAAGAGATGCGGGTGCCGGTAAGCCCCGTTATCCAATCCACTACTGTTCAACGGAACTGCGAGTATCCTCTAGAAGTCCGGGTGCGACAGGTAACAACTTCTCTCTAGGGAGTTTCATCACTTAGAGCTTAAAAATACTAGATCAGACAAACATTAGAGAAATTTATCAAGAGTTGGGTCATATATTTGTCTTCTTACTTTCTAGGACGTAGCCTAACACAACCAAGCAACTAGTTAGACACTTTTCTACCCCATTTTGATGCCGGTACCGGCTTTATTGGTATAAGCCTGGCTTTTCTACAACGGGGCTAGGGTTTCATCGGAGAGGGTGACGGGGGGATGGTAACCCGGTAGGCCAAACTCCAAGGAGTAACCCGGCCCAAAGGACGGTGCGCAGGATCCGGCTAAGGATAGGGAAGCTTGTGGAGGCCCAAGTTTGTAGGCCCAGCAACCCGGATTGTGGGTTATTGTAAAGGAAAGCTAGGGTTTGTGCGCCGTGTCCGGGTAGGATCTAGGGTGCGCCTTGGGGAATAAGCCAGGGGGTACGGGTGCTTTATAAACCGACCCCCAGGTCTAGCTTTCGACAGAGATCTAAGAACCCTAGATATAGCGCTTGGTATCGAGCATCCAGTGTAATCCTAGAGTTGAGTTGTTATATCGAGATTGGAGACTCAGCGACTTTGATTGCCGGCTACCAGATTGAATCGCACCATGTTTTCCTCTGAGCTAAACCCTCTCCCAAACACCTGTGTCGTCTTGCCCCAAGATCAGTTACCCCCGGTAACGTCTGCCGTGATTATCCCACGACAGTTGGCGCCCACCGTGGGGCCTGCGTCCAAAGGTGTTTACATCACGGGAGAAGCTCGGAAGGGCATGGAGAATCTTGTCATCGGCGAAATCTACATCGACCACGAAGGAGAAAAGATGGTGGACGATTCCGGCTGGGGGCCGGAGTCGGATCACCTCGAATCCGGATCCGTCGTGACAATCGGCCGGATCAGCGTCTTCATTGGTATGGTATGTGCTTCCAATTCGATCCCTGACAACGTTGGATCTGATTCTATGCCAGGAAAAGCCACGTCTATCCGATCAGATGATGAAGAATCGATTGGAACGACACATCCGGCAGAAGAACCCATCGCGGAGTGGGAACAGCCGGAGGAGCCGGCATGGACCCCACGCGACCGGGCCGAAAGAGAAGATGATACCGGGTCTATCCTGGATCTACTGGAAAACTGGTATGAGGAGAACGGTGAGGAAGAACAGCATGAATTTACACCGGATATCGTACGCCGAGTTGCAGTCTATGCGGCCCCCGCGGCCAATCTCAACCAAGGAAACGCAACCGCGGCCTCAGTCGGGGCGGCTCAGGCAGTGGCCCAGCAACGGGGCGCGGCTAACGGAGACCCGGTCTTGGCCCGGGTTGACGGAGAATCGGCATCAGTAACCAGCAGAGCAGCGGATGAAGAGTTGCATGCAAATACGTTCGGATTCTTAGAAAACCGGACACCAGGCGCGGGTCCTTCGAACCCGCGCCACCCGGCCTTATTCGATAATAATCTGATTCTAGACCCCACGGTTCTCGCAACAGTTATCACTCCGGAAAACGCAGCGGAACGCGTCAGGGATCTAGATGTGGCTCGTCGTGCGCTGGAACAGCAAAGAAGGCAGGTAGAGGCAGAAAAGCAAGGGATGGCCACGCGGCAGCGTGAGCTAGATGCATTGGAAACCCGGCTCCGAGAGGAAACGTCTAGAATACATAAGAGGCACCACACCAGGTTACCAGCAATGGGCTGGGTTATTAATCCGGCTAATTTATTTGTTACACCTCAGGACCAGCCGATACCAGTGGTGAACCAGGGAACCGCACCCCAACAGGTGACAGCAGCGACACATCCGGCGAATGAGCGGACCGGGTTACCCCCACCACAAACTAGAGTCACAACCGGCAACGATCTACCACCACCGCCACCATCACGATTCCGCACACCAGCCGGTCACTACAATAACCCCATGGACAATGTATATGCAGCGACACTCGCGTTGAATCAAATCCCTGTGGGAGAGTCGCCCCATGCAGAGAAGACTCGGCAAGCCATCGATCTGTTGCACACTGCGGTGGCACAGCAAGCCAATTATCCGGATCACAGAAGCGGTATGCACGGGACGCCATACGTCAGTCAACAGCAAGGGAATATCCAAACAAGTTCAGCGCGACGGAGGGAAGAGCAGCAGCAAATGCCGCCTCCTCCCCGCGCTCAGGCAGCATCAGCAGCACAGGCCGTCGTGGACAGTTCTAGGGCTCGGAGGGCCGCGGCCGGGTCTGCAGCGCATGGACTTCCCGCAGCATCGCGCCCAGCCGCGCCCCCCGCGGTATCACACGTTTCTAGAGCAAGGCCGGCCTCAACCGTTCTTGCGGGGCCTAAGTGTCTCTCGGACAGTATCAGAGCTGAACCTTACCCGGAAAAATTCAAAGAGCCAGGGAAAGTAGTGAATTATGAGCCAACTATGGATCCCGAAACATGGCTAAGCAGTTACGAGATGGCAATGTCAATTCGCAACGCGTCCGAGAACCTCCAAGCCAAGTTCATGTACCTGATGATGTCGGAAGGAGCAGCAAAGTTGTGGTTCACCAATTTGCCGGAAGGATCGATCAAGTCCTGGGAGGAATTGAAGACCGCGTTTGTCAAGCACTTTCACGGGACCTGCAGGAAATTATTCACTATTGATGATCTAGAGCGATGCGTCCAGAAGAAGGGAGAATCGGCGCGTAGTTGGGTGCGCCGGGTTATGGAGATACTTCACTCATCCACGGATATCCAGCCCAAGGATGCACTACAGGCCATGGCAAAAACATGCAAGTATATACCTTTAGTGCAAAAGTTAACTCGCATGAAGTCTAGTCGAAATGCGTCGGAAGTTACAATGGGAGAATTGATGGATGCGTGCAACAAACACGCTGCGACAGATACTACAGAAGAGGAAGCTGATGACAAGAAGATAAAAGCAAACACAAGCAATAACGGAAGAACCGGCAATGGATCAGCATCAGGTAATAACGGAAATAGCCAGGACAAGCGCCCGTTCGAAGGAGGCTCCGAGTTTGTCGCCAACACAGAAGCCGGGTCTTCGAGGCCCAGAGCAGAAGGAAATTTCAACGGAGGTAACCACAATGGAGGAAACTATCAAGGTACGCCAAGGCCGGGTAACAATTGGGACATATTCAGGATGGCATGCCCGAAGCACAGCAGGAATGGCAGGCCAGCTAACCACTCCCTAGAACAGTGCGCCGATTTACAAAGATGGAAGAATGAGGAAGTGCACAGAGCTATGCGAGGTGCAGGACGGGGAGGAGGACCGGGTCCAGGGGCAAACCCGGGCAACGGCCCACCCCCAGCAGGTAATCCGGCGGCTGGAAATCAAGGTAATAACCAAGGGGGGGCAGGAGGTTTCCAGGCTAACCCCAAACAATTGGGTCAGTAACATGTGCATACCACAGGAGGCTCTAACAAGGACAAAAAGATACTGAAGCAAGCGGTCAACTCAGTTTCGTTAGCTGTCCCGAGGTACTTGAGATGGTCAGAACAGGAGGTAACATGGAGCAGAAGGGATCACCCAGAAAGAGTGGAGCACCCAGGAGTCTTGGCACTAGTAGTCGCACCGCAAGTCAATGGGTACGAACTGAAAAAGGTTTTAATGGATGGTGGAAGCAGCATCAATATACTGTATTGGGAAACCTTCCTACGCATGGGTCTCAAGGAATCTCAGCTGCAAAAAAGCTCAACAGTTTTTCATGGGATAGTGCCGGGTCATTCGGCATGCCCCGAGGGAAAAATCGCATTGGAGAGTCAAAGGATAACTATCGAATTGAGTGGCTTACCTTTGAGGTAGTCAAATTGCGCAGCCCTTATCACGCGTTATTTGGAAGGCCGGCTTACGCCAAATTCATGGCTAGGCCGTGTTACGTATATCTACAGCTAAAAATCCCGGGTCCCAAGAAGACCATTACCATACATGGAAACCGAGACATAGCAGCTGAATGCGACGAAGGAGATGCAGCAATCGCCGAGCAGGCATGTAGAAAAGAAGAACTCAAGCAGTACCGGTCTCAAGCAGACCCGGAGGGTAGAGCCACATCAAAAAGGCCGAGTACTGAAGGCGAACGAGCAAAATCCAAGGTAACACAAGATGCTAAAATGGTGGCTTTTGTCAAGGATGACCCCTCCAAACAATCCGCCACAGAAGAAGAAGCTGCACGATCACTCACAACCGGCCATGTCATGGAAACACCTTACCCGGGTTGGCTAGCAAACCCGGTACTCGTCATGAAAAAGTCTAACGTGTGGAGAATGTGCACCGGTCACGCCAGTTCGGGACCGGTGTCCACGAAGAACTAAACAATGTAACGGGCAGCAGGTTTCAGACGCGCTCTTTTCCTACCCAGGGTACCTAAGGGGACTGGAAGGTTTTTAATGAGGCGGCCTGCTGATCCAAACTTTCTCGCAGCAATAAAGAGATGGTTATCAAGTCCTATTTCGTTACAGCCCGATTACAAGTAAGTAGTATCCACGTGGCATCAGTATTTCCGTATCATTAAGAATGTTGAGTATATACAGGTCTCGGGGGCTGGCGGCTCAAGTAGCCCAGCTAGCAACCCAAAAGACCCGGCCTTGATGCCTATAAGTTATAAGGGCCGATTATTCGCAAACGAGTACGGCTGCAATCTTATAACTGGACAAAGGAGCCAAATTTTCTTGACTTTTCTTACTTAAGCTCGATGTGACTCGCACTAAAGTGGCATGATTCGTTCGCTTACGATTACAATCAGCCATGAAGCCCAATGGGACTTGCCTGACACTGTTCTCGTATGGATGTAACAACATGGTATCCACGCGAAAGCCGGCTTACAGTACAAGATAGTCAAAAGGGTCATCTAAACCACAAGTTTATGCAGAGTACAAGGCTAAAAGCCGGAAACTCAACAAATATCAAGCATAACTTCAGTATTCACACGGAATGGCTTTAGGCTTGCGACTCGGTAAAAAATAATTTGTCCTCTGAGAAAGGCCACACCCCCATGACTCGGACTTTGGGTCCTAGGGACTGGGGACTTCGAAACAGAAACAAATTACTTGGCTATCGCAGTTCGAAAAACCTCACCATCCGAGTCTTGGGGACTTAAAGAAAAAAGTTCACGTATCAAAGCCCCTGGTACTCGGAAAACCGAGTCTTACGAAGGGAGCCAAAATAGAGAATCGGGTATCGAGAAAAAGTTCAAAGAATAGGCAAGCAATACGGTTATCAAAAGGCCAGGAAAGCCGCAAAGTATATCACGGACTAAAAAGTACGTTACAAGGTACGGCGTCAGTATCAGGGGTGCACAGGCGCACCATCAAAAGCATAACAGTGTGAATACAAAGCATTACAAGGTATTATGATAGTACGGCCCTATTCGGCCTCCTGAGTACGGCCTTCCGGGTCTGAGTCCTGGGTTTGCTGCTTAGCCTTCCCGGCACCCTTACCCGGACTCATTGCATCAGGGCGAACTGGTGGAGGGACGGCTGGTGTAGAGGCAGATGGGCCTGATCCTAACTCGGCCTCTCTCTTCGCAGTCGCCTCCCTCTTCCTGGCCGAGCTAGAAACCCACTTCTCCAAGATATCAAAAGGCGGGGGCGCTTCCTCCGTAATAACTTTGCCATCAGCGTCGTATGCACTCATAATCGTATTTAGATCCAAGCTATTGGCCAAAGTGGTAGCTGAGGGGCGCACTGCGGCTTGTATGGCTTTGAAATCCTTGGGTGTAAATTTGGAACCGTCAGCCTTGAATTCGGGAAACCCGGATGTTACCTTTGCCGGGTCAAGCTTTGGAAAGAAAGCCTTGGCCAGAGTAAAAGCCCGGGTCATTCCAATCCGGCATGATGAGCGTTTCCAGATTTCAATCCAGCCAGGCACAGTGGAGCAGGCTTGAACGAGATTCTCTTCACCCGGATATACTTCCGTAGGCCACTTCACAGCATCCAATATAAATTTTGTGCCGGCAAAGAAAGTCCGGAGCACAGTCTTGAGGGTTCTAGCCTTGACAATGGCATTTTCCTCTGGGGCCGCAAGGTTGGCACCTGCAGTCGTAACAAAAGAAAGAGCGTATCAGTAATCCCGAGTCTGTTATAATAAAGCAAAGACATGAAGCCAATCGACAGCAGAAAACTTACTGAGCAAGATCTGATAAGTATCGGAGACCTGGTCCGATAGTTTCTTCAGTGCGGTCTGAGCGGCATTGCATTTCTTCTTGTATTTGGAAACATCTTTCTTCAAGGTTTTCATGTCATCCTCAAGGATTTCCCTTCGTTTTATCTCGGCAAGAAGAAGTTGTTCGGTCTTCAGTAAAGTTTCATCAGACCGGGTTATCTGTGCCTGTAAGTAGCAAGGAATGCAAGTATTAGTTGGATTGTATGGAAAGCTGAATGTGGCGTAAAGTACCAAGCATCACTTTTGCAAGTCATACTTGGAACTTGGGGACTAGGTATGCAATATGAGATACAAAGTGTCCTTACCTGGTGCTCTGCAGCCATGCGCTCCAAGATCTGGCTCTCCGAAGTCTTCATAGTGAGGAGAGTGTTCATCAATTGATCGAAAGTGTCTTTACTCGTATCAGAAGACCCGGGGCCTTGGAAATGCCGGGAAGGAGCT
Source organism: Alopecurus myosuroides (assembly GCA_028641055.1). Classification (NCBI taxonomy): domain Eukaryota; kingdom Viridiplantae; phylum Streptophyta; class Magnoliopsida; order Poales; family Poaceae; genus Alopecurus; species Alopecurus myosuroides. The sequence continues at coordinate 368,429,033 of CM054061.1, forward strand.
TTCTTCTTGGTAGGAGGCCGAACCCGGGTCATTTGTGTGTCGGAATCCGACGCTCCTTCTTCTGCACCCAAGACGGTGGTTTTGTTCTTCTTGCTTGCATGGGAAGCAATTGGATACTCGGCTCCTTGCGTGTCCGGGTTTGGCGGCGACGCTTGTTTTTCGCCGCTGGACGCGGCTGTAGTCTTATCAGCCGGGCTCCCCTTACCCGGGCCCTCGATCCCCGTTTCCTCTTGATCGCTGATAACGACCGTGGCCCTATAAGATGTTGTCAGTAAGCAGCTAAATACACAGTCAAGAAAGGGTGATGAAATATGGTGGAACATCAGGAAGGGGATCTTACGCGGTGTTCACCGCAAAGTCACAAGGAAATCCATCGCTGGACTCGGGAGAAGCTGGAAATTATCAAGTTAGATGTCATATGGGAATGGTTTAAAGAGAATGTCTTGACCCAGAAAAGATAGGGTAATTACCAGCCCGCCGCGGGGGGGTCGATGAAATACCCGGGTTAAGGGCATCATCACCCGGGTGATTTCGAGTTGACCTACGCTTGGTTACGGGCGACTCCTTCAAGAACGGCCAGTGGGATAACGTCAAGGTAGCTCAAGTATATCATTAAAGTAATGCGAGTTGAATGCGAGGAGGAGATATGAAACCTTGGAGGTGGCCTCTTGAGTCTTTCTTTTGGATCCGACCTTGACTGTCGGCTCCAGTTCTTCCTCGTCGCTGGCGGATTCTACTTTGCCATCGGAGTTTTCTTCCTCGTCATCTTCTTGTTCTGGATATCATCAAAGTTATGGTTGGAAATGAAGGGGTTATGGTGAGTTCAAGGGAACCAAATAAAATCCGGAGAGTACCTTTGTCCGAGTTAACAGTTTCTTGCTCCTCTGGACTTTCGGAGCTAGGGGAGGCATTGGTTTTCCAAAAATCATCATCAGCCTGAAAAGTGTTAGCATAAGGGTTATTAACTGCATTGAGTAGAAAGAGCAAAGGTAAAGGCATCAAAGTCGGGTTTTCACCTTGGGGGCTGGGTTCTCAAGCGTGAAGGGCTCTAACCCGGATATGTTCCGGATTGCCTCGAGCTTTTCGGTCAGAAAGCCCTTGATGGTTTTATGAGTATCGCCAGCTGCAAAGATGTTGTCGGAGTACCGGAGCGGGTCTGTAGATTGCCCTGAATACTCGCACATTAACTTTGTGCGGATGGAGTTGGGTTGAATCCGGAAATCTACCCAAGTCTTCACCAGGTTGAGCCCGATGAGGCCTTGGGCTGTGAGAGTGGTGATTTTGGCTAGAAGAGGTTGAATTGCCTCCCTGTCCGAGTCAGGGGCAAAGGCACTAAATTTATCAGAGATGTCAAGAAGACCCTCTGAGTAACCCGACAGCTTCCTTTGGCCGGGTGGGGAGGTGTCTTGGCAGTAAAAGTAGGAGAGCTGCCAGTGCTTGACATGGGAGTTAAGGGTGAGGGGTGGCATCAGAGAATTCTTGCGGCGCTGGATGGAAACCCCGCCGCAAGCGAGAAGCGCCCCGTCACCGCTCTCGCGGCACGGTTTGCATTGAAAAAGCTCGATGAAAAGAGCTAGACTTGGCGAAGTGCACAAGTATGATTCGGAAAGGACTATGAAGTGGGAGATGTTTAGAACAGAATTAGGCCCGATATCAAAGACGCGAAGACCGTAATGATTCAAAACATCACGGAAAAAGGGGTGACCCGGTGGGCGGAAGCCCCGGGTCACGTGTTCCACAAAGCAAATTACCTCGCCTTTTGTCGGGGTAGGCCGGGTCTCCTTACCCGGCACTCTCCATTGGATATCCTCTTGAGGAGGAAGGACTCCCAGCTCCACTAGCTCCTCCAACTTGGATTTGGTGACTGTAGACCGCGCCCAGTTGGCGGATATGGAGTTGGCGGCTTTAACTTTGGTTGGAGTTTTCCCCTGCTTTTTGGGAGCCATGTGGTTGACCTGCAAAGTACAAAGTAAAAGGATAAGAGGACTAAGACCCGGAAGTTGTGAGCCGGCCGAGTATCGGTGGGGTAATATTGAGACATGAAAAATTGCGTGTAACCCGGGTGTTAGCTCACCGAGTAAAGTTCGAAATTGTCCGGGTATCAAGTATTATGATGAAAGTTATGGGGATCTAAGTGTTGAAGGGGTTTTTTGGGGACGATGGATGGCCGTATAGGCACTTAACGCGATTAAAAGGAACTGAAAAGGGGAAGTCCGGCCGGGTGATTGAGGCCAAGGCGGAAATTTTGAGCGGATCGGGTCCAGATTGGGAATCTTATCTTCGGATTTGTGGCGAAATTAGTACTTGCAGGTAGTAGGAGAATGGATTGGAATCCATAACTTATCTATTATGCGAGCTGGAAAGGATGTTAGCAACTTAATTCGGCATGGCCGAGGAATCGTTGGCGGGTCGATTTGGATCTAATCTAAGGTGAAATCAAAAAGTGCAAGGGCGAATTAATGGACGCAAGTGGCTTACCGGAGGAGATCTGAGCGAGGCTTTGCGGAGGCAGATGGCGCAAGCCTGGTGTCCCCTCGCGGTCCTTGACGGGCCGGATGGGGATTCGCCGGCGGATCTTGGCGGCGGCGCGGGGCGAGTCGTGGCGGAGCGTAGCCTCCGGCCGATGGGCTCCGGTGATGCGCGCGGGATTTTCGTGGTGGTGCTCAGTGAGAGTGAGCTTAGAAGGAGAAAGGAAGCGGAATGGGGGGAAATGAGCCGTTAGGGTTCGGGTTACCCCCAAGGAGCTTATTTATAGTATAAGTGGGTAAGCCCGGTTCGGTGAGTGGGGGCCGGGAGTTGCGGAGGTAAACGGCTATTTATTTAAGTTTCTGCGAGATATGCGCCAAATATTCAGCAAGGCATCTGGATAAAAGAGAGAAGGGAATCCATCCCGTGATATCAGGATCGATTATCGAGTATGGAATTAGGGTTTAGACCTGGAAAGTTAAAGGTGTTTGGGGGAAAAACCCGGGTTACTACATGGCCGCCCTGGAGTAAGGCCTAGCTGAATATCAGAGCATCTTAACCCGGCCTCTATATGCCTGTATGTTTGATATCTTTGCAGGGAATAGCGAGCGCTTCAAGGAGGATCCATGAAGCCCAGGCTATTCTGGGGACTACTGACGGGGGGATGGTAACCCGGTAGGCCAAACTCCAAGGAGTAACCCGGCCCAAAGGACGGTGCGCAGGATCCGGCTAAGGATAGGGAAGCTTGTGGAGGCCCAAGTTTGTAGGCCCAGCAACCCGGATTGTGGGTTATTGTAAAGGAAAGCTAGGGTTTGTGCGTCGTGTCCGGGTAGGATCCAGGGTGCGCCTTGGGGAATAAGCCAGGGGGTACGGGTGCTTTATAAACCGACCCCCAGGTCTAGCTTTAGACAGAGATCTAAGAACCCTAGATATAGCGCTTGGTATCGAGCATCCAGTGTAATCCTAGAGTTGAGTTGTTATATCGAGATTGGAGACTCGGCGACTTTGATTGCCGGCTACCAGATTGAATCGCACCATGTTTTCCTCTGAGCTAAACCCTCTCCCAAACACCTGTGTCGTCTTGCCCCAAGATCAGTTACCCCCGGTAACGTCTGCCGTGATTATCCCACGACAGAGGGACTCCGGCGTTGGGATCCCACCACAAGATAGGGGGTGCCATAAAATGTGTGTAGAAGTGTGCTATTGGTTTTGGATGACAGATAGTGCACTTCAGGGTGTGACCTACTTCATCGGTATCAACTTCTCTCTAGGGAATTTCATCACCTATAGCTTAAAAGTACTAGATAAGAAAACATTAGATAAATTTATCAAGAGTTGGGTCATACATTTGTCTTCTTACTTTCTAGGACGTAGCGTAACACAACCAAGCAATTAGTTAGACACTTTTCTACCCTATTTTGACGTTGGTACCGGCTTTATTCGTATAAGCCTGGTTTTCTACAACGGGGCTAGGGTTTCATCGGTGAGGGACTCCAGCGTTGGAAGCGACCACCAGATCGGGGGTGCCATAACATGTGTGTACAAGTGTGCTATGAGTTTTGGATGACAAACACTGCACTTCGGGGTGTCACCTACTTCACCGGTATGAACTTCTCTCTAGGGAGTTTCATGACTTAGAGCTTTAAAGTACTAGATTAGACAAACATGAGAGAAATGTATCAAGAGTTGGGTTATGGATGTCTCATATTTGGATTTGTCTGATTTTTCTAATCGATTTAGACATATTATTTGCCAAATTTTAATTTACGGATTTGCATATATGAATTATTCAATATTAATGAAAAAGGCAAATAAGTTAATTATTATTTGCATTTAATAATATTTTAGTTCAAAATATTATTAATGATTCAATTCTTTTTATTTAAATAATTATTATGATTAAGAAAAATGTGTGACATCAATACTCTATGGGTTAATAGGATTGATAGTATACTATTGTGAGGTAACTATCTCTTGTTTGTGGATAGCTCGCAGGGAATGAACTAAGAAGTTAAGCGTGCTAGTGCTGGAGTAATGTGAGGATGGGTGACCTCTGCCGGAAGTCTTAGTAGAATGGAGTAATTTAGATTGAAATTAAGAATGCTTAGTGATAAATATACGTTAAAGTGGTTAATCAATATAAATAAAAAAATGAAGTAAAATTGATCTTTTTCTGGAAACAAATGTCGAAAAGGAGAAAAAAAGACTATCCTTTCGTACCGGTTCCTGTTACGTACCGGTACCAAAGGATTCTGGTTCCGTGCGCTCCTCCTTGCCACGTGATGGCCCTTTTACTACCGGTTCATAAGGAACCGGTACTAAAGGCTGGTGGACCTTTAGCATCGATTAATTAGTACCGGTTGTCCAACCGGTACTAAAGGGGCTCTGGAACAACCAGGAACATTTTTCTTAAATGATAAAAATAACAAATTTCTAAACTAAATAACTTGCTAGAATAATTCTTAAAATTACTTGACATTTTGTCGTCATGTCGTGGACAAGCAACCACGTTGGCACGTCCGGTTGAATAGTACTCGCTTACTGGATTACATAAATACCATGCATGTCCTTAAGCTCTAGAGCTAAATTTAAGACTATAAAAAAAACTCTTTTTAAGATACAGATGCAGCCATCACATGGTAGATATCAAAGATTCTACCCATTGCTACCAATGGTTATCTAGAAAAAAATGATAAATTGTACATTAAGGTAAAAAAAAAATGTAGTCGTTACATGGTGTAAACGCTAATATTTTTGCCAGATTCAACTTCTTCTACGAATGGTCATGTAGATGTTTTAAGCACATCTTGAAAATAACAAAAAAAAGCCTATGATGTGTGACGTTGGCTTTCCATCCTAATGATCACTGTTATTTTATTTTATACACACATGTTCATATTTGTACTACAAGCAATATTTTCATACCAGGTTTCCAAATTTATTGTACAAAATAATCATTTTCAGTTTTCTAAGTGCAATATATAGTTTTTATATAAAGCAGCTACAAAAACATGTGGTGCAAAATGTAACCACTCAAAACTCAAAAGTTTACTCGAAGTAGAGAAGATTTGATAAATAATATCCCAAATTGTACAAATTTCATCACGATCACGCGGAAAAAACAGGAGAAAAACCATATATGAGTTCTAGACGGGTATAAAACTATGCCAGTAAATTCAAATATGGGGGAGTGGCTTGAAGGATGTAGGCCAGACTGTGGTCTTGGAACTGGGCTGTCACGGAAATCAGGCAAGAGGAGACAGGGGATTAGATCAAGAGTACCACTAGATTATATACTTTTATTTTTGGTTCCAATAAACTTGGGATTTTTTGGTTTCCTCTACGGGTCCCGGTTGATTTGTTGGTATTGCACCTTCACTAGAGGCGAGCACACCTTCTGTTCAGGCCAAAGAAAAACACATTTAGCCCCCGTTCCGCTACGAAGTGGGGCTAAATACTATTTCCTGACAGACACGGGTGAGTGTTACTTTCTTCTGCATATTCTTATCAATTTCTATTTTGTGAACTCCATGTTAAGTGTAATTGATGAGTTATGCCTGACTGTGCATATAAATATCTGCAGTTTTCACTTGATTCTTCTCAACATTCACGTTGACACCGGAGTAGTTAACCTCATGGACTCTATGAATAAACACGAGAGGAGTACGTGTCCGTGATTTCATTGCTCAACAAGTAAGTTCAATCATTGTCGCACTATCGTACCGTTTTGTTCAATCATTATCGTACGATGATCCCTTCATTCCTTTGTGCTTTGCCGAACAGGGCTTGAAAGTGCTTCAGGAAGGACCAAGCCGGTCTTTCGCAAACTAATATGCTAGTTCATACAATCGATGTAAGTAGCACTTGCTAGATTCATGCATCTCTTTAATTGATTGAGCATTATTTGATTGAATTCTATTTCTCGTAAAGTTCCCTCAGCAGCCAGCGGGAACAAACTTATGTGGATTCTATGTCATGGAGAACATGAGGATCATCGTGAATGAGCGGAGGACGAGTATAAAGATTTTAACGATTGACGACACGCGGAGGGAGCTCCTACCGCATGACCGCCTAGAAGAAATTCAAGAGGAATTGGCGGGATTTTTTTATTAAGGACGTCATTAATCCAATGGGAGCATTCCATTATCGACAATGATCTCCATCCATTTAGATAAACTTAGTGTATAAGTGGATCTCAATTAGTTCCACGTGATGATCTGTATATATGTTGTCAATGTGGAACTAATATAATATATATCATTTGCGTACGAAACCCTCCCAGATCCTCCTACCGCGGCCGAAAAAAACCCCCAAAATGTTGCCGCTGCAGAAAACAACGCAAAACGCCGCCGCGGCAGAAAAACAGCGTAAAACGCTGCCGTGGCAGAAAAACTGTCCAAAACAGCATCAACCTTAGCTCCGGTTCGTATTACGGACCGGGACTAAAGGGTTGCCGGCCCGTTCGCTGAACAGCGCCCACGTGGTGCACCCTTTAGCCCCCGTTCATAATGCAACCGGCGCTAAAGGGGGTCTTTACCCGCGGATTCCCATCCCCGGTTGGTCGGCCGGTGTGAAAGGCCCACACCAACCGGGGCTATAGGCCTTATTTCCACTAGTGCTTGCTTTCACTGTGGCACGAGTGAAATCTCTGACTGATCATATATACTACTCCCTCCGTCCCAAATTAGTTGTCTTGCATTTGTCAAAATATGGACGTATCTATACACTAAAATATGTCTAGATACATCCATATTTTGACGAATTTATGACAAAAAATTTGGGACAGAGGGAGGATTATATAATATGATCGTTGGCTGGTTGAGAATATTCTAACTAGCAAACATGCCCGTACGTTGTAACGGGACTGAAAATATTTGCGCTATGTAGACGCATAAAGTAGGTTCTCTTTGGTACAGTGGTGCAGCCATCGCGCGCAACCAACCACTACCACCTCTACATGCCGCTATGGTCAGGCAACTCGATACACATTGTCCAGCGCCATTAGATTCATGCACCGCCATTACTACCTCACCCCACTCCACGAAGGCCATTAATCACTACCTGCGAAGAAGTAAAGGAAAGCAGATTAATCATTGGAGGAGGAGTCGGGATGCAAAAGCACATAGCCATTCAATAATCTAATTCAACATAGGCCACGACGAGACCTTAACCCATGAATTCCTATCCAATTAAACAACGTCGACATGGTGTCGGGGACGGAGCGATGGATGAACAAATAAGAACAAAGGAATCTTCTTTTCTCTCCCCCACTCAAGATGCATGTGCATATTTTTATTTTATCTAGTGTGAATGGCAATGGCGCCCTGGTGGGGCCACATGACAGGTGCAATCCCATATGTGATACATGTAACTATGAACTATCTTTGTGGAAGCTATGTTAGAAGTTGGTAAAGATATGAAAACCAGATCGCTGATCCAGATTCGAACATTGGACCATATGCATCATGTGGCCACTTGGTTTGGCCATTGCCGACAGCTCGTCTTGACTGCCACTAAATTCAAAGATGAGGGATAGGTGCGTGCTTTGAAGGATGTAGGCCGGACTGTGATCCAATTCAGGACGTGGCCACTTCAGTTAGGATTTATATGTAAATCATGTTAGCATTCAAATCACATAATCAACTTTCACCACGTGTGCAAGTGAGTGGAACACAAACGGTGAAAGTAATTGCTAAGTTGAGGTACCAATATAAAGGATTGAACTGGATGGTTCTACGGCCTGGTAACGATCGCTTGAGGCAAAAAGAAAAGAAAAGATTGAATCCGATCAGTTGAGGGAAAAAAGAAAAGAAACAACAACTATTCATCCGAGCGACATAAAAAGGATTGAACTGGATGGTTCTACGGCCTGGTAACGATTCATACGAAAACTGAAGAACAATGCGATGCCTTTCAATTACAGAAAAAATTGGATTCCTTGTAAATTGAAGAATGCATCTTTTTTTTATTTAATTATTTTAATTTTCACGGAACAAATTATGATTTATTGATCCTTGATCCGTTGCCACGCATGGACATGTGCTAGTTATAGCTGATACATGCACGGATATGTGCTAGGAAAAAATAGGAAGGGTGGCAAAACATAAGAAAAAACCCGATATGAGAGTCGTACTTTCTAGACGCGTATAGAACTATAGATACATGAATTCAGAGCGCGCCCAATACCTCCGGATAATAATGTGTACCCAGATGCGTACAGTGGTAAAACATGAGAAAAAACCCGATATGGGAGTCGTACTTTCTAGACGGGTATAGAACTATAGATACATGAATGCGGAGTGTGCCCGATACCTCCGGATAATAATGTGTACCCAGATGCGTAGAGTGGCTGACGTCTGGCACCTACCGGGGTAGCCCGACCGACACCGCTGCAAACATGCGCCTCTGCAACATCCAGGCGGACACGACCGCCCGTCAATGTACCGTCCCATCGCGGCTTTGTTAGCCGTTCCTTGCTGCGGGTCATCCCCACGCGAGCACACTCCTGCTCCTCTCCCCATTAAAAAACGGGCGCGCACGCAATCCCCACCGCCGGCGACATGGTGCGCGAGAGGCAGACGACGTGGACGAACATGACCGCCACACACGCTACACGGCGATGTGCGCGGAGTTCTAGTCTGCGGAAGCCACAGAACCGACGACCGCAAAAAATGGCCCTGCGGGGAGGCGGCCACAATGGTGGATGACGAGGCGATAGCGGAGGGAGATGTCGATGGCGGCCAGCACATCACGATGGCATCGGAGGAGGAGAATCGCGGCCAGGCTGCGATGGCGCCGGAGGAAGAGGATAGCGGCCAGGCCATGGTGACCCAAGAGGGTGCAGCGCAGGCCGGCATTAACCTCGAGGAGGCGCTCGAGATCTTTAAGCTGCACCAGCAGCTCGCTCCTTTCGAGGACGAGAACTTCGTGGCAGATCGCCGACGAGAGCATCGACGACGCCCTAATAGGTCAGATGCGCCAGGACGGCCAGGACGGCGACCTCGTCTCCATGAACTGTGCCATCAAGGAGAGCCTCTAGGGCGTGGCTCTGCGGCGACGATGGGGACGAGGAGGAGGATGCCTACTCCAATCGGGAGTTTTTGGAGGACGAGGAGGAGTATGCGACCGCCAACTCTACCGGGTAATTGTACCCCGCGACAAGGAGGCCGTCGCCAACACCGGTGAGTAGTTCCACCATGCCTACGACGTGGAGATTGTCGGGCAGACCTACAGGAGGCCACCGCCGAGGTCGAGGATGTGGAGATGGTGATCTCCAAAATCTCGAAGGTGGTGGACGGCGCCGCGGCCCCTACTTCGTCATCTCATCCGACCGAGGGAACTAAAGTAGCACCACTACTCTGGTACTAGTTCTGCCCTCGGAGAGGACGGCGACGATGTAATTATTTTGCTAGATGTAAATTATAGACCTAAATACATAATGTATGTACGTACTAATTATATATAAGCTATATATATTTGGTTCAAATTTATTTTCGACTAACGTACATGTTCAAATTTCTGAGTTTGTATACATAGAAATGAGATATCACATATGTACGATAGTTTGATCAAACTGTATAAATGGGCATGCAATGTACGTGTTAAATAGCACCAAATCTAAATTAGAGCCAGTTAATACTAACAAACATATATAACCTTCCATATTATGAGACGGTCATTAAAATTGGTCGTCTAACAAATATTTGGAGACTGCTAAAAATATAACAGCCTGCTACAATGTAATATATTGGAGACGGGCCGTACCATTTCACTGAACAAATAACAGCACGAACAATGTTGATGGAGAAATTTTTCCTTTTCACTGAAAAAACCATTTTATATTTTCCATGTGTCAAAAAGGTTTTTTTTTGTGAAGGACCAACAAAGAATATGTTGCAAAACTTGGGAGCTGATTTTTTTTTGAAAATACTAGACCATGTTATCTATGAAAAGCTTTCCATCCATCTCTTTTAAAAAACACAAGTTTCTGCCGATGAAACGGGCCAAATTTGAACTACGGGTGCCTCGTAGTTTGCTCATGATTTTTGGCAAAAATCATGTTTTGGTACACCACTAGCTATTTCATATGAGATACACCAAGATTTTCTCAATATTCAACCCCTAGCTAGAAACGATCATGCCCTCCGTCTTGACTTTTTTCTGAAACCGGCTTAGAAATTCTAGAAAATTTAAAAAACACCAAAATGATGCAAGACGTAGGTTTTGGTTGGATTCACACGCCCCAAAGCCCTCTCCGACGAAACTGTGTTTACTCATTATTGTTAGTTCCATTCTTTCGCATGCATTTTTTTAAGAATATAGGTTTAACAATATGCATGATAGTTTTGATATGTTTCTCCTTTTCGAAACAAGCTAAAGAACATTGAAATCCAAGTTAGAATGCAAAAGTTATGTTGAAAATGGTGATTAAGTCAAAACAAATGGAGAGATAGCTTGGCTCGGGTTTTAGAAATAGGCTGGACACCCTTTAGTACCGGTTCGTGATACGAACTAGTACTAAATGTGCAGCGCCGGCCCCACCTCCGCAATAAGTTTGATGTGAAACTCTTAAGTACCGGTTCGTATCACGAACCGGTACTAAAGACCCCAAACGAACCGCTACTAAAGGTTTTCGGCGCCATGAGCTCCGGAAACAGTACTAATGCTACCTTTAGTACCGGTTCTTATTGAAATCGGTACTAAAGGTAAAAAACTTTGGCTAGTTTTCTACTAGTGATTGGTTTCGACAATTGATATGGATATAGTGGGTTACTATTTATTTTTCTTAAGCAAAGTCGTTTTTAATCACATACTGAATGGATAGCTGGTGTGGAAGATTGATATTAAACTACTCATGTTTGTGGGTATCATGTATGACGCAGCGGTATGCCCTTAATTACAGTACCAAGATAAGAAAATTTTCCCGAGTGTTTGGCTTCTATTGGTCACTCGACGGAGAAGCTTTTTGGGGAGTATCCAGTAAAATACACCCGGCAAAGAAATGGCGTTTGAATACATTGTAGAATATACTCCGGTTAAATGAAACAAAAGGAAAACACTTGGCAAATGCAGAAGGTTTAAAATGCCAAAATTGAAAGACAAGGCGACCTCCCGTGTTTGGAAGAAAAGTACATGCCAACCTGCTTAAGTTGCCATGCATACTTGCTTCCATGCATTACCAACTTGCGGTCCTCCTAGCGACGAGTAAACATTGGTTTTAGCAAAATACCCCACTGAGTGTCAAAGCCAGTGATCCTAGAGAGCCCATCCCGCTCGACTAATTACAAAGAAAATATATTAGCAACGCCTTGTGGAGATGATAAGTTTGATGTCAAATACGTACATTATACTAGCTCGCCTGACTGCCTCTGTTGGCGGTGTCATAGATGGATTGAGAGCTACACCTCATGGGTACTCGGTCGTGGCGACTCCGGTGGAACTGTTGCTAAAGTTGCTTGGGGAGTCGCGATCCCAGCTGGCGCGGTAGGACACCCGGAGGCGCCGTCGAAACTGGCGTTTGGGTTGGCTCCTCAGGGGGAGTTGGTGGTGTTCGCGGTGCGAGCTTGTCTGCGAACAACGGAATGATGGATTCACCATCGTCATCCTCACAGTTGGAGTTGTCTCGTATGTCCCTGTCGGGACCCGGCGACTTCTAGGGAGTCGCAATATACTCCGTCCGGGCTGATTACTGATTCTTCTGAGGCCATTTTCATGCAGCCGATGAAGACGCCGATCTGACAAAAACTGACCTGAAACACCTCCTTGAGGTCATGCGCTTCCGGTCCCCACTATGTGTCATCAATTATGATTTCTTCTTTCTCTACCTCCTAGCGGCCGATGACAATCTTCTCCATCCCGTGGTGTGCTCCCTACAAGACCTCGACTCTTTTCGTTGTAGGCCCCATGGTGGGCGCCACCTGTCGTGGGGTTGTTACGACAATAGTCCTCACAAGATGAATTGTGAGTTCGTAGAGCTTGTGCGACTTGTGAGTCGTCGAGATCGAATTTGACACACGTGAACACGATGTATCTAGGTTCAGCCCCTCGATACGAGGTAAAGACCTACTCCCGCCTTACACCTCTCTTTATGTTATAGACAAGGTCTCGATTAGAATGAGCTCTCTAGGCGAGTTATGTTTTGAGACCTGGCCTTGCTTCTAACATATATTTTCTAATTACAATACGGTAAAGGGGCCGCATTGACTTCTGGAAGGTTCATCCGGATTTTGGTAACTCACAAAGAGTTGTGTTCATGTAAGTCCGACTTTTAGCGGGCCAATCTGTCGAATATACCAACAGTGGACACCCCCGATTAGGCATGTGCACCCCGCTTGGCCTCTCCGGCTTCCTCTACTGCATAGATTGCGAAACCGTGGCAGTTTCGGGGAGTGGCGCCTCTCAAACCTTTGAGGGCGCGGCGGCGCAGAGTTCCAGCGTTGCGCGGGACCGCCTCCTATTTCTGCCCAAGGAAGCTGAAGCGAAGCCCGCGATGGAAGCCTGAATCCGAGAAGTAGAAATTTGGGGAACTCATGGACATGCTTCATTTGCCGCAGTCACTAACTTTTCCGGTGCGTCCACGGCCTGACGGGAGGCGCCGAGACCACCAACGATGCCGGCAACGACATTCACGGGCCATTCTTGGACGACGTTTATAAGAAGCACGTTATGGGACGTGGCCGCGGCGGCCAAGCGAAATATTTCCTGCGCGCGGATTCTGTTGTGCTCTGCAAGTTTGTTCGCTGGCAATATTCCGCCGGACAAGTGGGCAAAACTTGTGCATTCGAACCTATGCTGAGTGCCTGGGAACGAAACACACAAAAATGAGACATGCAGAATAAGTTGGATGGGTTAACAAAAAGAAAATTTGTATCATTAAATAAATACGTGAACAAGACATTCACATATAAATAACTAAATACATAAAATATATTAGTATACAGAAAATATAGATTACTCTAGGCCTGATCTATTCAATGAGACTATAAGTTCGTGAATTCAATCTCCACCCACCGTACCTGGAAACTCAGGTCTAGATCCACCCACTATCTTCTTGTAAACATTATACATCTCTGAATTTTCTGAAAACATGTCAGGTAGGACAGTAAAATTCAGACCATTGATTTTTTCGACAAGCCTTTGAATTATATTGGATCTAGCCCCACCAAAATAATTGCAAATATTTGCGATTGCTACTAGTTTGGAACACATGCATTATGTCCATAGCCAAGACACTGCAGTCCATGGACAATAATGTCCATAGTCAATTTGAGACTCCGGTAGCAGTTCATGACGCACTGCATGTTCTCTCCCATAATCTGCTTTGATGCTTGTAGCGTCTAGACCATGGGAGAAAATAGCGCGCTATTTCGGCGCTAATAACTCGATATAGCATATCTGGACAATAAACGATAAATTTTAACACTTTCCCGCTATTGCGCTATTCACGAAATAGAATACTATATCACTCTAAAACATCATTAAGTTCCGAGCGTCCACCTTAGGAAGAAGACATCGCCATATTTATATTTCTGTTTTTCGTGATGAAGAAAAGCAATCGTGAAGATGACATCGCCATATTTATATTTCTAAATAAGTAAATTTTACCATGTTATTTCCCCTAGGGATATTCATTGTACATTGGTAGAAAATAGGCCTTTCATACGCCCCCATTAGTCCCCAAAATAAACGAACCACGACCAAAGGGTCTTTAGTCGCGGTTCGGGAGGAGACCCGCGACCAACTGTCTGGGCCCAGCGCGCTCGGTCCACAGCTGACGGACGAGAGGGGCTTTAGTCGCGGTTGGCCTGGCCAACCGGGACTAAAGGTCCTCAGGCTGGCCCGAAGGCCTTTAGGCGCGGTCGGCCAGGCCAACCGGGACTAAAGGCACATCCCTATATAGGACTCAGCTCACTGCACTTAGCCACATTTGGTGCCACTTCTATGCTTTTGGTTCACAAGGGGGTGGTGGGTTTGCTTTTGGTTCCTCCTATGCACACAAGGTGTTCGATGAAATGCCCGAGAGCATGAAACACACATGATATGAAGTGTCCGAGCCACACTTGAGATTTTTCATTTATTTTTCCTCCACGATCGCGGTTAGCAACTTGAACCTTTCATGATTTGTATTATTTCTAGCTAGTTAGTTTAACAAATGCATGACGTTTAATTATATACTTTATATAATAATAATGCAGATGAATCGGCAATGGATGTACGCTAACCGACTCTCCGGCGAGTTCACTATGGGTTTAAAAGATTTCCTCGTAGTGGCAAATGCGAACAAGCACCGAGGTTTTATTATCTGTCCATGTGCTGAATGTAAGAATCAGAAGGGTTACTCCTCCTCAAGAGTCGTTCACATGCACCTGCTTCGGCACGGTTTCATACCAAGCTATAATTGTTGGACCAAGCATGGAGAAAGAGGGGTTAGAATGGAAGAAGATGAAGAAGGGGATGATATCGATGTCAACTATCATGAGGCTTTCAGTGATACTTTCATGGAGGATGATGCTGAAGGTGGGGAAGGGTTTGGTGAAGGTGAAGAAGAGGCACATGATGAGCCCGCTGATGATCTTGGTTGGACCATTGCTGATGCACGGAGACGCTGCGAAACTGACAAGGAGAGGGAGAATTTAGATCGCATGTTAGAGGATCACACGAAGTCGCTGTACCCAGGATGCGATAATAGTCTGAAAAAGCTGGGCTGCACACTGGATTTACTGAAATGGAAGGCATGGGAAGGTGTAGCTGACTCATCATTTGAAAATTTGCTGAAAATGTTGAAGAATATGTTTCCGAAGAATAACGAGTTGCCCGCCAGTACGTACTAAGCAAAGAAGGTTGTCTGCCCTCTAGGTTTAGAGGTTCTGAAGATACATGCATGCATTAACGACTGCATCCTCTACCGCGGTGAATACGAGAATTTGAATGAATACCCTGTATGCACTGCATTGCGTTATAAGATCAGAGGCGATGACCCTGGTGACGATGTTGAGGGCGAGAAACCCAGGAAGATGGTTCCCACCAAGGTGATGTGGTATGCTCCTATAATACCATGGTTGAAACATCTGTTCAGGAACAAAGAGCATGCCAAGTTGTTGCGATGGCACAAAGAGGACCGTAAGTCCGACGGGGAGTTGAGACACCCCGCTGATGGAACGCAATGGAGAAAGATCGACAGAGAGTTCAAAGATTTTGCAGCTGACGCAAGGAACATAAGATTTGGTCTAAGTACTGATGGCATGAATCCTTTTTGCGAGCAGAGCTCCAGCCATAGCACCTGGCCCGTGACTCTATGCATCTACAACCTTCCTCCTTGGTTGTGCATGAAGCGGAAGTTCATTATGATGCCAGTGCTTATCCAAGGTCCAAAACAACCCGGCAACGACATCGATGTGTACCTAAGGCCATTTGTTGATGAACTTTTGCAGTTGTGGGGTAGACCTGGTGTACGTGTGTGGGATGAGCACAAAGCAGAGGAATTTGACCTACGAGCGTTGCTTTTTGTAACCATCAACGATTGCCTGCTCTCAGTAACCTGTCGGGACATACAAATAAGGGATACAAAGCATGCACGCACTGCTTACATGAGATTGAAAGTGTATTTTTGGATAATTGTAGGAAGAACGTGTACCGGGGTCATCGTCAATTTCTTCCCCGAAATCATAATGTAAGAAAGAAAGGCAAGCATTTCAACGGCAAGGCAGATCACCGGCCGAAGCCTGCGGAACGTACTGGTGCTGAGATATTTGATATGGTCAAGGATTTGAAAGTCGTCTTTGGAAAGGGTCCTGGCGGACAATCAGTTCCGCTGGAAGTTGACGGGCACGCACCCATGTGGAAGAAGAAATCTATATTTTGGGAGCTATAGTATTGGAAAGTCCTAGATGTCCGCTCTGCAATCGACGTGATGCATGTTACGAAGAATATTTGCGTGAACCTGCTAAGCTTCTTGGGCGTGTATGGGAAGACAAATGATACAAAGGAAGCACGGCAGGACCATCAGCTTTTGAAAGACCCAGATGACCGGCATCCAGAATGGTTTCAAGGTCGTGCCAGCTACGCTCTTACCGAAGAAGAGAAGGTCATTTTTTCGAATGCCTGAGCAGTATGAAGCTCCCGTCAGGCTTCTCGTCGAATATAAAGGGAATAATAAACATGGCGGACAAAAAGTTCAAAAACCTGAAGTCTCACGACTGCCATGTGATTATGACGCAATTGCTTCCGATTGCTTTGAGGGTGCTCCTACCGAAAAATGTTCGAGTAGCCATTGTGAAGCTATGTGCATTCCTCAATGCAATCTCTCAGAAGGTAATCAGTCCAGAAGATCTACCACGGTTACAGAACGATGTGGTCCAATGTCTTATCAGTTTTGATTGGTGTTCCCACCATCCTTCTTCAATATTATGACACACCTCCTGGTCCACCTAGTCGAAGAGATTTCCATTCTCGGTGATGTATTTCTACACAATATGTTCCCCTTTGAGAGGTTTACGGGAGTATTAAAGAAATATGTTCGTAACCGTGCTAGGCAAGAAGGAAGCATCGTAAAGGGCTATGGAAATGAGGAGGTAATTGAGTTCTGTATTGACTATGTTCCTGACCTTAAGCCGATTGGTATTCCTCAATCGCGGCACGAGGGGAGACTAAGTGGAAAAGGCACGATCGGAAGGAAATCAACGATATGTATGGACGGTCATTCTATGACTGAAGCACACCACACAGTTCTGCAAAATTCGAGCTTGGTGGCTCCGTACTTCGATCAACACAAGAATATTTTACGCTCGGACAACCCGGGAAAGCCTGAATCATGGATTAGAAAGGCCCACATGGATACTTTCGGCAGTTGGTTGCGAAATATTTAATGAATGACAATGATGTTGGAGATCAGCTGTACATGTTGGCCAAGACACCATCTTCGACTATAACGACTTTCCAAGAGTACGAGATTAATGGGAATACATTTTACACGATCTCCCAAGATAAAAAGAGCACCAATCAAAACAGTGGTGTCCGCTTTGATGCAGCAACCGAGAATGGGAAAAAGGTCACATATTATGGTTACATAGAGGAGATATGGGAACTTGACTATGGACCCTACTTTAAGGTCTCTTTGTTCCGGTGCAAATGGTTCAAGCTAACAGGAGGTGGGGTAAAGGTGGACGAGCAACACGGAATGACAATGGTGGATTTCAACAATCTTGGTTACCTTGACGAACCACTCGTCCTAGCCAAAGATGTCGCTCAGGTTTTCTATTTGAAGGACATGAGTAGCAAACTGAGGAAACGGAAAGATATGAAAACGATCAGTACATCATGTGAATATCCAAAGTGCCACATTGTTCTTTCAGGGAAAAGAAACATCGTGGGAGTGGAGGACAAGACAGACATGTCAAAAGATTATAATATGTTTGGTGAAATTCCGCCCTTCAAAGTGGATACGGCACAATCGTAAGAAAGCAGGGACACAAGGGAAGAATTGATGTGTAATAATTTATTGTACCAAACTTTGTTGAATGGATCATGTGACTTATATTATCTCTGATGTGTTTAAGACTAACTCCTTTGCAAAATATTTGAGAAAACGAGTGGAAAACATGGAAAACAGAAGGTTACTTAAATGTCTCAAAACCTTGTGAGATAAAATATCTAATTTCATAACTTTCATTAAAAACAGAAAACAGACGCGCTAACGCGCCGCAGTGTCGCCGGATTACAAATTCTTTTATTAAAAACAGAAAACATACGAACACTACTCCTCATCGTCGTCGTCGGGGAACTCGTTGGTGATCTCCTCCGGGTCATCGTTGTCGCCGAACTCGTCGGTGACCTCCTCGTTGTCGTCGGAGGTGCATGATGGTATGTCCGAGATAGGCCCCCACCTCGGATTGTTGGAGGCCCAGACTTGGCCGGCGTGGTCGGCCCGACGAAGCTCTTGCAGCAGCTTCGTCCTCGCCTCCCGAGCGGCATCTAACACGAGGTGGCGTTCGAGGTGGCGCTCCGCCCGCTCAGCCGCGCGGGTCTGCCAGAGCTCCTCGTCGGCGCTCTCCTCCCCCGGGTTGTTCCCGTAATACTCGCGGACGACGCGGTCGTCCCTGGCGTCGACTAGGCCCTGAAACACGCGGTGGCGGAGGTGGAGGTGGTCGGCGGCAGTGACGATCTGCGGCTTCGGCGCCCTGGCCTCCGCTTCCCAGACGGTGTGGCAGTCGTTGAAGTTCAGCAGCGACCGCGGGCGGTTGAGGCGCCAGGTCACCGCGTCCCAGGCGCGGGCGGCCTCCGCCGCCGTCGCAAAGGAGCCGAGGGGGATGCGGTCGTCCCCCAGCGGATATCTGCGCTGAACATTCCGTTCTGCCGTGCTCGGACGCCACGGAAGTCGGTGGTGCTGTTCCTCCTCAGAGGCATGGTGGAAGCGCGACGGTGCGTGGAGGGGAGTGGGCGCGTGGAGAGGAGAATACACGCTCGAGGCGCGGCAGATTATACCGCGCCCTCCTGGCCACGCGCCACCCTAACACAACCAAGCAAATAGTTGCACATTACTACCCACTCCGAGCTCAAAGTGAACACTGACCCTGGCATGGATTGATGTGTTAAAGAGAGGGTGTAGAACAAAACAATCGGTATCACCATCATACAGCCTACCGTGGCTACTGGGTGCAATATGCATACCAAATGCACGGCAGGACGTATGATGGCGAATCCGGATGTTTTGTATTTGCTCTATGAACTGAATATATGATGTATCAAACCTTCAAGGGGGATGTAGAACAAAACAATCGGTATCGCCATCATACAGCCCCACCGTGGCTACTCGGTGCATATATGCATACCAAATGCACGACAGGACGTATGATGGCGAATCCGGATGTTTTGTATTTGGTCGATGAACTGACCGGTGTATGAAGGTGGGCTATATATAGGGTCCTCTAGCTCACAAAGTGTTGTGCTAGGGTTTTGATCCAACAGTTAAGAAACACCCTGATCCAACGGCTCACAACAGCTCGAAAGAAACACACCGTAGCCCTGATCGAACGGCTCATAACAGCTCGAAAGAAACACACCCCGGATCCAACGAATCACAAGCGCTTGAAAGAAACACACGATCCGTGTGATTCTATCTGATTGGTCCAACGAAACACGAACCATTTAGTCCCGGTTGGTGTCCCCAACCAGGACTAAAGGGATATGTTTTCTTCTCGCCATATATATGTATGCATTGCCACACCATTGGCATAAATACATACAAACTCACCACTCTCTCACCGCTCTCTACCGTACCCACTCTAACCTTCATCCAGGTGGAGGCTCTTTCCGCCTTGAACTACCCCTGCCCGCCCGGCTACAGCGTTCCTGCCGGTTGGATGATGAGCGTCGGAGGAGTGCCGGTCCCTCCTCTTCCTCAAGGTGTGGCGCGTCGGGCGGCCATCACGAACAACTACTACCACGAGCTCACGCCGGAGCAGCGGAGGAATCCCAGTTGGAATCCTGACTACCGCCCTACTTGGGACGCCTTCTTCATTAATCGGCGTGAGAGTGCGCTCGCCATCACCGTCGCCGTCGCCATCGCCGTCGCCCGCGCCCTTCTCTCCACCGCGCCCGCCCTGCTCCGCCCCGCCCCGCGCCGCCGTCTCCGGTAGGTTCCCCCGCGGGCCACGCGCCGCCCTCCGGTGAACCACGAACGAACACGAACACCGGTGAACTCCGGTGAGGACGGCGACCACGAACTCCGGTGAGGACGGCGACCACCGCGCGCCGGTGAGGATGACGACGGCGACCACCCGTCAGCGACGCGAACAAAGGAAGGGTGACGTCACGCTCGCGTCACCGGTGGGTTCCACCTGGTAGAGAGAAAGGGCGCAGGCTGCTGGCGTTTTTTTGAGACAGTTGAGAGGGGCGCGGGCTGATGCCGCAGTTGGGCTGGGCTCCTGGGTTGGCAGTTTTTTTTTCAGCACTCGTTTTTTTCTAAGTCAAAAAAAAAGTCAAAACAATTTGAATTAAATTCATTAAAATAATGAAAATAAGTTTTAGTTCAATAAATTCAGAATATTAAGTGTAATATACCAAAATGACCAGGAAAGCAAATGCAACCTAGCTATGGGGTTCTCCAAGACATTTGAGCAACTAATCTTGGACACACCTCTAAAGTATGGTTTTCCCCCTCCGATGGTCATCGTTCTTCCACCCAAAACCCTAGCAATTTGTTTTCCCTCCTTTTGCGCATTGCACGGTTACCATGTATTGAATGCTTTACTTCTTTTCTGTGTTGTTCGTTATCGGTAGACCGAGACCCGGAGGGTGATCCAGCCTTCTACGACAATATTTGCTAAGTCTCCTTTATACTTAATTAAATTTTACTACATGCATGTCTTCAGGAGTGACATATGACGGACGATAGAGCCTTGCCGCTTACGGATCATGAGGCTGAAGGTTATATAATGGGCATCATAAACATCGAGATCCCTTATGTGCCGGGCCCAGAAGATGAGCAAGAAGAGGATGTAGTCTCTTATTTTCTGAACCTTGACGATCAAGAAGGTGAAGAAACGGACATTGTCGATGATCAAGAAGGTGAAGGAACAGACATTGTCGACGGAGGTCAACCGTCGACAAACGACGATCTCGAATTGCAAAGACCAACCACCTCCGGCGAGGTATATATATATACATTGATCCTCTCGTGATACAAACTTACTGAAATGTGAATACATATGCATTAACGCGCGCGATTCTCTTTCTTATTTTAGCCCTCGGCCGGATCGAGTACGACAAAGCGTGGCATGTCCAAGGCGATGAAACAAGGAGAAACATATACCATCGAATTAGTCGGTGAAACCGGCAAGCCCCTACAGCACACCACAAAGTTTATCAACCAATGCGGAGTCATTGTTAGAGACAACGTCCCGATCACCGTCCAGGAATGGAAGGAGCCAAAGAAGACACGTCTTGGTTTCAGTTTTGTCGACAAGAGAACGAAAAAGGATTGCTGGAGAAAGCTTATGGTACATTTCATTCTACCTCCGTAATACAACAAAGTCGATGAATTCGGTAACGAGGTTCCGGGTGGACGTGAGAGGAGGAGGCTAGTCAAAGAGTTCGCTCTTCAGAAGATGGCCGAAGCATTCCGGAACTTCAAGAAAAATTTAACCCGTGAATATGTGAACAAGGGCACGTCTCTCATGTTGTCAACAAGGACAACATGAGAAACTGAAAGATGATTGGCCAGAATTTGTGAGGCAAAAGAAATCGGAGCATTTCAAGGAAATATCGAAAAAATAAGGCTAATGCGGATAAGAAACAGTACCATCATGTTATGGGGCCAGGAGGATACCGCCTTTCGGCGCCTAAGTGGCAGAAGATGGAGGACGGCCTGAGGGCGCGAGGAATCCCTCTAGGTACAGAGGGATGGGACGAAAGAGCCAAAATGTGGTGGTACGGGCATGGGGGGTCGCTAGATCCGGAGACAGGGGCGTGTGTTCATCGGAAGAAAACGTTTGCTCCCACCCAAGCCCTTATTGACGCAATGACCGAAGATCAACAAGGCTTGATCACGTTCAACAGAGAGAAAGACGCACTGACAAAAGCCCTCGGGAATCCTGAACACGGAGGACATGTACGAGGCAAAGGCAGAATGCCGTGGAAAGTAGGGTTTTCCCAGGACAATGACCCGTACTGTTACAGAAGCCGTAAGAGAAATACGGACCGGGATGCAGATCTTTTGGCAAAGGTTGCATCAGAACATAGTGAGTTGAAGCATACGGTGCTTGGACTTGTGAAAGAAAGATCGGTGCCTGTAGGGCCGCATGAAGATCATGCAGCAGATCTCGGAAGCCAGAAGCAGCGGAGAAGCAGCGTGGCTTCCACGGAGGCCCCGCCTGCAGGTGCTAATGCACTGATGATGGAGATTTGTGCACCAGAGCCTCACTACCCCGTGGATGATGTAAAGGAGATGAAAGAATGTGATCTGCATTATCCCGTGGGGAACATTTCGACGAAGGTAGCTACCGGCAGTGCTTTACCCTGTACACCTGGAGCACTCCACCACAACAACCCCATTGCATATGGCTATGCTCGTGTCACGGTGGAAGACATAGTCCAAGTGTTTGAGGACCTCAAAGATTGACATAGCTACACCCGAAGGGGAGAGAAGACTTGGAGATGTGAAGCGCCAGTTCATTCTATGGAAAAAGAAGTACATAGTGTTTCCAGGCGAGGCGCCAAGGCTACCAAGTCCACCCCCCTCCGATGGTGGTGGTGGTGGCGGCGGTGGTGGTGGTGGTGGTTCACCTACACCTCCTTCACGCCATTCGACGCCGTCCCCCGATCCACAATCTCCGGCGGGTAAGCAGCCGCCGCCCCCCAATCCTCCTCCGGCGGGTAAGCAGCCGCCGCCCCCCATTCCTCCTCCGGCGGGTAAGCAGCCGCCGCCCCCCATTCCTCCTCCGGCGAAGAAGCAGAAGCAGGCGGACAACAAGGAAACCCGCTCCTGGAATATTAACCCGGAGCCTTATGTACCTAAGACCACACGGGTACCGGAGCCATCAGTGAAGCATATCCCCCCAAGGCCTTGGGAACTGAGTGAAGCTGAAACCAAATTGGCCGCGCATGCTGATTATGAGAAATGGAAGGCCAATCAGAATGCTAGAAAGGAGCCTAAGCCCAAGGAAGTATACACTCTGAAGGCAAAGAAGTGGGCTATGGGTTTTTTGACGCAACCGTCCCAAGCCGAGCTGAATATGCCTGACGACTATGGAAGTGAACTTCGTAGGCAAGCAGAAATATTGAAGGAGGAGAAAGAAGAAAGGAAAAAAAGCGTGAAACAAGTTGACCAGCTCAGGATGCAAAAGAAACAATCGAGCCCCCCGCTCATAGTGAAAGCCGGTCCGGAACAGGACCCCGAGGTCATAGCAGCCGCGGCAAAAATTGGATTGACTGTAGCGAGTGCCATGAAAAATGCGTCCGAGATGAATTTGACTCTTCGTGCCTCGTTAGGCCTGGACGATGCGCCAGTAGGTGAGGTAGCATTACAATATGTGCCGAATGGGCCTCTCGTCGAGCCTACGCAGGAAAAGAGTCTACCACCACAAATGCGAAATCTTCTACGTTGGTACAATAATTTCATATCATGGGCCACCAAAGAATATGTTTATGCGGATGTTACAGAGCAGCATCACACCAAACGGTACTCTGTAACAGTTCATATGAGTGAATTGTTCCAGCTGTTCAATCTGCGCGAGCTCGACAAATCTATCCTGAGTTGCTACGTTCTGTAAGTGATTTACTTCTACCTTATATCGTTCTTCATTGCCTGCACTATATATATTGTCCTAACTATATTGTTGCGTACGCTATTATGCAGATTGAAGATTTGGGAATGCAAAATAAGAAACATCCATGATGTTGGGTTCATTGACCCACAAATCATTAATGGACATGTGTTACAAAATCACCCCGAAGACGTGGAGGAAGACTTGTACAACTTTCTTACAAAGCATCAACTCAAAAGTCATATTCTATTTCCTTACCATTTTGGGTGAGTGATTCTCTCTTGTGCCCATTCTCTTTTGTTTACTCCATGCATGGTATGTCTAATCGATAAGTTATGCATGACTGTGCATGTAACGTGTCCGCAGGTTCCACTGGCTTCTGCTAAAAATTGAACTTCACACCTCCACAGTTTTTATCATGGACTATGAATTCAGATTCAAAGCTTTGGGCCGACATGAGAAAAATGCTGCAAAAGTAATTATTTTCAATCATTAGCGCTCTATATCGATCGGTCTCTTTTGTTCATTTCTTATATGCAGTAGCTAATAAATCCCTTGTTCATTTAATTTTCTTTGCCCTGTAGAGTTTGGAAACGGTTCTCAGGAGAAATTGTCGGTGAATTCAAACATCAGGTAGAATTTAGAAACTTAGTTAATGTGGATAAGCAGCCACCGGGGACCAATCTATGTGGATACTATGTTTGTGAGAACATCCGGAGAGAAACCTCTGAGAGGAAGATCGAGGATAGCTTGCGGAAGGCGACGGATAAATTGCGGAGGAAGTTTAGTCCAGAAGCTCGCTTCCGACCAATTCAAGTGGAATTAGCAGGATTTTTCCTTAGGCATGTCATCGATCCTAAAGGAGAACACTATACGTCCGACGACGACCAATTCAAGTGGAATTAGCAGGATTTTTGCTTATGCATCTCCGAGATTGAAACTTGTTAGAAGTTGTGTATGGTCATCCATTGTAATTGTGTATGTAAACTTGTTCGAAGTTGTATTTGGTCACCCGAGACTGAATATATATTATATATTTCTATTGAATTCTTCTTGTTTGAAATTTCATATGCATGTATATAGTAGCGTAGAATATATATGTGTACTGAAACTTCATCAAAATTAAAATAAAACACAAAATAAAATATAAAAGAAATAAAACAAAACAAATTAAAAATAAACCAGGTTTAGGGGGGGGGGGGGCTAAAACCCTAAACCTGCAGAGGAGGCCTTTAGTCCCGGTTAGCCAGGAGAACCGGGACTAAAGCTCACCCGCCCCGACGGACTCCTGGCGCCCACGTGGACGGGCCTTTAGTCGCGGTTCGTAAGAGTCGCGACTAAAGGGAGGGCCTTTAGTCGCGCATATTTAGTCCCGGTTGCACGGCCGGGATTAATGGCCTTTGCGAACCGGGACTAAAGGCCTATTTTCTAACAGTGGTATGCGATAGACAGCTAGAGAACAGATTTGTATGTGGTTATCCAAATATTGGTCGCACATTTTTTATTGTATCATTTATTCTTGTTGATTTTCTTTTTTCTTTTTTTAGATATAATTGATAGTTTTTTCAAATCGCTATTTTGAAATGGCACACATTAACACGATATAGTCTGCATAGTATCGTGATGAGGCTTTCGCTATTTCTCATAGCACTTTATTGTTTTCCTTGACCTAGACCCAGCTCGTGCATAACTTTACACCATCCTCTCATGTTCAGTCCCAGTTGTAAGTGGCATCTCAATTTATTTTTCCCTGTCGAGCATGTACTTGTGTCCGTATGGGTCTCTCCTGAGCGAACCGCCTCTCTGTCGATACATGGTTTATGCAGGGATGGGTTAGAAAAGGATTTTCTATATCAATAGGGTACGAATGGCTGGTTTTTCTTACAATTACAATGAACATACAACATTCACTTAAAAATAATTAAATAAATAAAATATATTAGTATAGAAAAATATAGATTACCCCAGACCCCATCAACTAGATGAGACATTAAGTCTGTGAATTCAATCGCCATGGCCTACCTTCGTTTACCGGACAACTTGTTTCTAGATCTACCCATTATTTTCTTGCATTCAATATATTTCTAAATCTTCTTAAAATATATTAGATAGGACGGTAAAAAAATGACCATCGATAGTTCCGACAAGTCTTTGAATTAAATTCCATCTTGTCCAGCCAAAATAATTGCAAATGTTGGCTACATCTACAATGTTAGAGCACGTAAATTACTTCAATGGACCAAATGCATGCAGTCCCATTGAGTGATTATGTCTTCTAGGACCATGTAACAGCTCGATCATCTATGCATATACTGCATTCATATTACTGTCTTTATGTAAATACCGATACTAGATCTAACATTCTTGAGCAAGCTGCAGACTACCGGGTAAATTTTCATATCGATTTCTATAGGTTTCTCTCTACCAGTATAATATCATGCAAACTTCACTTGGTATCCTACCGGTATCCATATTAATTACTGAAAACGGCATCTAGGCAATTGGTGGACCTAACCCTCGCGTCGCCATCTAGGCGACTCGGGGGGCGCCGCCGCCGCCTGCCCCTAGTCTCCCCCCACTATCCCCCTCTCCTCGTCGCTGCCTGAGGCCTCGCCGGGCACTGCCTGGGCGGCGCCTATGACGGCGGCGGCGAGGCATCTTCTTCTGTCATCAGACCGGCAGCGAGGCGGCGCTGGAGGCGTACGTGTGACGGCGCCGCCGGATGGTCACCGGGCGGGGCATTTCGAATACGTGGAGGCGGGATGTGTGGCCGTCGAGGGCTGACGGCGGCGCCCCTACATGGACTGCCTCCGTTGGCGCACCGGCGACTCCAGCGAGGGCAACGAAGCCACATCCATGGCCGGCGATGAGACTCCTACGACGGTGGTGAGTCCTCCCTGGACGAGGGATCGGGCCGCACCCGCTGGTGGCTGGGAATCTTCTTGTATCGGAGGCTGCCGACAGCGTCCCTCTGTGGGTCGTCCTCGACGTCCTCCTTCGCATACGTCCTTGCGGTTGGCTAATTCTAAAGGCGGTCGAGCCGGCGCTTTCGACGTGGATGGAGCGTGATGGCTTTCGGGTGAAAACCTTGTTTCCGATCTTCTCGGAGGCAATGATGGCGACATCTGAGTGTCGTCCCCTTCCTGAAGGCATCATCGAGGAAGCCCTGCGGTTCTTCCCGTCACCTCCGGGGGAAACCTTAGATCTGTGGATCAGATTATAGCGGCACTTCTACGTCGTTACCTCCTTGGGGGAATCATCTATATATGGAGGAGTGCGTCGGTCGAATGGGACTAGAGGATGAGTACGGTGGTGGATGCAGTTTCCACGGTGGTCTACGCGGCATCAGCAACGTCGACACATTACCTTGCTTCGCCCTGCTCTGGGGGAAACCCTAAATCTGGGCTTCCCAGATTGGATGATGGTGACGCCGTCGGTGTCGCTTTCCCTCTTGAGGGCATCGTTTTGGAGCAGTGGCTGGAGGGTCCTGGATGGAAGCGGTGTTTCTTCTACTGCATCGACGCGGCGCTTCTCGGCAGCTTGGTGCTGTGGGGTCTCGGTGTTCGACGCGGGATGTTGGACACACGCATGGTGGTGGTGTTCTCTGGTGCCATGGTGGTATCGATGGCAGGTCTAACATGGTGGATGCTTTTATCACTGTCCTGAAGACGGGTGAGCGGAAGACAACGGCAACAACTTTGCGAGCACGTATGTTGGTACGAGTTGCGGTGTGTTGGACCGATTATGCCCCTTGTTCGCTATCGGGTGACATGGTGAGGCATTCGGTATTTTGATGATGCACGTTTGTGGGTCCTCGGAGTATCGGCTTTGTGATTGGCCACCCCATTCATTAGTACTGGTAGTGAACTTTCGTTAAGACATGGTGATTTCTTTTTTTCATTTAATAAAAATCGGTTGTGTGCATCATTTTGATGCGGAGGCTGGAGGTAGACCTCCATTTCTAAAAAAAAAATCCATATTGGTTATTTACAAAATAGATTGGCATACTTGGTTTGAGTGCCAAATACCTGAACAAACAAGTAAATACTTGAATTACTGAATAAAGGATATTTATACCCACAAGCGTTAGTTAGAGTATATTGTTTGGACTATATCCATGCTACTGAATTAGTAGATATTTGACCAAGTTAATAGGACTATATTCTATGCGCATCCTACAAACTTAAGTAACACTATGATTTGTATTTATAAATGGTTCCAACATAGATTTCATTTATTAACAATTCGTCCGATTCAAGAATAATATATCATATAATACCGGATGGAGATTTCTGTCTCCCGGGAAGCAGTATTCAAAGTGGTTTAAAAATTCTAAAATCCAGTTTCTTTGTTCAAAAGGAACATAAATAAATCATAGTCATGTATCAATTATGTATTCCAAGAATGTGTGAAATAAATAATTAGTATTTGGAGCTACACAAAAATTATAAATGTACGACATGTGAGTATAGTAAAAATGACCATTTTCAAAATGTACAGATTTTTTCATGTTTGCGTAGCTCAAAATATGGTATATCTAATTAAAAATTTACACGTTTATGGAATAAATCAATGAAAAAACTAGTATTTTGTTCTATTTTTTGTGAAACTTACAATATTGTCTTTGAATTTTTTAAAACACGGGGATCAATCGTGTCAACGGAATAAGTAAGCTTCTGGTAAAATTATCATTTAATTTATTACATTATATGTATTGGCGGGTCTACTATTTTATAAAAAATAATACGTGAAAAATAAATTAGAGTTACCTTAGCTCTTGTTTATAGAGATGAATACCTAGACGCGTCACCAGGCAAAGTAACCACATATACAAACAAAGCAATAACTAGTAAAAAGTCCTACTGCCCAACTTATTTTAGCAGTTCAGCACCATTATAAATTTTGAAAAATGACACACATAATGCGTGGAGATGGGCTAAAAAATATAATCTATATCAGTAGGTTATAATTGTCCGATTTTATTTACAAATACAACGAAATATTCGATCCAAAAACTATTTAGTATAGAAAAATATAGATTACGAGGACCCATCTATTAGGTGAGACAATAAGTTTGTGAATTCAATGGTCACCCACCTCGCTTACCTGACAACTCCTTTCTGGATCACCCACTATTTTCTTACGGCCAATATATTTCTGAATCTTCTTAAAATATGTTAGGTAGGATGGTAAAAATATGGCAAATGATGGTTCTAACAATCTTTGAATTAAAACACATTAGTCCTACCAAAATAATTGCAAATATTAACTACATCTATAAGTGTGGGACACGTACATTACTTCACTGGACCAAATGCACACAATGACATTGAATATTATGTGGACTCGATCCTCCACGGCTTTGACTGCATTCATGTCATTGTCTTTATCTCCAATGCAAAAACTAGACCTAACTTTCGTTAGCATGCCGCAGACTACCAGGTATATTTGAAGTTTCATTCCTTTACTTATATCTAGTAGTATATAGTATAATATGATACGAAACAAACTTCACTTGGTATCCTATAGGTATCCATGTTGGTTATTTCCATCATAGAGTGTCATGTTTAATTTCAGTCCCAATTATTTCAGCCAAAAATAATTGAATTACCGAAAAAATGATAGGTATACCCAAAACTGTAGTAAGATGATATTGTTTGGACTATATCTGTGCTACTTAACTACTATCAGACATTTTGCCAAGTTACTAGGACACCATTCTGTGCATATCCTACTAACTTAAGTAACAGTTCTATTTTTGTATGTATTAATGATTCTAATATGGTTTTCAAATATTAATGGTTAGTTCGATTCATGAATAGTATAGTGTACAATTTTTAGTTGAGATTAGTGGATTCCCCTACACAAATGATCGTAGTGGTTAAAACAAAATCTAAAGTCCAATTTATATTTGAAAAAACATCTAAAATAAAGCCTAGTCATTCTCAATGATGTATACATCAAACAAGTAAAATTTTAATTTAAAATACTTTATATTTTGATTTACACAAAACAAACTAATGTACATATTTGAGTATAGTGAAACTGCATATTTAAAAAAAAAATTATATTTGTTTATCTCAAAATAAAAGGTATTTAAAACTGAAATTTTAAACGTTTTATGGGATACATCAATAAGGACAACCAGGATTTTGTTCAATTTTTTTGAAAAATAAAATATTTTTCTTGATTTTTTTTAAAACAATAGGATCACTCGATCTCGGGGGCATAAGTGACTTTCTGGTACAATTATCCTTTAAATTCTGTAAATATATGTAGCTGTGAGGTTACTATTTCATGAAAAAGGGAAACATAGGTGAAAATAACTTGGAGCTACATTAGCTCCTTTTCATAGAGATGAATACCACCATGCAAAGGAAAAGTTCAAATTTTATCTAACTTTCTCTAGATAGCAAATGTGGATGGCCGACATTTTTTTTTGCAGACACGGTCTATTTAGTATCACCTAAAATTTGTTTGCAGACAATAACATACACATGGGCCATGATCCCGCCCATGTGGATAAAAGTAAAAAAACAAGCCTACAATCATCGAACTATATGGTGTATGCAACCTCGATTCCTTGATGTGTAGAAGAAAAAAGAGGTATGAAGGGGGTGAACTGACGAAGACAAGAGTATTCAGGCCCTTGCAGAAAGTGGACACCCAAGAAGAAGTATACACAAGGGGGGAGATGGACTACTAAAACATGCATCGCTTTACAAATCATGCCAAATAGATTGATCAACTACTCACTGAGTTACCCTTTTGACTCAACGAGTTCATTATAGGATTAATTTATAGAAAGCAAAAAAAAATCGTTCTACATGGCCAAGGATCAATGTTTGAAGGTGTAGTAAAGAGGTTCGATCTAGCTAGATTAATCATACCAACACAATGAAGAAGAGTCAAGCTTCTGATCCTGACGACACCCCTAGCTAGGCACGAGGATTAAATCTCTGGATGCACTCACAGTGCCAAGACTAATCTGCAAAACGATGGAGTGGGCAAATATGCCACATGCATGCATATGGTTCAACGTTGGATCGAAACGCTGTGCTTTTCACTTTTACCAACCTGTAAGAAAGTACTAGTGTGATGCTCGTAAATAAGAGAGAGGATGAGATTCAAGTGGGAAATGGTTCTATATAAGAGCATGTGGAGGGAGGCAGAGTGTCCATTGAGAGCGTACAGCAGATACAAAAGAGCATGTGGAGGCTAACCATCGGCGAGGGCGGCGGGCCGTGGCTGCGGTCGCGCAACGGCTTTCTGGGGCGGCAGGTGTGGGAGTATGACCCTGACGCTGGAACACCCGAGGAGCGCGCCGAGGTTGAGAGGCTGCGCGCCGACTTCACAGCCAACCGTTTACAGAGGAAGGAGTCCCAGGACTTGCTGCTACGCTTGCAGGTACTAGCTAGCTACAAACTACTCTGAGTATATACGTATACAGCTCCAACTGATCGAATCTGTGCAGTATGCAAAACTAAACCCTCTCCCGGTGAATATACACCCTGTGCCGAAGCTTGAAGATGGTGCACAAGTCACTCCAGAGATCTTAACTTGTTCACTCAGGCGAGCTCTGACTCAATATTCCAGTCTACAATCACCCCATGGGCATTGGCCTGGTGATTATAGCGGAATTCTCTTCATTATGCCCATCATTGTAAGTATTCTATTCAGATGAGAAATAATTATATATATGTCTTCAAAATCATTCTACATTTGGCACTCCACAAATGCCCTTCGGGGCTGCCACATATCACTGCAAAAGTCTTATAAGTGAGCAGCGGATTATCTAATAGGGTTACATGTTACCAAGACTGAGGAATCAACGTCTTATACAGCCGTATTTTCCTAGACGACTCTACAGGAATCACGAATTAAATTTTAAGATTTTTTGTGCTTTGCGTTTTTTGATTTCTATGCTGATATCCCAATTAATATTTATTTATTTGAACCCAACAAATAAAATGATAGCTTTTAATGCATTTGGCTCCCAAGTACAGATACTTTACTAAAGGCTATAAATCATCATTTTGGTCAAAAATTGTTCGAACACGGAACTAATCAAACGTATACTACTAATGTTTGGTCGATAAGGTAGACGGCCGTAATTATGTTCCACATTTTCCACACGAAAATAGTTTAACGTTGTCAATAATCTTAGGTTTAGATGTCTCTATATCCGTATTATTGCACCTTTAAATTCTTGTCACTTTCATTAAAAAAATTACAGTATTTCTTAGATTGTGTACTATAATGTATGCTATGTTCTAATGAATATTATTTGAACATTTAAATAATAAAATAAATAGACACGAAAATATAAGAATTGAGTTGGATGGACTTCCGAAGACAAAACATGCGGCCCTCGTGTCGTCCTTAGTGAGATTTGGATTTCATATGCCGCCACCCCCACCCATCATCCCCCTTCCCCAACCGCTGCCGGATAAGTTCTTCCTGCCTAAGGGTGATGGTGATGGCAAGGCTCTATCTCTTTGCTGCTCCATCGAAGGTTTTTCGGGTCAACATTGTGGAATCCTTGGGTGGAGAAGCGCCATCGATTTCACAACAAGTGGAGTTTTCATGTCTTGTGCGACGCAATAGTTGTATTGGTGGCGAGTTGATAGTCGGTGGCACACATGGCATGCTATCTACTATTGCGTCCTCCAGCATCAACTCTAAATGTCAACCTTCCTCCTTTAATGTCAAATATCCACGCCCACCCGATCATGTCACCAGAGCTTAGTGACACCTCCACGGTACAACGATCCCTTGAAAGGTCATGCGGGGGTTCCCTTATCCACATCCCATCTGATGTTCTCGGGGCACCATGGACGTTGCTTCCTCCGTGGAGGCTCCACTGGGGCATCGATGTGTTCACGGTTGAGTGATCCAAAGGTTGATGGATGGTTATATTACGGTGTGGATTAATTGGGACGTCGACTTGGCATTTCGAGCTTTCAAGGCCATCTGTGTGCATCATTTGGTTGAGTTGTCTGCTTCCCATTGTTTCCTTTTATTCTCATAGGAAAATGATATTTTAACCCTACCGGTTAAAAGTGGTATCTTAGGGGTGGGGTGTTATGCATTGTGTAGCGCGACCTTGTTATTTTCATTTGTGCATCTTGATGGATTTCCATCTTCTTCTTCGGTAATCTCGACCTTAGCTTCGACTCTTCATTTGATAATTGATGATCATCTGGGGTGCTAGAGATAATAATTTTCTGATGTTTGTCCTACCAGTAGCTCTCGAGTTTAGTACATGTCCTAGCACAAGGGTGAGCATCTCTTTCGCCCGATGGTATGGTGTCCTTCAATCTAGACGAGAAAGTAGGGATCCCTCTTTGGTGTTCAAAAAGGCAGGTGATTTATCTTTCTAGTGTCGAGGAGAAGACATTTGCGGGTCTTGAGGAAGTTTGAGTATTATTCTACATCTGCAACTGCTTTGGTGTCCACACAAGGAGAAGATCGACATCTTCAAGTTGTGTTTTTTTTCTTTATTGTGTTTGGTTTATTTAAGTTGTAGAACGGCACCCTTCTAATATTCAGCCATCAAAGTTTTATCAAAATAAAGCTAGACATAATTCCCTTTATCTAAACATAATATCACAATTTGCAAATAGTACATTAAATTATATAATGTCGAGGAAATCGTTAATTAGTAACAAACCAGCTGCCATAGAGTAGAGGATTAATAAATGAAAAGGCCCATTGATCGGTTGATTAATAAATTGTTTGACCAACCAATAAGTCAATCGGTTGCATCGATGAACCTTTGAGTAAAGACTAATCAGCGAGTTAACTGGTTCACCACCTGATTATTTGAACATGGCTTTATAGTATTGGAAGCAAAATAAGATATGTTTTTTCACATGTATTCACATGTTTAAACAATTATTCACTGATCTTATGAGTTATTACTCTTATCTTGTAGATATTCTCGTTATATGTTACTCGATCACTTGAAAGTGTACTGTCACCAGAACATCGTCGTGAAATATGTCGCTACATTTACAATCAGCAGGTAGACAGTTAAACTCTTGCATACATACCTTGAAATTATCCATGTACGCTCTGCATTTTTTGTATTATGAAAATCTATGTATCCATAAAGCCTAATATTTCTATGTAGAACGATGATGGTGGATGGGGGAAACAAGTTCTGGGCCCAAGTACCATGTTTGGGTCATGTATGAATTATGCATCTTTAGTTCTTCTTGGTGAAAATATACATGGAGACCATGAAGCTCTGGCCAAAGGTCGCTCCTGGATTTTATCACATGGAAGTGCAACTGCAATACCACAATGGGGAAAAATATGGCTCTCTGTATGCATCTGCCTTTCAACATATTAAGAGAGATTCCACTGCTTGTTGCAATATTTATCAATAGTACACAATTATAACTCTAGGAAAATGGTCCAGTCCTTCTTAAATTCTATAAAATGATAGTATTAAACTCATGTAATTTATTTTTTAACCATTAATAATGTGCGGTCCTCTTTTCTTCCCACACAGATTATTGGTGTTTACGATTGGTCAGGAAACAATCCAATTATTCCTGAATTGTGGTTGGTTCCCGATTTTCTTCCGATTCATCCAGGTACATACCCCTTGAACCGAGTTGTGACCACCGAGTTCCTAGATATATCATAGTAGGATATAAATTTACTTATAGTTTGGAATATATTAAGCTCTGTTTTTCCTTTGTATGTATGCCTGTGTGCTAAAAATCATTCATATTTACAGGTCGATTTTGGTGTTTTACCCGATTAATCTACATGTCAATGGCATTTCTCTATGGGAAAAAGTTCGTCGGGCCCATTACTCCTGCTGTATTAGCACTACGGGAGAACATGTATAGTATACCGTACGAGAAGATTAATTGGAAAGAGGCGTGTGATTCTTGTGCCAAGGTTTGTTAGATACTACAATATTTCTATTAGGTTTTACTCGACAAAAATATAACGTTACTTACGATTAGTGTAGATTCAAGTTATACAAATACGATGTAATATATGCATGTCTCAACAGTTTCACCTATGAGTAAAATGTATCTCTAGAATTGCAAAAGCACGGTTGATTTTTTCTGTTGTGACTGCAGGAAGACCTTCATTATCCTCGTTCATGGGTGCAAAATCTTATCTCTGGTGTCTTGAACAAGGTTGTTGAGCCAACGTTGAATTGTTGGCCAGTAAGGAAGCTAAGAGGAAGGGCTTTGAGTAATCTAATGAAGCATATCCATTATGATGATGAAGCAACAAACTATGTTGGCATTTGTCCAATTAATAAGGTACAAGAATGTAAAACTAAATTACCACATCTCTTTGATTAAATATTTTGATTGCTTACAAGAATATCTTTTTCTTATTAGTCATTGAATATGATTTGTTGCTGGGTAGAAAACCCAGATTCTGATGCATTCAAACAACATCTTCCAAGATTTGATGATTACTTATGGCTTTCCGAAGATGGCATGAAGGCACAGGTACTGGTTTAGAGTCTCTTAGAAAGTGAAAGTGATAAAATATATCCATCAGGCATTTTTTTCTAAAAATAAGATAACTCACCGGATTAAGAATACATTTTTAACATCTAAATAAACCTTTTGAAAGAGGTATCATTCAAACATGTCATATTTATACCTAACCATATATCAAAAAAATTATAATGAACCAAGAATTCTGATTTTGCAGGCCATAGACCTAAATCCCACACTTGAACTCAAATTTCCTTTATGTTCACGTACAAGAAATAAATTAACTCATTTGTGTTTTCTATTTTACTTATTTGTGACGAAAAAGTATGGACATGTTATTTTCATATAATTAATGTGAAATAATATTATATAACAAACAATCACTCTACTATAACAACATTGAGAAACTCGGTATAATTAACAAAATATTGTAATATACCATATAAACACAGGTGTATGATGGCTGCCATAGCTGGGAATTAGCATTCATTATTCATGCTTATTGCTCAACTGATCTTATTGGTGAGTTTGGTCCAACTCTTAAAAAAGCGCACGCCTTCATGAAAGGATCACAGGTTTGTTGATCCTGTTATTTTTTTACAAAACAAAAAATTTTATAAAATGCTATCATGGTATTTCTCATAGTAGAATGGTTCTAGGTTCTCACCAACAATCCAGATTACAAGGCTTATTATCGACATAGATCAAAAGGTTCATGGACCCTTTCAACTGTGGACAATGGTTGGTCTGTGTCTGATTGTACCGCTGAAGCTGTCAAGGTTAATATATTTACTCTATGCCTTTATATTTTACATTCTTTAAAAATATTTATATAGT
Organism: Alopecurus myosuroides; assembly: GCA_028641055.1. Classification (NCBI taxonomy): domain Eukaryota; kingdom Viridiplantae; phylum Streptophyta; class Magnoliopsida; order Poales; family Poaceae; genus Alopecurus; species Alopecurus myosuroides. Next base: position 368,465,076 of record CM054061.1, read on the forward strand.
ATATTTTACAGTTACGCATCATGCATGTGTTGAGTATAATAACATGGTACAAAATCTCCTTTAGGCATTGCTACTATTATCGAAGATGTCTCCAGACCTCGTAGGTGATCCAGTGCAAGAAGAAAGACTGTATGAAGCTGTTGATTGCATCCTATCTTTCATGGTATGACATGTAAACTATTTCAAATAGATTCATATTGTTCTGATAAAATTTCCAAAACACTCGTGAAGTTCTACAACTGTACATAGCATAATATTGCTAACATAAAAATAAAACAATATGTATCTTGATAGTTCTAGGGATACCAGTGAAATTAGTTGTTTTTTTATATTGTAGTGTAGTGTATACTATGGGAAAGGGAAAGTAATTTTTCGATGAAATTATTAGGAAAAACATGATGCACATGAAGATTGAATTGACTTTTAAAGAAATCACATATAAATAAAAATAATAGCTTTAATGCGAACGGGTATTGAGTCAATAAACACCAGTTGATATCTTCTACTCCCTCCGTCTCAAAATAAGTGTCGTTGAAATTGGCAAAAATGGATGTATCTAGTAATAGAATGCATCTAGATACATCCGCCCCAAAGACACTTATTTTAAGACGGAGGGAGTAAATTACTGCATTATTTGATGCAAATTCCATTTCATTAATGACATTCCTCTTTTTTATTTATTTTGTTCTGGTGAAGAATAAAGATGGCACATTTTCTACGTACGAATGTAAACGAACATTCTCTTGGTTAGAGGTGAGTAAAGCCATTTGCATTATTTATTTATTTAAACAATATTTTGGTTGTTAAATTCAACATTCCTATCATATCATCACTTCTAAAGTAATCTTGAACTACACCTTATTGGAAACATATTGTGGTTGAGAACCCATTAGGAAGTGTGTCCAACCAAAGCATTATACCTTCTGCCTCAACTATTCACATTGACATACATATTTTGTTTGACAATCCAGGTTCTCAACCCATCTGAGAGTTTCCGAAACATTGTCGTTGATTATCCGTAAGATGATAGATATTTTCTTACTTGATCTTTAGTACTGCCTCTAAATTTTTATTTAATCCAGTTAACTATAACATGGCAAATTGGTAGATCTGTGGAGTGCACATCATCTGTACTGGAGGCTCTCATACTTTTCAAAGAAACGTATCCAGAATATTGCAGAAAAGAGATAGAAAATTGTATTAAAAATGCAGTTGTATTCATTGAGAAGAATCAAAACAAGGATGGTTCATGGTAAGTAATAGTGAGTGATTTATGTATGAAGAGAATATTTCATTTTTTTAATCATGATATACAACTACCATTGAGTATTTATTTTGCAGGTATGGATCTTGGGGTATATGTTTCACTTACGGAACCATGTTTGCAGTAAGAGCATTAGTTGCCACCGGGAGAACTTATGATAACAGTTATTGCCTTAGGAAAGCATGCAACTTTCTACTATCAACACAACAAAGTACTGGTGGATGGGGAGAGAGTTATCTTTCTAGTGACAACGGGGTATTTTTTTAATTACTTTAAACTATAAGCTACTACAATTATTTTTATATTTATTGTGCTAATACATATGTCACATTATTGAAAAACTTAAAATTGTGTATTATATCATATGCCGTACATTCTAGTTAGTAGTTTGTATTTTTTATGAAGTTATGCATGTATTTTTTGACATTCTGTTAATAAATTTATATAAACCTATGGAAAGTGTTGGGAATGTTATGCACGATGTTGAGACAAAATTAGGTCTTCAATTATAATTTCTACGAGACCCAACAGTACACATCGCATTAAATAAAAGGATCATAAGACTACACACGCACAATGAGCATAGAGTTCACTACTTCAAATAATAAATTGTGTATGGAATGTCAAAGTGTTAACTTCTATTAACATTTTTTACACGGCGGAAAGTATCATTAAAAACTTATAATTATTTTCTATTTTTATTTCATTACACGATATGTTCGCACTAACAACATGATACTAGTCATTGACAAATTTATTTTTGCGTTATACCTATTTTCATGGCCTCTCTGCACCAGAGCCAATCATTAACAGATCAAACTAACAAATTTTCATTCTAGAGTTTGTAATCAATAGTCTCAAGTACAATTCCACTATTTGCACTATGCTGCATATAGTCTCAAGGAATGTCCACAAATATGATTTACAAAAATTAAAAAATCTTACATTGTTCGAATGCGCCAATTAAACTTTCAAGTCAAATGGAATATATAATAACATTTAAAATATCAAGCTTGCACTTAATATGATAATTTTACCTTAATGATACAATAGATGATATTTTGAAGAATTTTGTACTTACCTTATTCTATGTTTGATTTTATTGTGTGCAGTATTATGTTGATAGCCTAAAACCAAATACCGTGAACACTTCTTTTGCAATGTTGGGGTTAATTTACACTGGACAGGTTCGTTCAAAATTCAGTGCTTATATAAATTTCTTATAGATATGACGCAGTAAGATGGAATTATCATGGATCATACATTTATTTAATTAAATAAATATGTTTAACTAGTTGTATACTATATCTAGGTTGAACGGAATCCATTGCCACTTCATCACGCAGCAAGGCTCTTGATCAACATGCAGCTAGAAACAGGCGATTTTCCACAGCAGGTAATTAAGTTTTCCGTTTCAGATTTTCTCATAGGTGTTGTATCATAACTAAAGTGTTCTGAGTTGGTCTTTTTATCATCATTATAAAATACACTAAAACATAAACTAGATAAACTAAGCATATATAGCTAGTATCTAGGTGTGAGAAACTTTGGAAGGCCTATGTCTCCTACATTGTCTTCTAATATTGTTGTTTCCATTTTAATAACAGGAACATATTGGATGCTTTAACTCATCCTTGTACTTCAATTATGCAAACTACCGCAACATATATCCCATTATGGCTCTTGGAGAGCTCTGTCGCCGACTCGCAACCAAGAACTGATATGGATGCATCAGTATGCCATACAATCTATTGTGGAGGTTAAGAAATAAATGTTTGCTTCTAGTGTTTTTCATCCTTTCTCTCTAAACAGTGTTGGGAAACATTAATATTTTAAGTGGGGAGTAGGGATGAATTTTCTACTATGTAACTTATTGAATAATTGTGTCTTATGAGGGCAATGCAATAAAGATATTATTTTCATATTCAAGGAATGAGATAATGGATGTATCCATTGATTAGTAGTCACGAGCTTGGGTATTTGCTTTTTATTTGGGCCTTATAAGAATTTTCTCATACACCTATAAAATCTACACGTATACATACTTTAAGTAGGTTCAGTGAGATGTCAAGCAAGACTTGATAAATGAACTTACAATGTAATAATTGTAGCAATGCTCACAGAAAATGACCTTTACCATGTATATGTATGGATACATAGTGTAAAAAATAACGGTGATTAAGGATCCATGAGTACCTAGCAATCCAACTTTGTCGACGAAAAACATAAAATGAGCCATAATTATCACAGTTACGGGCCCACAAGGTGAGCCATATCCTTACACTTAGTATTCACGATGGATTTTTTGAGAGATAAATCCGCTGGAGGCAATAATAATTCATATTCATATTATTTGTTTAGCAATTAATATTTTTGTAGATCTACTATAAATCGGATGGCTCCTGAATGTGAGATTCTGAAGAAAACCCATATGCACGTGTGGAAGTAAAAATACAAAGTAGTGCCCTATTCTGAACTTTAATAATATCTCATTTGTTATATGATGACCATGTCTTCTCGACCATGGGTATAATGTGTACCAATAATAATGGAAGGACATTGTTGGTGGGACAGTGAGCGTTGGACATACGCAACCCTTTTATATCCTAACATATATCATTGTATTACCTTTGTTAGTAATATCACAGTAAAGTCACGGTGTATGAAGTTCTTAGACCTTGATGATATCATGTTCCTACACGTGAGACGATTTACTTTGGCACTTCCTAACGTAAAACATAATACAGAGATAATAACGACATTTTTCTAGGTATCACAAAAAATCTTGTCAACGACTTAATCGTTGGGATTTTCTCCTTCAGCCGATAGAGAGATACTCTCAGAGCCCGCTTAGTATTATTATGTTTGTTATCCTCAACACAGACATGTTATGATATGATCACGGGAACACCGGAAGGAACAAGTAAAAGGAAAATAATCTGGTAACGAGGTTAACAAAACATGTATAGTAAAAAAAAGTATTGCATCACAGGGATACCAAATATCTAGCCTCATGCTTTGTTAAAGTAACGTCAAGCAAAGGGAACCAGACATGGAAATTGATAGGTTTGCTATAATCCATTCGCAAAACGATTGAACAATATGGTCACTCCAGTCAATGGTTTCCGCTATAGATTATTCACCAGGACAAGTACCAGATCATGTCCACTCGTTATGTAATTAGAAAGGTCACATACTCAAGTTCTCCATGGTTCGTTGAGTACGATGGTGGTAGGAAATATTGGGGAGAGTCTTTGTTGGGGAGATATCTGACAGGTGTAAAGACTAGGAGGTGCAACTCGTAGGAGGGCAGCTCCTCGTGGGTTACTAGAGTATGGATGAACGTTCCAGAAGGCAACATGGCTTATTACCATAATGTAATGAGGAAATAGAGCTAGGAGAGACCATTGGACCCTGGAGCATCCAAAAGTTACATCCTTTCTATACCTAGTCCAATTCTATGTAAAAATTATTGAGATCGTGAAAAAAAAGTTTGTCGGACAAAGCATGCTAATTATTTTTCTCTCTATTATCATCAAAGCATTTTTCGCCTTTTCTATTTCCCAATTATGTTTCAATTTACTTCAATGTTAACCCGAATTTTGACTGCGTGCTCGGAGTTAAGAAAACTGAATGCTTTCACCCTAGTAAGGCTACATAACACAAGATTGTGCCTACATTGTAAGGTCCCCCAGAACCAATGTTCAAGGACACCTCCGATATGCATACATTCACGATCCCAGATCACACCAGTCGTGAACAACATATCAAGTTGGTACACAGATACAATATCCATTACACGATTACACACAATACTTACAGAAGGGACATGCTCACATGACCAAGTCCAACACAACTGCCACGTTGGGCAACACACAACACACACATGGAAGACTAAACACACAAACAACGTAGATGAGCCCAAGTCATGCCTTAACCTACAGGCTGCTGACCGGGAGACGATCCTAGTTCGCAAGGCCATCAGCTCCGTACTCCTGTTCGTAGATCTCCTCCTAAGACTCCTTCTCGAAGTCTGGTAAGTAAATACCAGGGACGAAACCAATATGAGTACATTTGAATGTACTCAGCAAGACACCCATCATGTAGCTTACCAAAATGCATGTATGCTTATATGGTGTAATAGGTAGGATATACATAGGGTTCACTATCAATGATATATGAAAGATATATCATAGTTGATTTTGAAAATCTCTGTATCTTTGTTGAAGAAGATACTTCAAAGAAAATAACATAGTTTTCTTTCTCTTGTAGATATCACATGCACAACAGGTTTTGTAAAACTTTGTTAAAAGAAAGTTTTCTCTTTGCAAAACTTCTTGAATCAACTTCCAGTTTTTTTTAGAAAAGAAAGGTTTTCTTTGCAAAACTTCTTGTAAAACAACTTCTGGCTTTTCATCAACGGTACCACTACGGTACAAGATTTCCTCCTTTCAGTACTTCCCAAGTCCAACACCTTTTTGAAAACTCCTTTTTGAAAACATTGACACAATGCTAGCTACATGGCCATTCAACTGCTCATATCCGAGGGCTCGGCTAATCTGAATAGTTTTACTCTGCAGAGGTGTACACATTCCACTAGATCCAATCATCTGCCATGAACCACCCATGGATCGACACATCGATATGCAATCATCAGAAGAATGATCCTAACTGTCCACTCTGAACAAGCTAGTATATGTATATCCCTTCAATTAGGTTTATTCCCCCTCGCACCATGTCACACATCGCCAAACAGGGGACCCAATTGCCGCATCCGGAGGGAAAATTAATCCCACACTATGTATCTCCCGTTTCTCCCTCCTAGCGACACTTTGGTTCAGAGTATCATCCTCTATATAGCTTTTTGGGGTAGTACACACACTAACTAGAACAAGTATCTAGATAGGCCCCGTACCCATGTTGGGGTAGAGTGGCAGTACTTCTTGGTTGTCCGGCGAAGACTAGGTTATGTGTCATTTTTGTAAAAGCACCTTTTTCTCTCAAAAATGACCACTTCAACAATCCTCCGGTGAATAAGGCTCAGCATTTTCCCCGGGTTTTCCATAAATCCTTTGTTCTGCAAAAACATATTTTTAGGGTGTCCACTTAGGGACTAATACTTTTGGTGATAATAAACACCATATGGTGGCTATGGGCTTGGTAACACCAAGTAGCAACTAGTAGCATAGTAATAATATATAGTAGTCACTCAAAAATAGGTTTTTGGAAATCAAAGTTTTTGTAAAAACTTTCAGAAGTAAAACATGCATGATAGATAATGATAAGTTTATTAACAGCAAGCATCAGGATGGCTTTCCTTAAAAATCTTAGTGACCTTGGCCTTGAAGTAGCTTGAACTTGACGCATAGCTCCACAACTGCTTCTTCTTCTCCTTCGTTTTCTAACGTCGTAAAAGAATAAAATACACACACTCAGAACTAAAGACCAAACAACTAAAAACAACAACACATACAACAAGCAAAACTTATACTAGCGCAAACACTCAATCGAGAAAACTATCTCACAAACGCTCATGGTACCAAACTATCGTCAGACAAACATATGGTTGAGGAACCATATCCCACATCTTATATACCATATATGGAGTGGGTGTAGAACTCTCATAATAAGATATTCAAGAAGCTAAAAATCTAGCTCGTGGGCACCAAAGGTGAGACTACTAAGATAATAACAATCAATCAAAGCAATACCCATGGCAGTTGGTATTAACAACACATAAGCAATTATCACCAAACAAGTTCATGACTAAACTAATGCATAGATAACAATTTACTAATAAACACAACAACAACACTAGCACAACAATAGCATAAGTATAATACTCATGCTCTGGCAATCACTCAGATAATCTCCAAACAAGAAACAAACATACCACAGAGGAATAGGCTAGTTCTAGACTATGCTTATGTCTACTCAAAGTTAAGGAATCCATCAATCATGAAAATAAACAAACAAAACAGTGGCTCTACCAAAGGTAACAGGTCATAATATAATCTACAACACACTCATCACAAGAGATAACACTCCTACAAATAACCTAAAACAAGAGTGCACTAATAGCATACTAGTATGAGAATTCTACACAAGCATGCTATAAGAAATAATTGTATTCTACAACCATAGCAACAAGCGACTCAACCAATCATGGCATAATAAAATAAGTAATAACACCCTAAACCGGCTAGGATAATCTTACACTCATAAAATAAAAAGACAACAATACTAGAGCAACTCAAAACAATCTAGTGGCGACACTAGTTCATCACTAGACAAGCAAACAATGCTACAAGGATGCATGATCCTAAACAAGAAACTCATGAATGTAAATACCTACTAACAGCACATACACCTTACACATGCTAGTAAGCAAAATCAATAATTCTACGAAAACATCTACTAAGCAAGCATCAATCCATTCTAGTAATACATGCCTTTTCTTATCCCTAAAATAGCAAGCAAATCAAGTGTAAACTACACAACCAGTAGCTATGCACTCAACACAAGCTCCACTAAACACTTTCAAAAATCCAAACACTCAATGAAAATCCTTCACAAATAATTTATCAATCACAAGGAAACATTCTATTAGCAATCAATATTAAATCTACCCCCAACAGTGCAACATTCCTTAACATGATACCCCCAAGGGAATATTATGTTAACAAATGAACCACCACGAAACATACTAGTATTCACAAAGAAATACTAAACTCTTCAATCAAACAATTAAAACAAACAACCATTTTCCTTTGTGGAAAATACTAGACAAACATATAGTAACGCATGCTATTTTCACACAAGTGCATGGTTGGGGATTTGCATCCCTAACCAAAAATGAAATGGGACCAGTGGGTTATGGCCCACTAATACCAAGATATTTAGAGGTAACAAAGCCTCTGGTCACACATGACAAAGTTAATATAACAAAGCAATCAATACTAGTCTATTCATATTAGTGAAACAATGCTAGTGAAAACAACCAACAAAATGTTACACATGCTTTGCTACAAAATAACATGCAAGTTAACATAGATAATAGCATAAAATTAACAGTAACAAAATGGTACTGGACTCATAGAAACCACATCATAACTTAGGTAAAACAATCCTACAAAGATTGGTTCACACAATACATCAAATTGTAAAACTAGGAAAATCACAAATGCTACTTCTATTTTATTTGACTTTCCAAACGTGCACACATTTCCTATGGTAGTTGTATTGCAAGAACACAACCTAATAGAAAGTTTCAACACATCTATCCATGCTAGGAAACAAGTATCGAGCAATCAAACATTTTATTTCAAACAAGTGCACACATAAATAAGAAAACAGAAAAACTGTTGTATCTAAAAAGGCTCACAAAAAATAATATAGGGCTCCAAAAATTAATCCAAGATAGGATTAGATAGATCTAGTCACATGCAAAATCATCCAATTGGATTCACCTCAAAAAACATTTTTAAACTCCTTCAAAAAATCCTAGAAATGCCTACTAGTCTTTTACCAAAATGGATGGCATTTCCATTTGGTAACTCACCTTGATGTGAGGGAAAGTCATAGTGATAGATATATTCATAAGCTATCCAAAACAATTTGGTTTGACCAAAATGGATACAGATTCCAAAAGTTATGACAAAAATATTTTCAGAGACACTCTATGGCAAAACATTTGTTGTGACCAACATAAAAGGGCAAACTTGGATCTACAACCGGGACATGGTTAGGAAAACATATATCTAATTCATTGAATTTTTGTTGAATTTATTTTCCACAAAACCTAATTTTCATAGACCCAAAGCAAACAACAAGTTCCTGTTGAAAAATTAAAAGGAAAAACAAAAGGCATCGTGGGCTGGCTTCCTCACAATGCGGCCCATCTAAGCGCCAAAGGCAGCCCACGCACTAGCACGCACACAGCGCTGGCGCGGGAAATGTTGTGTTCAACGTGTGCCGCCGATCTCGCGATCGACGGGCCACGACTTTTCTTCCTCCTCCCTACCCTCTCTCTCTCATCCGATACAACGGGGAAACGGGCAACAGCGTGGGCTCACCGTGGGGCGACGGAAAAGGGCGGCGCGGCGTCGGGGAATGTGCTGGCACTCGGGGCGGTGGAGGGGCGCCAAGTTTGAGCTCGGGGGCGGCTCCTGGTGGCAGAGCTCGGAGGGGCGCCTGCGTCGGCGAGCTCGACGGTGGCGGTAACCTGCAAGCTAACGATCGACGGGGAGGGGTCAGAGCGGGTCAGAGGGCCACGGGGATCTCGTAGGGAGCAAAGAGTAGGGTTGGGACGCACGGTAGTGTGCAGCACGACCCCGGGGTGCTGGTGGTGACCGGCGGCGGTTATCGGGCTCGTGGGGCTCCTAGGGGCTAGGGCTCGTTTCCCTCTGCTTCGAGGTTAGAGTGAGGAAGTAGAGGAGGGCAGTGGCGCAAGGGAGAGGCGAGTGGAGGTATATAGCCACAAGAATAAGGGAAATGGGCATGGGGTGGCTCGGGTTCATGCCATTTGATGGCATAGGGCGTCCAGGGGATGTTTTGGTTAGAGCACAAACAAGGCAAAGAGTCCAAGGGGCAAGACCACCAAGGGACAAGTCAAGGACTGTCTTTTGGAGGCAAGGTGAGCCAAGGCCAAGTCAAAAGAGTCAAAGTATGGAGAACCATACCATGCCACATCGACATGCCTCCCCTCTCTTCTCACATGTTTCCTTCTCACACAAGCCTTCTAGAAGGTAACAAAAGCAACCAGGATGGAGTGCAAACAACAAGGATTCAAAAAGGAATAGTGGTGTTTCTAAATTTGAACAAAAACTCAAAAAAAACAACTGACCAAAATTGTATCTAGCAATGTTAATTTTTTTTTAGAAAATTCAATTAACACTTAAGATTTTTTCTAAGTGTTGGAAAACTGTTAAAAACAACAGAAAGTTCACACTATTTTCAAGGGTGAAATAATTTCCAAACTTTGTTTTCAAAGTGGGAACTTGTTAACCATGTTATAAACTTTCAGAAACATCTTTTGAAAACAAATTTGAAATAGTTTAAGGCCATGAAAACAATGTGGGAAAAGGTGTACTTTCTGTTTTTCTCTATTTTTTCAAAATGCATTTTTCTGCCTTATTTTTATAGCACAAAGACAACAAGCAAAAGATCATTTTTATTAATCCAAAAATAAAACCAAGCTTATGGATTTGTAGTCCATATCTCAAGGAACAAATAAAAGTCAAGAAAATAACATTTTATAGCCTAGTGAAAACAAAGGTAGAAAACAGGTACTTGGCTATATTTTCAGGGAATATTTTCTATAGAAAACTTTAAAAGAAAACTTCCATAAATCATTTTGAAATTTTGTTTTCTTGGATCCAACAAAGATAATAGTTTATTTTAATATTCAAACAAGAATGATCCAAAAACAACATGGGAAAATATTATAAAAGTGCTTTCAGAAAATTTGCTATTGGTTTTATCAAGAAACAAAACTTGTGTTGCAAATATGATTAAGATCATAAACACATGTTAGTTCAGACAATCATGTTGTTAGAAAAAAATTGTCCCTAATTTTTGTCTTCTTGAACACAGTACAAGATTTCAAAAACTGGGGTGTGACAGCCCTTCCCCCCTTAAAAAAATCTCGTCCCGAGATTTGCAGGAAAGAGAAAAGAGGGTATGGTCAAAACAACAATGTTAGATCATTTGTTTACAAAAACATGTGCATGTGGTTGGTAACATTAAGCATGGGTGCTTCCCCCCTTTGATTAATCTTACCAAAACCCACCGGCAGGTTCGTTTTCCAAAGGTCTGGGTGCCATGTTCTAAACCTCGAACTCAATGTTCCTCAAAACCATAATAGCAAATAATATCAAATCCATGGGTTATCCTTCAGACATAGTCCTACTACTTTCCACTTTAATGGATTATCAACCCACTAATTCTCCCTTGGGGCATGAACTCTCCCTTCACGATATATGGATCAATAAATCGGATATCCACCAATATTTATTTAAGCATGAGCTTTCCATTGCTCAGTTCCTAACAATCCAGGTAAATCCACTATCTTCCTCTTAATCTAATATACTCCTAGAAATCAAGTCTCAATCATTTGTATGCCGCCAAAGTGTTTCATCAAGATCATATTGCTAAATCTAAACCATCAAATCAAACAATCATATACCAACTCTGTACTACTTCTATAAATCCTTTTAAATTCTTCAAACTCCTATCGCATAATCAAATCTAAATCATTTTCCCCAAACAATCTCAATAGAGCGTGACAAGCTCCGAGAATATATCGTCAAGAAAAATCATTTACTAAATCCAAGTCATAGTGATTTTTCCTAAACTCCAAAATATCCTTTTATATCCACAACTCTGTTCCTAAATCAAATCCAATATTCCTCCAATCCATATTTAATCAACATCAAAAATCCATCCCAATCCAACATAATCTTTTTACTATAATCAAATCTTTCCACTAAAATCCAGTATAAAAAATCACCTATGTATACCATTATCATCATTATCCGAATATCAAAAATTATTCTCAACATAGTAGCCCTATTCAATCCAATCTCCTCATATATCAAGTGCTTCCTAAAATCCAATAATTTCCACCAATCTTTCTAAACCTCAAAATATTCCTTCAAGTCTATAAATCTTAGTTACCGATAACTTCCAAAGCTTTGGGGTCCACAACTGGTTAGCCCCAGATATTATATCCTAAATCATGTAAACTAAAATCATGTGATCCTCAATCTTTCACTCCTATGCTAAACCTCAAAGGAGTCTCCACAACTTCCTATTCTAAAATTTGGTTCCTCCAGAATAGATACACGAGAGATCTTATTGTCTAGTATCAATCATAGTTCATGAACCCAATATTTTGTTTCCAACCTTTCATCTTTCCTTCAAACATCTATAGAACATCCTAAGACACCTTTCTCTTTTGTTTTGGATATGTTGGTTAGAAATTTGTAAAACTGGTGTTAGGTGTTAAGCTAAAGTTAGATGAAGTTACGTTAGTATTGTTAACTATAAAGATACCTTTTCTAGTCCGACGTGACACTTCTAGTGTTCCATTTACGTTGGATTTCTCAGGGTACGAAAACAAACACAACTATGGGTTCAAAGGTTTGGTTCGAGAACGTACCATTAACCATGGCATGAGTCGCAGGGGCTTGTGCAACATCATCTGGGTCTCAAGGTCCACTCATGAGACTCTTGCGTTTCTTCTGGGATGGACCCTCGGTCTCTTGGGTTTCATCAGGATGGACTAGATCACGGTTTTTATGGGGACACTCGCAAGCAATGTGCCCTTCCTCTCTACAGGCAAAGCATGTCTTGGTCCTCGGCTTGACGTTCACACGCCTGCTGGGAGGTTGTGGCATCGCGGGTAAGGTATTGCGAGTCACAAATGAAGTAGTTTCTCCTAGCGTCACTATCTTCCTTTTGCGGCTCTCTCCAGCAAGCAGGCGCTGGTACTCTCTCCTCATGATAGCATTATTCTCAGCATTGGGGGTGGAAAGCTGAGTCAAATGCTCCAGGAAAGCATGTGTGGCAACGTGTTCAGCACGAGCGATCTCACGTTCTTCCATTATCAGAGCAAACAGTTGGGAAACTGTCGGTTCTGGTGGTGGAGGCAACTCGCTGGCCATGCTTAAGAAAAATAACGGTATAAGACGAGAGCAAACAAAAAAGGGGGTTTTGTTTTTGAAAACTTGTGAAACATACCGGCTCATAACAGAGATGAGAACGGTAGGTAACACAACAACAAACAAGCATCTAAGAAGCAATCACACGCACAAACAAAGGCTAACATACACATGAAACAGAGTCTCAACTAGCATAACATAAATTTTTAAGGTTCACAAGGTAATAGCATAAAGCTTACAATACAACTAGCACACACAAAGATCTTAATACCCTAATACCCTGCGGCAATCCTAACTGCTCGAGGAAGCGCGTAGTTGTTCCTCCAACTCTTCAACTCTGGTCTTGCTAGTTGCAAGCTGAAGCTGAAGGGCTCTCACTTGTGCATGGTGCTGGGAGTCAGTGTACTTCATGGTTTTCTTCAGTACTTTGAGACGACGCTCTATAGCAGAAGAAACACTCAGGCCGCTGTTCTATCTCTCTTCCTCGGAGGTCATAATCTCCTCTAAGCTTGTCGTGGGAGAGTTGGGTGTTGTACAACTGTCCCTCCATGTGATGGAAGTGACGAGCAAACACAAAATCTCCAGTGACTTCTAATGGCTTGTCATCCTCGTCGCGTCTTCCATAGTATCTATAGGGGGTGCCTTCAAACTTACGGCGACACTAGTTCGCGAGCTTGGCAATGGTCAGCTGCAACACTCTAAGGATACCATCTTCCCAATTGTTCTCCACCACTTCATAAGTTATCTCTGGGGTTGACGGTGCTAGCAATGGTGCACGGATGGTACAGACCACCAACCAGGACAATTCTCTGTTGGATTGCGTAGAGATAAACGAAAACTTTTCTACGAGGTACTTCCAAGATCTAGCCGAGGTAGAAGGCCACGAGGATTACCACTAGACGCGCAGGTGCGGATTATCGATGCAGCGCGTCGATGCAGTGTAGTCCCACGATCTGATCCAGCCGATCCAATCCCGTGAACGTCGAAGTGCTGAACGTACAACACCTCTACCAGTATCCACACGTACGAGGAGGAGCTCCGACGGTGGACTGCTAGGTCCGGTGCGACGGCTGGACTGAGTGGGGCTAGGGTTCCCAACGCATGGGAGTGGAGTAACGTGCCCGCTGGGCAACCTGCGCCCCTCTTTATATAGCGAATGGTAGTGGGCTTCACAACACTTGTGGCCCATTCCCTCTATGAGTCCGACTCACAAACTCAGTCCATTTTCGGTTCAGGTCCAACCCGACTAATACATTTGCTCCCGCTCTTAAGTGTGCGAGCCTGCAGGCTCATGGCGACTTGGACACGATTGGAGTCCGACTCCCAATCGATCAATCGGTAGCGGCTCCTAGCAGAACGTGCTGGCTCCCAAGTCCCATTGAGTCATGACGACATACCTTTCAATGTGACTTTCATCTTAGTCCCTTTTGCCTCACGATATACCTTGTCAAACTATAGGCGATTTATCATCATCCCTTAATAGCTCAACTCTCTTCTCGGTCCGTGATATATGATTCATGTGACTACTCTTAGTCAACAGACTCATTTGACACTTAACCGAGTTGCGCATGGCCATGCTTCCGGAATCATATCACTCGAGAGGGCCCAGAGAATATGTCTCGATTCGGAGGGGCAAAATCCCATCTTGATTATCCACATCACGCAACTTGCTTCTCATTCAACCCGAACTCTGCCTTTATAACTGCCTTGTCACAGAACAACGTTTGACATAAGCTAAGTCGGTGATCCACATCTAGGATTGTGCGACAACCTCAGGTCTAAGGATTACATTGATTCAGACATGGAAATGACGACTTCCTCGTTGCATCTCAATATGGGTCAGTCCGACTTGCTAAACTCTTTAGCGAAGTCTGTGAATGTTCGAATGGCATCGCCATGCCGATGACAAGTGGAACCGAGTCATTAGCCAACATTCACATTAGTCTAGGATGCATGTCCAGCACAACCTTGATGACCAAGGACAATTTAGTATGAACAACATGAATACATAGTTCCACAATTCCATCGCATATTCAGTGATATATATCAGATGTTCAAAAAAAGGACGACTTAATAACTTTATGAATACATTGGGAATACATCATACATGATTGCCTCTAGGGCATATTCCCAACATTCTCGTCCATCATGGTGAATCTGGGCTCCCTTCAACTCATGTAGTGGACGGCCGATAAGGCGAGTCATCTTGATCAAATCCTCCTCAAAGCGGCGGTAGCAAGGTGCGTGCATACCCATCTGGAAGGAATCGTTGAAGACAACTGCCATCTACACAAAATTTTAAGGTAGGTTATGTTAGGTAACAGTGTGCAAAATTTTAAGATGCTCCATTGTAACTTAGTGTAAGTAGAGTTTTCAAAACACAGGGGATGGAACATATAAAATATTTTGGTAAATAGTCATCTTAGTGACCTTGTTTTATTAACTTCTATTATTAGAGTACTGGCTAACGTCCATGCTAAATAAGGTCTCCTAAGGTTAGGATATCTCAGATAACAACTCTGTAAGGTCCCCTAGAACCAATGTTCAAGGACACCTCCGATATGCATACATTCACGATCCCAAATCACACCAGTCGTGAACAACATATAAAGTTGGTACACAGATACAATATCCATTACACGATTACACAAAACACTTACAAAAGCGACATGGTCACATGACCAAGTCCACACAACTGCCACGCAGGGCAACACACAACACACACAACGGAAGATTAAACACACACAAATGTAGTAGAGCCCAAGTCACGCCTTAACCTACAGGTTGCTGGCCGGGAGACGATCCTAGTTCGCAAAGCCCTCAGCGTGGTACTCCTCCTCATCGATCTCCTCCTCAGACTCCTTCTCGATGTCTGGCAAGTAAATACCAGGGACAAAACCAATATGAGTACATTTGAATGTACTCAGCAAGACACCCATCATGTAGCTTACCAAAATGCAAGTATGCTTATATGGTGTAATAGGTAGGCTATACATAGGGTTCACTATCCATGATATATGAAAGATATATCATAGTTGATTTTGAAAATCTTTGTATCTTTGTTGAAGAAAATACTTCAAACGAAAATAATATAGTTTTCTTTCTCTATTAGATATCACATGTACAAGAGGTTTTGTAAAACTTTGTTCAAAGGAAGTTTTCTGTTTGCAAAACTTCTTGGAATCATCTTCTGGTTTTTGTTTAGAAAAAGAATGGTTTTCTTTGCAAAACTTCTTGTAAAACAACTTCTGGCTTTTCATCAACGGTACCTCCATGGTACAAGATTTTCTCCTTTCAGTACTTCATAAGTCCAACACCTTTTTGAAAACATTGACACAATGCTAGCTACATGACCATTCAACTTTCCATATCCAAGGACGCGGATATTCCGAATAGTTTTACTCTGTAGAGGTGTACACAATCCACCAGATCCAGTACATCCGCCGTGAACAACCACAGACTGTGACAACGGTATGTGAACATCAGATAACTGATCCTAACCATCCACTATGATCAAGCTAGAATATGTCTATCTCTTCAGTTGGGCCTGCTTTCCCCGGCAACCTGTCCACCAGCGCCACGGCAGGGGACCCAACTGCTGCGACCGGAGGAGAACTTAATCCCTCACTGTGTATGTCCCGTATTTACCACCTAGAGACAATCGGTTCGAGGGCACGACAACCCTTATAGCAAATTGAGATAGAACACACACTAACAAGAACAAACTTCAAGTTAAGCCCCGTGCCCATGTTGGGCTAGGGTGGCAGTACGGTAAAGGTTGTCCGGCGAAGACTAGGTTATGTGTCATTTTTGTAAAAACATCTTTTTCCCAAAAAGGACCACTTTGACAACCCTCCGGTGAATAAGGCCCAGCCTTTCCTCCGGGTTTTCCATAAAGCCTTTGTTTTGCAAAAACATATTTTTAGGATGTCCATTAGGGACTTATACTTTTGAGTGGTACTTAATACCATATGGTAGCTATGGGATTGGTAACACATGGTATCAACTACTGGCATAATAGTGATATATATAATATTAATAGTAGTAATAGTCACTCAAAAATAGTTTTGGTAATCAAAGTTTTGTAAAACTTTTCAGAAGTAAAACATGCATGATAGATAATAATAAGTGTAGCAACAGCAAGCATCAGTATGGCTTGCCTTAAAACTCTTAGTGTCGCTGGCCTTGGAGTATCTTGAACTTGACGCAGAGCTCCACAACTCATGCTTCTTCTCCTCCTTTGTTTTCTAACGTCGTAAAAGAATAAGAGACACACGCTCAGAACTAAGGGCCAAACAACTAAACAAAACAACACATACATCAAACAAACTTATACTAGTGCAATCACTCAAATGTTATCGAGAAAACTATCTCACAAAACTCCTAGGGTACAATACGGTCGTCAAACAAACATATGGTTGAGAAACCATATTCCACATCTTACATACCATATATGGAGTGGGTGTACCACTCTCATAATAAGATATTCAAGAAGCTTAAAATATAGCTTGTGGGCACAAAAGGTGGGGCTACTAAAATGAAAACAATCAATCAAAGCAATACCCATGGTAGTGGGTATTAACAACACACAAGCAATCATCACCAAACAAGTTCACTACTAAACTAATGCATATATAACAAGATAATACTAGGCACAACAACAACACTAGCACATCAGTAACATGAGTACAATACTCATTCTAAGGTAAACACTCAGACAATCTTCAAACAGCAAGCAAACACACCACAAATGAATAGGCTAGTTATAGACTATGCTAGTGTTTATCTAGAGTTAAGGAATCCATCACTCATGAAATTAAACAAACAAAACAGTAGCTCTACTAATGGTAACAAGTCATAGCACAAACTCTAAAACACAATCACTATAAGATAAAACAAAGATAGAAAATAACACATCCACTGGAGTCCATTAATAGCATACTAGTATGGAAATTCTACACAAGCAGGTTGTGAGAAATAATTGTATTTTACAACTAATAGCAACAAGCAACTCCACAAGTCATGTCATAATAACAGAAGTAATAACATCCTAAACATGATAGAATAAAACATACACTTATAAAATAAAATACAACAATACTAGAGCAACTCATAACATCTAGTGGTGACACTAGTTCATCACTAGAGAAGCAACTTCACTACAAGGATGCATGATATCAAACAAGCAATACATGAATATAAATACTTACTAACAAAACAAAAAAAATTATATACGCTAGTAAGCAATTATACTAAAACATTTCTATGAAAACATCTACTAAGCAAGAATCAATCCATACTAGTAATACATGCTTTTCTATTCAATTAAATAGCAAGAAATCAAAGTACTTGATATACAACCAGTATCTATGCACTCAATACAAGATCAACTAAACACTTTTAAAAATCCAAACACTCAATGAAAACCACTCACAAATAATTGATCAAACACTGGGAAAATAATCCTATTTGTAAACAATATTCTATTTAAACAAAACAATAGTGAAACACCTCTCAACATGATATTCCTAAGGGAACATTATGTTAACAAATGTAGCACAACCCAACATAATAGGATTCACAAAGAAATACTAAAATCTTCACTTACACAAGTGAGCAAACAACCACTTTCCTTGGTGGAAAATACTAGACAAACATATAGTAATGCATGCTATTTTCACACAAGAGTATGGTAGAGGATTTGCATCCCTAACCAAGATGCAATGGGGCCAGTGGGTTATGGGACCACTAATACCAAGGCATTTAGAAGTAACAAAGCCTCTGGTCACACATGACAAAATTAATATAACAAAGCAATCAATACAACGCTATTCATACTAGTGAAAACAATACTAGAGAAAACAAGCAACAAATGTTACACATGCTTTGCTACAAAAAAAAGTGCAAGCTAACTGAGATAATAACATCAAAATAACAGTACCAAAATGGTACTGCACTCAACTCAACCTCATCAAAATTTAGGTGCAACAAACATACAAAGATTTGTTCACACAATACATCAAATAATAAAACTAGGAAAATAACAATTTCTACTTCTATTTCTAGTTGGCTTTTCCAAACATGCAGACACTTTCTAAGGTAGTTGTACTACAAGCAAACAAACTAATAACAAGTGCCAAACCATCTATATATGCTAGGAAACAAAACTCAAGCAATCACACATTTACTTTTAAACAAATACACACATAGGAACAAAAACAGAAAAGCTGTTGTATCTAAAAAGGCTCACCAAAAATAATCTAATGCTCCAAAAATTCACCCAAGATAGGATTACATAGATCTAGTCACACACAAACTCATCCAATTGGATTCACCTCAATTTCATTTTTAAACTCCTTCTAAAAATCCTAGAAATGCCTACTGGTCATTTACTAAAATGGATGACAATTCTATTTGGTAACTCACCTTGATCTGAGGCCAAGTCCTATCGATAGACCTACTCACTGTATATCCAAAACAATTTTATTTAACCAAAATGGATACAGATCCAAAAAGTTATGCCAAAAACATTTTTACAGACACTCTGTGGAAAAACAAATATTGTGACAAAAATAAAAGTCAAAACTTAGATATACCAAGTTTGTATGGTTAAGAAAACATATAACTAGTGCCATGAATTTTGGTTCATTTTACTTTGCACTAAAAGTATTTTTAACAAGGCAAAAGCAAACAAGCAACATTCTGCACCATTTAAAAAGAAAAGAACTAACAGAGGGGGCTGGGGTTTCCACGGGCACGGCCCATCTAGGCACCAGGCGCGTCCCAAGCGCATAGCGCGCGCACGGTCACGCGCGGGAAACGACGCATTCAAGTAGAGCCGTTGATCCGAAGATCAACGGTTGCTGGCCATCTCCCTCATCTCCTCTCCTCTCTCTCACCAGAGGCGATCGGGAAAATGGCTACGGCCGTGGTGCTCACCGTGGGGCTCGTGGAGCAAGGGTGCGCCATTGGGGAGGGTGCAGGGCCTAGGGGAGTCGAGGGGAGTCGAGGGGCGTCGAGTCCGGGCGCGGGCGTGGCGCCAGTCGACGGGGAACGGCGGTGCAACCACGGCGGCGGTCGTTCTGCAAGAATGAGGGACAGGGAGGGGGTCAGGGCAAGTGCACACGACACGAGAAGTCCAGCTAGGATAGTGAGGAGGGATGGGAAAGGCTCGGGTGCGGTGCACCACTTTGGTCATGCTCTCGGTGGCCAGCGGTGGAGCTCATAGGGGCCAAGGCTTGTCTCCTCCTTGCTTTGGGACTGAGTGGAGGGTGTGGGGTGGCTAGTGGTGAAAGGTACATGGGTGGGATGGCTTATATCTATGTGGGTGAGTGAAAAGGCAAAAGTGCCCTTGGGTTCATGTCAATGGTTGGCATTGGGGCACTCTAGGGCATGTCCAAGGTGGTCATTCTGCCAAGGGGCAAGTCCTAGAAAGGGGGCAAGTAAATGGTGGCTCTTGGGGTGGAGGAAGGGCAAGGGCAAGGCACAAGGGTCAAGGTATGTGAGCCCATACCTTGCCGCATCACCTTGTCCCCTCTCTTTTCCACACTAGCTACCTTTCTCCATAAGACTTCTAGAAGCAAAGAAAATGGTCCATGGTCGAGTACACAACTTGGTCCACACAATAGGAAAAGTATCACTTCAAAACTTGCAAGAAAAGGCAAAGAAAACATATGTCCAAAACTGTATCTGTCACCATTCAAAAATTCAGAAAATTCAGTTAACACTTAGAATTTTTCTAAGTGTTGGAAAACAATGAAATGAGCAAAAAGTTTGGATTGTTTTCAGAGACAGAATGAATTCCAATTTTTGTTAACCAAGTTGGCGTTTGTTAAACAAGTTTTAAACTTTCAGAAACATCTTTTGAAAGCAAATTTGAAATTGTTTAAGGCTATGAAAACAATGTGGGTAAAGGTGTACTTTCTGTTTTTCTCTGTATTCCAAAAATGTCTCTTTCTGCCTTATTTTTCTTCCACAAAAACAACAAGCAAAAGATTGTTTTTATTATCTCAAAAATCAAACCAAGCTGATGGATTTGTAGTACATATACCAAGTAACAAATAAAAGTCAAGAAAACATAAAATAACATTTTATAGCCCAGTGAAAACAAAGGTGGAAAACATGTACTTGGCTATATTTTGAGGGAATAGTTTCAATAGAAAACTTAAAAGAAAACTTCCATAAATCATTTCGAAATTTTGTTTTCTTGAATCCAACCAAGTTAAAAGTTTATTTTAAGATGAAAACAAGAATGATCCAAGTCTTGGAATAAAATTCACTCAAGTAACATCAGAGAAAACAACACGGAAAAGATATAAAATTGGTTTCAGGAAAATTTGCTATTGGTTTTCAAAAGAAACAAAACATGAATTGAAACTAGGATTAAGATCATATACACATGTTAGTCCAAACAATCATGTTGTTAGAAAAAAAATTGTTGGCCCTAAGTTTTCTCTCCTTGAACTACAGTACCAGGTTCCAAAAACTGGGGTGTGACACTGGATCCGCCTTCCGAGCCAGCAAAGGACAGTGTCCATTTCTGTGAGCGAAGCAGAAGAGACGACCAACTTGGCGATCCGCCTTTGGATTCATAGGAGATTTTGGGGGAAGAACCTGGATAGCGTCCAAAGCCCAATTCTCCCTAGGAGTGGCAGCTTAGTTGTCAAAAGGCAGAATGCCCGTATCCTTTCCAGGATACGGTACATCCGGATAATTCAAGAAGGAACCTGTCTAAAACTTACCTCCCTGCCATGGCACATGTTGAAATATATGGTCCCACAAACATAAGGGATGCCATCGAAAGTATTTCGCTTCATGTAGAAGCAATACTGGAAAAAGTCTAGCCTAGGTTCTATTCCTAGGTAGCCTGCGAATAAATCTTGAAAGTCGGCTATATACCCTTTCCCCGTAGAAGCAATACTGGAAGGTTGTGGAGTTCAAACCCGTAGTGATGGAGGGAATCCCATACCTCGCAGAACGTGAGAGGTAAGGATTATCCTTTCCCCATGTTTGGTTGGGGCTCTGCGTCCTCGCTCTCCAGTCGCCATTTATCTTTAAGGATGAACCCATCCTTCTCCAGGCTTATCAGAAGAGTCGGTGTGGTGTTGAAGTGGCTCCAACTGCCGCCATCATCCCTTCGTCTAACTCGCCTCCGCCGACGGTGTCGCCTTTTGCACCTTCACCGATGGGAGAGAAGTTTCTCCGTCTCTTGATTTGGGGACGGGAGGAGGCTGGGTAGTTGAGGGCCGCAGAGGCGCAGATCCGGTTGCGAAACAAGGGTTTCCGCCCACCGACGAGCATGTGGGAATCTCCGGCATCACTGCATGTGGGGATGCTCGGGGGAGCCAACGGATCAGAAGAAGATGAGGCCTCTGCCAGTGACGCAGTGGTGGGGGCGCGCATGAGAGGAGCCGCGGGGTCCACGGTGGGCTCTATGAGCAGTGGGTCGACGATAACCTCGGGTGCCCGGGCGTTGTCTCTGGCGTCCATTTCGTGGATGCGCGGCCGCAACTTGGAGCACGAACCGTCGATGGAGAGAAACACCGGCGAACAGATTCATTTCTCTCTCTTAGGAGTGGAAGCGCGTTGGAGCTCTAGCGTCCAGTCTCGAGTAAATCGTTGCGAGCAGAAGAAAATTAAGCGGAGGTAACGAGGAAGTATTTATAGTCGTTTTCCTGTTGAGATTAGCCCAACGGCTAATTTAGCCGTTGGATACCCAACGCGTGTCTTGCAGTAAAATCCGGGATGCGATGAGCCGGAGCAATGATGATTATCTCCTTGTTCCTCGCACCAAATCTGGTAGAGATATGTTTCATCCTTTGACTGAAACCAAACGTTTGTGACGTAAGCATGATTTTCTCGTTCACGTCACATATTCCTTCTTTTCGGAAGGCCAGGATTGGCATAAAAAATTATGTCGAGAAGAAGATTCAAGACTGAATACCGACTCTTCCGAAAGTATGAAATCCAGGAAAAGAAGATAAACGAAAGTATTAATTCTTCTTGGGGGCTACTGTCAGATATACGCCAAATGGGGGTATATCCGGCATCGACCAAAGGACGGATTACCAGGGTGGCCCACAGGTAACACAACAAACACCATTGGGCGGCCCAGTAAGCTGACGCAAAGAAAGCCGTGTTTTGGAAGAACCCAGATCACGACCCAATATGTGGTCCGGCTTGGAGAAAAAACCGGATGTCTTACTTTCCAAGAATATGCATACTTTCCGCATTCTTCTAGGATTCCTTCGTGTAAGCCCTAGTCCGGCTATATATATAAAACCGCACGGGAGCTCTCGAAAGACATAAGAGAATAGGAGAGATCAAATAGCTAGAAGATAACTCGTCGAGAAGTTTATCCTCGCCGAGTTAGTGAAAACCTACTCACATTGTACTTTTTATACATTAGGATTCAGCCCTAATTTAGTGAGATTGCAGGAGTAGGAACGCCGCCTTAGTTGCGACGTACCAAACCTACGTAAATGTGTCCTCGTTTCACTCTGCCACATTTCCACCCCACGGCTCTATCAGCAGTCTTAAGGAACCCCTTGCGCTGAACCTAACTAAGAACACTCGACACACGGCACAATTGTACACATATGGTATGGCACCACCTAGTTTTTGGTGGAGTTCTGGCAATCCGGACGCCGGAACCTAGCCTGACTGAAGAAAAGGCCGACTATTTACATCTACACCCTGTACCGGAGTCGAAAGGACGTAAACAAGTTATTTTTTTTTTGCTTGCTTGTGTAATGGTGGGCCATAAGAACATCAAAACAAAGATCTATCCAAACTATTCACAATATTCTCTCCCGTTCGTTCGAAATGAGAGTTTCCCTCCAAATTCATGCCGACAATAAATCAATAGGCAAACACATAGCTAGAACAAGAAAAATGGTTTCCCATAGATACAACCCCATAGTGGCTTGTGAATGCCTTGCATAGACACGTCCAGGATAACACTGCAATGTGAGACGTAGCTAGGGAATCTGAATGTTTGGTATATTGGATGAACTAGAACAACACCGAGCAACCGACTGCCGAACATGTTCTAGAGGTAGGCTATATATAGGGTGGTGTGGCTCGCGAAGTGGCGTTAAAAAAAATGCATGGCGAGAAAGGCAGTGAGTGCAAATGGCGGGAAATGTTCTACCCTAGGGTTCTCATATTTGCCGGGTCTTTTAAGCATAGACACTCGGCAAACACTAAGCCCTTTTTGATGGAAGATGTGGCGCGGTGGGAATTTTTCCCTCCAATCCTCCGTGAATATAGAGCTGAGAATTCGCACAGAACATTTTGCACGGACGAACCAAATTTTCCGTGCAGTTTTATTGCCGAGCACGTCGATCTGGTTTAGAAATGAAGTGACTAGTACATAGATCTCATTGCCGATCGAGCATTATTAGTTTTATTTTGAAATGAAGTGGTAGAAAATACAAGAATGCAGTTATATTTTGGTGGATTTGAGGCGGCTCACAAATCCATCGATGTACTTCTGGTGGCACTCCGGGTCCGCCACCATCTGCTGCAGCTTCTTGGCATTGGCCTTGAAGATCCCATCCTGATCTGTGGTGACGGCGCTGATCTCACGCAGGCATACAAGAACAAACTTATATTTTGATGGATTTGAGTTGGCTCACAAATGCATCGATGCACCTCTCGTCGCACTCCCGGTCCGCCACGATGTGTTGCAGCTTCTTGGCGTTGGCCGTGAAGACCCCATCCTGATCTGTGGTGACGGCGCGGACCGCTTCTGCTACGGCTTCCCTGTGGAAGGAGGATCCATGGTCGCCGTGCCTGGCCACCTGCACCCCGACCCCTTTGGCCTCCATGAGCTCGGCATTGAGCCACTGGTCGCCGGCGATGGGTAGCATGATGAGGGGATGCCCGAACAGAAGCCCTTCGATGGTGGAGCCCCAGCCACAGTGCGTGAGGAAAGCGGCAACAGAGCCGTGCGCCAGCACGCTGAGCTGAGAGACCCAGCCCATGGACACGAGGCCGTAGCCGCGCGTTCGCTCCTCGAACCCCGCAGGGAGGATGTCATCGCCGGAGGGGTTCCTGAGCGCCCAGAGAAAGCGCTTCCCGGCGAGCTCTAGACCGAGGGCCATCTCGTGCACCTGATCCACGCGCAACGGGACCTCCGTTCCGAGCGCCACGTACACCACCGACTTGGCTGGCTGCGCGTCGAGCCAACGGCACACTTGGTCGCCGTCGCCGTCGTCCTTGTCCTTGCATGGTGACGCCGGAGGGAGTAGGCCGAGTGCGACATATGGCATGGCACCGGCGGCGTCGATGGCAGCCATGGACTCAGGCTCCAGCTCGACACAGCTCCGAAAGGCCAGAAGCTGGCACCCCTGGAAGGTCATGGCGCAGCGCTTCATGAGGGAGAGCCCCGACGCGTCTTCCGTGCTCAACTGTTCCGCCCACTCTTGGCTTCTGCGGGGATCCTGCACGCTTGCACCGCATATGGAAAACAAGGCGCACGGGACCTTACACTTGCCGGCGGCGGCGGCGGCCCAGTAGCAGAGGTTGTCGGTGACGACCCAATCGGGCTGCTTGCTGCAGGCGCCAAGGAACTCGGAGAACGGCGCGGCGAGGCCGTCGGAGGCTATCTTAAAGAGCCCGTCCAAGTCGCGGGGGACATCCTTGGTGCATTCCGCACCCTCCGGGAGGCCGTCGACGCGCGGGAGCTGCAGCGGCACCATCTTCACCAGCGGGTGAGCGTCACGGAGGCGGGCGATGTTGCGCGGCGTGGAGACGTAGGACACCAGGTGGCCGCGTGACGCCAGCCGGCCCGCCAGCTCCAGGGCGGGCAGCATGTGCCCGAATGCCAACCAGGGGCAGATGACGATGTGAAGCTGCTGCTCCGACTCCATGCCTGCCTCACAACTCTCTTGCACACCAACCAACACACTCTGTATATAGTGTGTTCTGATACAGTATACACGAGCCTGGTAGTTTTACAATTTACTCCCTTACAAAACAGAAACCTTCGTATGTTTCTTTTTTTCATGTGTCATGACTTGTGGTTGGCATTACCATGCATGCAGATAGATATGCGCATTTCATTTTTTTGTCAGCCGTGGAAAATCCCATGGAAAATCATTTTCATCGGTCGTGCATGTTGCTTTGTATTTTTCAGGGCCCACGAAACGCAAACGAAACATGGATGAGCTTCACATGTTGGAAGGCATCAATGAAATCTCCAAAGGGGCACATCATGACCATGAAGGTGATAATCCTGAAATAATGGACATTGCAAACATGCAAGTTAGCGCTGAGCTCAATCACATTCAGCTACAAGTAAGCGTATTAATACAGAAGAAGTTTTGAATGAAGAACCTCAGAAAGCAGACGCCTAACAAGCACAAACCTGAAACTTGATCTACACGGATCAGATCCTAAGTTTTCACATGTTTAGGATACAAGAGAAGAACCTGTTAATGGCCAGAACTCGGTAAAGCTTCACGCAAACATTTCCGACGCAGTTGAACTTGGCTCAATGAGAGAATCGTCTATCAACTCAGAAAAATGTGTACAACCATCATGTAAGAAATTCATTAGTGTTTGTTTTGCTTCAACTGTAACATACAGTGCAGTTTTAAGGAATATAAGGGAATAAAAATTTACTTAATTAGAAAGTTGGGGATACGTCGACGGGAAGCACGACCGGAACCTCGACGACTGCCTATGCTACTGGATCGTCAGCGGCAAAAAGGTGCTCAAGTCCGCCTGCCTTGTGCTCAGCTCACACACCATGGAGAAGGTGCTGGGGTCATACGACACCTGCGACGACGTAGTGGACGATCCCGTGCTAGGTGGAGATGGGTATGCAGAGGGTTATGTGCCGGGTCACGGGGATGACGTTCTCCGCGTGCATGGCCGCACCCTCGAGGCCGCCATCTCTGCTGCGGAACTCCTACACGAATCCTGTAGATATGTCTTTATCAAGTTGATATGTGCTTGATTTCTGTATTTGCACAGCTTTAGATGATCTAAGCTCACAAATACTGTAGGCATGCAGAACAATTTTTCTCACTTGTGTACTGATTCTGCATATACTGGATTGGTCCAAGATAAACTCGGATTCTGGAGTAGCTTGATCTCTTACATGAGACTGCCGAAGACAGCATATTCTGATTGTACTTGTGTCTTTTTTATGCACTATCCTCTCAGAATGATGTTTCCGAAACTGTCCCTACTGTTGCATCCAAAGAGGATTTCATTGAGCAAGAAACAATCTCCAAACCTGTTTCAGAAGGTGAAATTTTTGGGTCCAGTTTCCACTTATGAACATTGTGATCACAATTCCAGTCCCTTTTCTGCCCTCTGTCATTGTGGATAGTTAAATTTGGTAAACGGAATATTTGTGCCATTGAAATCTATCTACGGATGTTTATATCTATCTCTATATATTTAACTAAAAACCGTACTGTCCCTCTATGCCATGTACACGAGTACAAAATGTGTTATTTGATGGTATAAATCTCCATACAATATTAAGTGGATGAATGATCTATAAATTTTGAAAATGGAAGATCTGCGAAAATGGGTGTAGCTAATATATTTTCAAATGTCAATTGGGTATCTTATTTTTTTTTCTAAATTTAGACCCGTTGGAACACACGGGCACTTTGCTAGTATATATATACTACCATAGAGCCTGTGCGTTGCTATGGCGCACACTAAATGACATGAACAAATTTCATGTTTTTAGATTCATAAGTAACAAATTAAAATGGCATCCAGTCCTTGACATGTCTTTTATACCGTGCAATATTCAAATTCATTCTAAATATGTCATACGGAAAATCATAGGAAGATTTAACTGGCTATTTCTTTTCCGTATGATGTTTGATTGGTTTGACGTATCAACCATCCTTACCTGAAACAAAATTGTATAGCAGAGATACCTGCAAGCACTAATGGAAAAAGGGCATCACTGGTGCACCACTTTGAACAATCAGTGGCGCACCATGGTGCGCCACTGATGCTCCACACAATTAGTGGCGCATCACTTTGGTGCGCCACTGATTCCCAGAGAATCTATTGCGAGGGGAGAAACCACATCAGATTGGAGGAGCATCAGTGGCGCACCGCCTAGTGGTGCGCCACTGATTCTATTGCGTATACATGGGTGCCGGGTACCAACGGCGCACCAAGATGCTTGGACAGCTACATGGTGCGCCACTGATGCGTGGACATGTTTGCTCCCAACCACATCAGTGGCGCACGGCTACATGGTGCGCCAGTGATGCTAAGTCGCTTATAGCCATTTTCCTAGTAGTGACGCCCCAAGCGGGTCAAAAGCAATCTATAGCATGTTTGGGTTGGAATGTCCGATTTTCTTTTTGCCTTTTTTTAATTCGTATTTTGGTGTTTGGTTGCCTCTAAAGTTGGTTGTAGGCCAGCTCCACCCCTGTATGAGTCCTCCTAAATTTGACTCCCTTTCGGATCTCTTCGCCCAAATATTTTTCATCACTAGTTTTTCCTTAATTGTTACCTTCACGGTTGGCAAAAACTGTTGCTAATGGAGCAATGTAATTTTTTTCTACATCATGGTACATAGAAAATTAATCGTACGGTGCCTCTCTACATACACATAATATTGGGTTATTTCATCGGCCCGACCTTGTTGATATCTTCTTTATAAATTATACTACTAACATCAAGGTAAAGTTACTTCATCGACCCAACCTTGTTGATATCTTCTTTATAAAATTAATAGCAAACAATGTCCGTGCGTTGCTACGGGGTAAAAGAAAAATAACAAATGTGAGAATGTCTTTCTTAGTTGTTGCTCCTTTCCACAGGTAATCGGGCATTGTCACATATACCGGGTACTTTTTCTAACTATTTATAGTATCCTTAGTTACCAAAAGAATTTATGCATGCAATGATTCGGTATATGTGAAAAAAATCAATTTTATCTGATATATGTGAAAGAAACTCAATTTTATCCGATACATGTGAAAGTAAATCAATAATCCGGTACATGTGAAATAAAATCAATTAGAAGAATTCATGCATGCAATGAGTCATAGCAGCGCACGCTAGTTCTCTTCTCTGTGAAAGAAAATCAATTTAATCAGGTACTCCTACATGTTAATTCGCAGGAATTTGTAAAATGGATGAGTAGTTTAATACACATACGATTGATCTCCATTGACACACAAACCGGTTTGATTACCAATTTTTTTTTTGAGATAATTTGATAACAAACTTGCATACAAATACGGTGTCGATTTTGCAAGCAGGGTGAACATATGTACATTGCGCGTATAAAATCACAATGGTGCTTACCTCTTGGGTGTGCGCGCGTGCCGATCTCCCCTGTCTTTTCCCCGTCGCCCATATCCTCTTTCCTTGACCTTTTTCTTCCTTTCTTTTTCCACAAAAATCCCCGCTCATTGTTGTCCTCTCCTAGCTTTGCCAGCCAGACGGGGAGGGGCTTTCGGAGCCTAACACATGTTAACGACTGCGGTGGTAAGCAGGTCTCTAGTATCAGCTCCTTCCATAATCGATCCATGGTAAATCCACATCGCTCTAGCCAGTGAGGTCATGGTGGTTCTCCACCCAAGTTCGAGCGGACCAGAGATCTTTCTCATGCGTAATCTGATGTGGTTTCTCCCCTCGCCAGTGTTGTTAGATCTCTAGCCGGCGACCATGTGCTCGTTTCTCGATCTCCTGAACTTTTTCTAGGAGGACACCACCCATGGATGGGCCTGTTCTTCTTCCGGCGTGTCTTCTGCCAATGGAGGTGTAGACTGGCGAGGAAGCCAATGTCGTAGAGTAGGGGAGCATGGGAGTGGCATTGGTCCGGCGGCATCCTGGTGGCTCTCGACGGTGACGCGGTAGCTCTTTTCACCGTTGAGGACTCGGCTCGGTGGCGTCCAACAAGGGCTTTGTCGTGGCGCGGCTCTGGACGCCTAGGCGTGGAACGAAGATGTCGATTTGGACGAGACGGGTAGGGTGTTGGTCCTTTGTATAGCCGGTACTCATCGTATCCAACTTGGAACCGGTACTGCGTGCGTGCAGATTGAATCGGGATGACCCAGACCCAGCCATCTATTGAATCGAAGAAATCACACAACCTATAGGAAACGTGAAAAGAAATGGGACCAAAGCGAAGAAAGGGCCACGTACGAAACCAAATGGACAAAACGGAATGAAAAAATTAACGAACCATTTTTTCACTAACAGATGGCAGGGTGGTAATTTTTGTCTAACTTTAGGGGCAGTTTCAATGACTTACCAAACAAAACAAGGGAAACCTTAACGCCTTTATTATTATATTAGGTATAGATATAGATGCTACGATCACGGTAAAGTTATTTCATCGACCCGATCTTGTTGATAGGCCCAAGCATGCATGCAACTGGATGAACGTGGTATTTATTTGGTCACAGTATATATTTGGTGGCTGCCATAAAGAACTGGCCCCATCGATGCAGCCGTGTGGCCTCAGATTTAAAGTTTCTGATCTCCTGCCAGGACAATTTACTTCCTTGTATTTTGATTGTCGGACTGAATTATTACGAGATTTATTATTGCTTGGAGTATACCATTTTTTCTACCAACTCTGTTAGAATTTACCTTATTTAGTGTGTAAAAAGTTATAGATCTTTTATCCTCGGATAACACCTTCCTAGTGCATTTCCTCTTAACATTCCATCACTGGTACATTGCAAGCTTTATTAGCAAACTAATCTATCGTGCTAAAAAGAGTACACCGTGCAACAAAGAGAGTATCACATATTTTAAGAGTCAACCATATTATGTCTCTTACAGCCGGCCTTATTACAAAAAAATAACGAGATGTTATAACACCCCCCACATGTTTGGACATTTTGTGCGACGTCCCCACACCAATTAAATACTCTCTCCATCTCAAAATAATTATCATTGAGATGGATATATCTGGATGTATTCAGATCTAAATACATTCATTTCAGCCTATTTTAACGGATATATCTAGATGTCTTCGTGAAATATTTCGATGAAGTAGGCGAAGCATCGCTCGGATCTACCTGTGGCCAGATCCGACCGTGTCCTAATATGGATGACAGCAATTAAGTAGAAGAGAAATGGTCCCTTGCGTATAATAAAACGATGTCGGTTAATTATACCAAGTACTGGTCCATCTAATAAATGAGTGGGGGTTAATTTTGATTTTTGCTACAAGTATTTAGGCCATGCATCGTCTCTTAACAAGTTAAGCGTTGTATCTAAATAAGTTTATTTTGGAATCATGCTTGCATCTTGACAATGTGGTCTATTTGTCGCAATAAATTAACCGGCCCATGTTTTTTCAAACATAGAAAAAAGGATGAATTTAATAATAAACTTTCTTTGTATGTAAAGTACATTCTATGCAATATAGATATATGAAAATAACTTTCCGGTACATGCCTGTTTATTCTTTGTACACGTGGAAGATTTTTTTCAGTTGGTTTTAGCATCAACACTAGCAACACAAGCAATTCAGAGAGGAACAAAAGAAATTAAACCCTTGATACGTTCTTTGGCCTTGATGCGTACCCATACAGATCCCCATCTATTCTTTGGCTGGGCACATGGGATGGATTTTCAGTTTATTGCCTCTCAGTTCCCACGCTGCGTACCCATACAGATTCCCATCTATTCTTTGGCTGGGCACATGGGACGGATTTAAGTTTATTGTCTCTGAGTTCCCACGCCAAGAACCGTTTCTGATGTTAATTATCGTAAAAATAACGTTCTGAGGTCAGATTTTTATGAGCTGGCATAGCTAAGATATGATCTGAAGTGTAGCATTAGCATTACTAATTAAAGGCCTTATCTTTCCTCACTTTAGTTCTCCTCTTTTGAAATCAATTCCCTCTTAGAACCTACATGTGGAGCAAGATCGTGAAATGACCTTTATGCCCTTAATTGTCTAGTTTAACTGGATAAAAGAATAAGAGTGCTGGGACAATTAATCTGTCTTTATTTTTTTATTAAGCACAACAGGTGGTAAGCCAAATCCTAGCGCTCCCAAATGTACTAATGGTCGATGTATCTCCACCTTCCTTAGATTCAAGCTGAGTTGTCTCTCTTTGCCCAGTAATAGGTAGGTAGAGGTCTCACTCCCGGCAGATCTATCCTACTCGCCTCCAAGATCCTAGGAAGCCGCATGGACGAATACCTCATCTCGTCGACCCCAGGCCTGCGCAGCCGCCCCCATAGGCCGTCTCACACCTCCTCCTACCATGCGCCCCCGCTCAACACCTCATAATTTTTTTGATAATGTGGATCAACATGGTGCCTCGGTACTCACCTATGTATTGCTTTTAGTATATAATTATAGATATATAGTTTTTAAGGCGCACAATCTTTATTATTATATAATTAGGTACCTCCCTTCTTTTGTAAGTACCGTGTATTGCTTTTTGTATATAATAATAGATATATACTTTTTAAGGTGCACAATCTTTATTACTATAAACTTAGTGACGGAAACACAACATGTTTTCTCGCAGTATTTCCCTAAGGAAAAGATAACCATGAAAATAAAACATTTTTTTCTTAGCTACAAATTTCCTCTTACACCTCCCAAATAAGTACTTTTGTCCTCTTACATGTCTCAAATAATACCAACATATTGTGCGAGAACATAACATCAGTGTTTATTCCAAAAGGAACATATATGCATATGATGTTTCTGGCCCGGTTTCTCCATTCCATTCTCCTAAGATGTCATGGTGTTTTCTCGAGAGTAAATGGAACATAGAAATGACTAATGTTCTGCATGTAGCAGGCTGATCATAACCACTGTACTAGCCACTTGCTCGGTTTGGATCACTAAATATTTTCACTCCCCATGACATCGCTGCCAGATGCACATGGACCTTGTCTCCTCCTGTAGTCGTGTGCAGAAACCTTGTCAGACCAGGCAACTGCAGGATTGAATGGTGTGTAGAGTGTCTGCAGCACACATTTTCGAAGCCCGGTCCTGGTGCTATCGTCTCATACGAAGGATTAGATCCGGCTAAATGTTTTAGTAAAGTACATTTTCCTGTTGTAGTTTTGCAAAAGGGTTAAATTTTATGAAAATTCTCTTGTATATGTCCTCCGACAAGTGGGGCCCCCTAGTCAGCCACACAGCGGAGGAGTCTGGTAGTCATTTGCCTCACACCATTTCCCCTTGTTATATCTGATCGGCCATTCACACCAAAGCAGCCACCCTTGTAATCGCTCGTTGCTGGTCACTGTCCTTTTTTTGCAGGACAACTGGTCATGTGCTTATTTTCAACGGCTTTTTGGCATACCTCGAGGAAAGTGTTTATGGAAATCTTAAATGGAGTTCTTTACTATTATGACTACTTCAAGTTCAAGTGAGATTGCACCAGGCTTCTTGGATTCTCATGCATTCAGAAACACACTGCTGCTATATAGTATCTTGCATATGGAGCTCCCGCAGATTTACTTGATGACTACCTCCGTTTGCGTGGGTCCACCGCTGTTGAACCCACATACCCGTTTTGCAAGGTGGTGCTGGTAGTGCTCGGAGAGACCTATCTAAGATCACCAAGTGCAGCAGACATAGCTCGGCTCATGGCACAAGGAAAAGGGACGGGATTTCCTTGCATGCTCGGGAGCATCGATTGCGTATATAAAGTAGAGTGAAAATACACATTTTCAAAATATACAGATTTTTTCATTTCTGTGTAGCTAAAATATAAGGTATTTCAAATTGAAATATATACGTTCATGGGGTACATCAATAAGAACAAACAGAATTTTGTTCATTTTTAAAAAAGTTAAAAATATACTTTGGATTTTTTTTAAACACCAGGATGATTGGAGACCACGAGCGTACGTGACTTTCATGTAAAATTATCCTTTAATTGGTGTAAATAAAAGCAGTAGCAGGGCTTCTAATTTATAAAAAGGAAAATGTATGTGAAAATAACTTTGATCTACTTTAGATCTCATTCAGAAAGATGAATACCTAGACGCATCACCAAGTAAAGTAAACACATATGCCGGTGAAGCGGGTCACTAGAGATAAGGAGATGCCGGTGAAGCGGGTCACCAGAGATAAGGAGATGACCGTGAAGCGGGTCACTCACCAGCGTGGAATCTTGGACATGTACAACCCACATCACATTTGTACACATATGGTATGGCACCACCTAGGTATTGGTGGGATTCCGACGCTTCGGAACCTTGCTCCGGTGAAACCCGAGCCCCGCTGGGGAAAAGTCGGACTATTTACATCTAGACCCGGCACCGGGGTCAATAGGGGTAGATAGGTGAACCTTTTTTCTTGGTTTTGTTATGATAGACATAGGAACACCCAAAACCAAGATCTACCCCCAACTATTGACAAGATTCCCTCCAGTTTGCCCGAAGTGGGAATTTCCAACTATAAGTCTAAGAGCTCACTAGAGAGAAGGTGATGTCGGTGAAGCATGTCACTCAACGAAGTGGACTCTTAGACAGTTACAACCTACGGTACACTTGTACACACATGGTATGGAACCACCTATGTTTTGTCGGGATTTGGACGCTACGGAGCGCGGTTTTGGTGAAACCTAGCCCCACATAAGAAAAGTCCGACTATTTACGTCTACACCTCGTACCAGTGTCGATAGGAGTAGACAAGTGAAATTTTATCTTGGTTGTGTTAGGTTAAGACATAGGAACACCCAAACACAACTAGGAAAAAGCTAATGCCTGGCGCGCCAAAATGGGCTATGTGTGGCGCACCTTCCTGCGCCATGCCTACTGAATAGCCATGGCGCACATGCCGGGGGCGCCATGGGTATCAAAACGGTGCGCCAAGGGTATGGTTTTCAAAAAAAATTGAAGCTTGAAATATCCGTGGCGAACAATTTTGGTGAACAGGTGCGCCATGACTATTTTTTTCAAATTTAAGAAAAAGGCTGGACTGATCTGACCGCCCAATTTTTCAAAATTCAAAAATAAAAACCGGTTGAATCTAGTGGCCGGAGAATAGGTGGTGGCCATGGAGAAGAGGTGGTGGCCGGAGAAGTAGTGGTCGTCCGAGAGGAGGTGGTCGCCGGAGAGGAGGTGGTCACCCGAGTGGAGGTGGCCGCCGGAGAGGAGGTGGTCGCCGGAGTGGACACAAGGCGGTGGTGGTGGTCGGAGGAGGAGGAAGGTAGATGAGAGAGGGAGGAATGAGAAAGAGAAGAGAGAAAGAAGGTAGAATGGAGAGCGGAGGAAGAAGAAGGAAGATAAAGAAGGGAGAAGAGTGGATGAAGGACAATGAAGGAGAGGAAGAAGAAAAAGAAGAAATGAGAGGAGAAAAGGAGAAGGGGAGTATATGTAGGTGCGGGTGGCCGGGTTCGAAATTTAAAAATCCCTCCCAAACTTAGTCGTGGTGCACCAAACATGGGGTGCGCCACGGCT
Source organism: Alopecurus myosuroides (assembly GCA_028641055.1). NCBI lineage: Eukaryota > Viridiplantae > Streptophyta > Magnoliopsida > Poales > Poaceae > Alopecurus > Alopecurus myosuroides. The sequence continues at coordinate 368,500,398 of CM054061.1, forward strand.
ATCTTTGTTTTTTAATTTTTTTATAGGAAAGAATCATCTGTTTGAAATAACTTTTTTCCTTTTATTATTTCTCGGTTCTGAGTAAAGTTCACCGGGTTAACCCATTTGAAATCAAGTTCATTTTTTCCTCTACTTTTTCTTTGGTATATTAAACTTTAAATTTCGACATCGTATGCAAAAGTTATGGCCGTTTTACCTTTTTCACCTACTTTTGCATAGAAATTCAAAATTCATGTTTCAATTTTTTCCTAGCAACAAGACCTTTAAACCTATCTAGATATCAAAAGAACTGATTTTTTGAAGTTTCTACTATTTTCATTTATTTTTTACAAAACCTAAAAGTCGGTCCACGAGGGGGGTGTGGAGTGAAACTTTTTGGGCCACCATAGCCGTGGCACACCAACCACCGTATTGTTGGTGCGCCACGGCTAAGGTACATACCCATGGCTCACTACGGTGCCGTGCGCGAGCCGTGGCACACGACACTATGGTGTGGCACGGGTATGTGCCTTAGCCATGGCGCACCAACAATACGGTACGCCACGGCTATCAGAGGGCACCACAGCCAGCCTATCCACCTATAAGAGTTGCGCACGACCTCGATATTGGGCCATGTCTATGTCCTTAGGCGTGGCGCACGAGATTGTGGTGCGCCACGGGTATTTAGACATTGCGCATATGCAGCATGGTACGCCACGGCTATTCCTCCACATATAGCTATTTTCCTAGTAGTGAAACCCAACAGCTACCCCAACTATTGCACAATATTGCTTCTGGTTTGCCCGAAGTGGGAGTTTCCATATATAAGTATTGGAATTCGCTAGAGAGAACGTGATGCCTGTGAAGCTAGTAACTCTCTGGAGTGGAATATTGGACATATACAACCCATATCACACTTGTACACATATGGTACGGTACCACCTAGGTATTTTTGGGATTCCGACGCCACGGAGCCACGCTCTGACGAAACACTAGCCCCGGTGGAGAAAAGCTCGATTATTTACATCTAAATCCGGTTTCGGCGTCTAAAGGGGTATATTAATGAAAAAAATTACTTGGTTCTGTTAGGGTATGCCATAGGAACACCTAAAAACAAGATCTACCTCAACAATTCACAAGAATCTCTCCGGTTCGCCCGAAGTGGGAGTTTCGAGCTGTAAGTCCAGGAACTCACTAGTGAGAAAATGATATTGGTGAAGCGGGTCACTCGCCGAAGTAGAATCTTGGAAATATAAAATTCATGTAACACTTGTACAAAAAAGGTATGGCATCACCAAGGTTTTGGTGGGATTCCAATACTCCGGAGCCCCGCTCCGACGAAAGCCTAGCCCGACTAAAGAAAATTCTGACTATTTACGTCCACACCCGGTACCAGCGTCGCAAGGGGTAAAAAGGTGAAACTTTTTGCTTGTTTCTGTAAAGGTAGTCCATAGGAACACAAAAACTATGATCTGTCCGAACCATTCACAAGATCCCCCCCCACCGGTTCCCCAAAGTGGGAGTTTCCCTCCAAAAACTTCCCGACAATAAATCAGTCGGCAAACAAACATTTAGAACAAAACAAACGGTTTCCCCTAGATACAACCCCATATTGGCTTGTAACTACCTTGCATCACCTAGGTATTGGTGGGATTCCAATACTCCGTAGACCCGCTCCAACGAAACCCTAGCCCGACAGAAGAAAATTCGGACTATTTACGTCTACACCCGGTACCAGCATCGAAAGGGGTAAAAAAAGTGAAAGTTTTTGCTTGTTTCCATAAGGGTAGTCCATAGGAACACAAAAACTATGATCTATCCGAACCATTCACAAGATTCCCCCCGTTTCCCCAAAGTGGGAGTTTCCCTCCAAAAACTTCCCGACAGTAAATCAGTTGCCAAACACACAGTTAGAACAAAACACACGGTTTCCCCTAGATACAACCCCATATTGGGTTGTAACTACCTTGCATATAGATGTCGAGGATAAAACTGCACTATGGGACGTACCTAGGCAATCTGAATGCTTTGTATATTGGATGACTACAAAGAACACTAAGCAACCGAGTGTCGAACATGTTCCATAGGTGGGCTATATATAGGGTCGTGTGGCTCACAAAGTGGCTTTAAAGAAAAAAGCGTGGCACAAAAGGCAGTTAGTGGAAAAAGGCGGGAAATGTTCCCGCCTAGGGTTCTCATATTTGCCCGAGTCTTTTAAGCACGGACACTCGGCAAACACTAAGGCCTTGGCGCTGGAAGATGTTGCGCAATGGGAAAGTTCCCCAACCCATCCACCGCCAATATAGTGTCAAGTATTCCCATGGAACATTGCGCAAAGAATTGAACCAAGGGGCGGGGACGAACCGACTTTTTTGCGTTGTTTCATTGCTGATCATATTTGGTTTGGAAATGAAGTGACTAGTTGATACGACCAAAACGCATCTCTTTTTCCGAACACTTTTGCTATTGTTTGCCTCGAAACTCGTCTTCAGTAGACTGGATACAACTAACACGGACTAACGTTGTTTTCAGCAGAATTGCCTTGGTGTCTTGTTTTTTGTGCAGAAAAGTCAACTTTCGGGAAAATTCCCGGAAAAGATCTCAAAGATCTTAAAACACCATAAGACCCCCGGAGCAAGTAGGAGTCCCGGAGGAGGGCCAGGAGGGGCCCACACCACCCCTTAGAGCGCCCCTTGGCCGCGCCACTGGTGGTGTGGGGCCCCTAGGCACCCCCTCGGGCTCCCCTTTCAACTACTTATCACCCGTAATCCTAAAACAACAGGAGAGTCGTCATATTTCAGAGAAACACCACAGAGCGCCGCTGCCTCCTCGAAACTCAATTCGGGGATCAAAAGTTCCTTTTCTGGCGCCCTGCCGGGACAGGGATTAGAAGGAGATCATCGCCATCGTCACCGCCACCTCTTCTCCATCAACCATCCATGCAATGGCCGTTCATCCATTCCTTATGCCTACGGTACCTTCATCCTGCACTTTCCTGCGATTGCTACTACTGCTATAAAACTGTTACCACTGATAAACTATTGCGAGCAAGTCAATTTTCAAGTGCAGCTGAATTGACAACTCGGTTGTGAAGGCTTATAAATATTCTTTGGCTCCCCTTGTATCGAATCAATAAATTTTGGTTTTACTTCTCTCGAAGACTGTTGCGATCCCCTATACTTGTGGGTCATCATGACTATTTTGTGGCGTCGTTGCTGGGGAGCATAACTTTATTTATTTTCTCACTTGAACGTGACATTGTTCGCGGCAAGATTTTTATCATGGGCAAGACTCGTGATGGAAGAGTTCCTATATTACCATCCACTACAAGAAGAGTTACAACTCTGAACACCTCTGTTGCTCTTGATTCACAATCTGTTATGAGTAAGCTTCTTACACCATTACATGCTACACATACTGTTAATTCTGCTGAGTCTGAAAATGGTTCTGATACTTTTGATGATGCTTCTACTGTGCTTGATGATACCGGTTCACTAGGTCCTTTCCTAGATGCTACAATTTCTAAATCCAAACAAATTGAAAGTGCTGAAATTCTTGTTGAAAATATTGGTACACCCGTTAATTCACCTGAGTCTATTGATAATCTTGATGAAACTTATATTAAAATTAATGATGACTTTATTAAGGAAGCTCAAGCTACTACTGGTGCAAGTGCTTTTAAGAGTCTCCTTGCAAGACATGTTGTTAAATATAAATCTTCTCTGGATGCTAAGTTTGCCACATCTCCCATACACATTAGAGAAAAGGATTATGATTTCTCTCTAGATTTATCTTATATATCTATTGTTGAGAAGGAAACTTTTTGTGGAACAGAAGGTAAAAGTGCTATGGAATATATGAATGAGCTTTCATCTTTGAGTAGTTTATTTTCTGATGATACCAAGTTGCGTATTTATTTTGTTACAAAGATCTTCCCTTTCTCATTGAAAGATGAAGCTAAAACTTGGTTTGACAATCTGTCACCTGAATCTATTACTAGTATTATGGATTTGGTTAATGCTTTATTTCAAAAATATTTTTCTGCTAGTGCTCAACATGCTGCTGTGCAGGATATCTTTAACTTTGAGCAAGTTGAAGGAGAGAAATTGCCTGAATCTTGGTCAAGGTTTTGTTCTTTAATAAGAGCTAGCCCTTCCGGCAATCCGTTACCTAAAAATCAGCTCCTAAATATATTGTATAATGGACTAACTGTTGAATCTAGGATATACCTGGATAGTTGTACTGGTTGTGTTTACAGAAAAAGACTCCGGAAGAAGCTGAGGAATTAATGGCTAAAATAGCAAAAAATAATGATGATTGGACTATACCTGATCCTACACCTACACCAGAGCCAACACCAATACCAACACCCAAGAAGAGAGGGATGATTGAATTAAATGATGAAGTGATGAAGGAGGCCAAGAAATCTCTTAAAGATAGGGGTATTAAATCTGAAGATGTGAAACATTTACCTCCTATAGAAGAATTATAAGCCAATTTCTCATCAATCAACAGTTGAGGTACAGTCTCCAATACTTTGATAATAGTGATACTCTCTACTCTAAACCACCTGATCAATGCTTAGATGAATTTGATAATTATGTTGTTAAGAAAGACAACTTTAATATGAGAGTGCAAAATCATCTTATAGAAAACTCTAGAGATATTGATAATTTGCATGGTATTATTGAGTGAACCTCTAATGATATTAAAATTCTTGTTAAAAAATTTCATATGGTTCAAACTCAAATTGATCAACTCACTAAAGTGCAAAAAGATATGCTAGCTAATGCTTCTAGAGAAAAACATGTTTGTGAAATAATTACTAGAAGTGGTGTTTCTACTCAGGAACCCTTGTATCCTGAAGGACATCCTAAAAGAATTGAACAAGATTCTCAGCAACCTAAAAACAATAGTTATCCTTCTAAAAAAAGAAGAAGAGACATAAAATTGTTGTAGAATCTCCTGAACCTGCTAAAGATTCTAATAGTATATTTATTTCTGATGCTGAAACTGAAAGTGGTAATGATAAAAGTGATGCTTCTGATAAAGAAGAAATTATAGCTGAACCTGAAAAGTAAACTAACACTAGTAGATAAAACCCCAATGGTTTTTTGCTCTGTTCCCCATGAGCCTACCAACCGGGACCAGAGGGGGGCAGGACAATGACCTGCCTCGCTCGAAAGATTTTAGTCCTGCGTCGTAACACGACCCGGGACTAAAAGTCCTCTGGCAAATGTTCGCGTCGCCACGCAGACCTTTAGTCCCGGCTCGTAATATGGCCCGGGACTAAAATTCGTCGTGTCAACCTTTCGCCTAGCCGGAGAGCATTTAGTCCCGGGTCGTGTTACAGCCCGGGACTAAATTCCCAAACCGTTTGTCTACCGCGCGCTTTGGAAGTTGATCCACCGTCGGGGAGGCTTAAAAACAGAGAAACACGTCATTGCTACAGTACCGAGCGCCTCTCTTCTCCCTCTTTGCTCTCCTCTCTTTATTCTTCCACATTCTCCACGATGGGATTAGAGATTATTGACGTGAACTCACATGGTCGGATCCTTGAAGTCGCATTCACCAACGAGAGTAGGAGGGTTCCGGCCTATCTTGACCTCGTGAAGAAATGGCTTCGCGAGGATGGCGGAGGTTTTCTAGGCCTTGATCTTGAGTACACGGCCAATCAAAAGGACGTGGCTCTCATCCAGCTTGCTCATAAGAGGCATGTCTTTCTCTCCCAATTGGCAAGGTAAGCACTCCGATCGATCTTCTCTCTTTCTCTTTTCCCATGCATGTTTCTCCTTGCTCTTATTTTGATTGGATCGGAAATTGTATAGTATAGCAACATGTACGTGTGTATCCATTTGTATTCATATATAGCAATGTGTATAGGTAATTCCGTTTGTATTCATATAGCAATAATATATATATTGGCCGAAATTCCATAGAAAGCAATATTTATAGCAATGTGTATTGGAAATTACATTTGTATTTATATATAGCAATTTGTATTGGAAAATTCCGTTTGTATTCACATATAGCAAATAATGTATTGGATGGCCGAAATTGCATAGGAAAGTACTATATTCATATAGCAATGTTTCATTGGAAAGAATAAATTTATTTAATTGAAACAATATACTTGATGCATTGAAACTTATACTTGTTGCATAACATTTGATCGAATTTGTTGTTGCATATATAACATTATTTGTTTAACATTTATTCCATTTTTTGGTTGCAGTAGTGACAAGTATTGTCCAGAACTGATGGATTTCCTTGTCAACAGCGGCATACGTTTTGCTAGCATTGACATAAGGAATGACAAGGCAAAGATGTGGAACACCTGGCGTATTGAGATACCATCTCAGTGCCATATTGATATCCAAGACCTGTTCCAACTTAAGTATCCGATGACTTCCATGCCTGATATGGCAGCCGCATTGATTGACGAGAAGTACATTATCATGAAGAAAGATTTTGGCAGTTCGAGACACAATCATTGGGAGAAGTGTCGACTTGACCAGATCAACATTGAGTACACAGCTGTTGATGTGTACCTTTCCTACGAGCTGTACCGTATCATCAATGTGTTCAGCTACCGGCAGCGTCACCTTGTCTCCCGGTCTCCTACTGTTTCGGACGATTCAGAGGACGAGTAGTCCGTGTAGATGGAAGTCTTCTCTCGTGACACCCTATATATGCATATTATATATTGCTTAGTGTGTGATATTTATATATATATTCGATCCCTAGAATACACATGTACGTGTCCTTGTTTAATTATATATGTATATACATATATCTATTTAAATGTCCTTGTTTAATTATATATATATATATATATGATCGATCTGAGCGCACTTAATTAAACAATTGATGTATATGTGATGAAATTTCGGAGTAAGAGAAAAAAATATATGTAAAGATAACGTAATATGTTGAAATGACTAATAATTTGGAGTAATTAATTATTATTTAAATCAATTAATTAATTTTTATTTATAATTAAATATTATTTTAATTCAAGACTATTATTACTTATTTATTTATGTTTAACTATATAATTTTTTGATTCACAAACTATAAATGTGCGACATAATATCTCAAAGGTTAACATGATTGACACCATACTGTTCTCAGTAAAATATAATTTGATTCTTGGAAGATGAGAGTGAAGGAACCCAGAAGTTAAGCATGCTGAGAGTGGATTAGTCTGAGGATGGGTGACCTCCTGGGAAGTGTCAGTTTAGAGTGATCAGAGTTAAAAATAATTGAGATTAAGGGAGAATGATTAGAGATATAAATAATAGAGACTAAATGAAAAGGAAAATCGAAAAAAAAGTCAAGTCACGGGTGGTATTACCACCCGGGACTAAAGGTCCTGCCCCGAGAGCGCCCCGGGAGCTCCTCGTGGGCTGCCCTCTAGTCCCGGTTCGTGGACCGGCGGGACAAAAGGGGGGCCTCTAGTCCCGGATAAGTAGTCCTGGATGGCCATGCGGGACTAGAGCCCCTTACGGCTCAGGATTTCATTGGTAATAAACATGGTAATGAAAGAGAGCCTTGTGTAAAAAATCAATGCCTTTTCCTAATAAGAAGCACAAATCAAAGGAGGAAGAACATTATAACAAATTTTCTGAGTGGATGAAACTTTTTTTTTGCAAATTCCTTTGACTGATACTATTAAATTGCCGCCTTATTCTAAATATATGAAAGATATTGTCTCTAACAAAAGGAAAATTCCTAATGAGAAAATTTCCACTATGTTTGCTAATTTCTCTTTCAATGACAAGGTTCTAAAGAAGCTTAGAGATCCTGATATTCGTACTATCACTTGTTCTATTAAAAATAATTATGATAAAACTGCTTTACGTGACTTGGGAGCTGGAATTAGTGTTATATATATACTACCATAGAGCTCATGCGTTGCTACGGCGCACACTAAATGACATGAACAACTTTCATATGTTTAGATTCATGAGTAACAAATCAAAATGGCATCCAGTCCTTGACATGTCTTTTATACCGTGCAATATTGAAATACATTCTAAACATGTGATACTGAAAATAATCGGAAGATTTAAGTGGATATTTCTTTTCCGTATGATGTTTGATTGGTTTGACGTACCAATCATCGTCACCTGAAACAAAATTGTATAGTAGAGATACATGCACGCCCGAAGCGGGTCAAAAGCAATCTATAACATGTTTGGGTCCCTATGTCTGATTTTTTGTTTTGCCTTTTTTTAATTCCTATTTTGGTGTTTGGTTGCCTCTAAAGTTGGTTGTAGGCCAGCTCCACCCCTGTATGAGTCGTCCTAAATTTGACTCCCTTTCGGATCTCTTCGCCCAAATCTTTTGCCATCAATAGTTTTTCCTTGTTAACTTCACGGTTGGCAAAAATTGTTGCTAATGGAGCAATGTAATTTTTTTTCTACATCATGGTACAGAAAAAATTAATCATACGGTACCTCTCTACATACACACAATATTGGGTTATTTCATCGGCCCGACCTTGTTGATATCTCTTTGTAAATTATACTACTAACATCAAGGTAAAGTTACTTCATTGCCCGAACCTTGTTGATATCTTCTTTATAAAATTACTAGCAAACAATGTATGTGCGTTGCTACGGGGTAAAAGAAAAATAACAAATGTGAAAATGTCTTTCTCGGTTGTTGCTCCTTTCCACAGGTAATCCGCCATTGTCACATATACCGGGTACTTTTTCTAACTATTTATAGTATCCTTAGTTAGCAAAAGAATTTATGCATGCAATGATTCGGTATATGTGAAAGAAAATCAATTTTATCTGATATATGTGAAAGAAACTCCATTTTATCCGATACATGTGAAAGAAAATTAATGATCCGGTACATGTGAAATAAAATCAATTAGCATAATTCATGCATGCAATGAGTCATAGCAGCGCACGCTAGCACTCTTCTCTGTGAAAGAAAATCAATTTAATCAGGTACTCCTACATATTTATACGCAGCAATTTGTAAAATGGATGAGTAGTTCAATACACATACGATTGATCTCCATTAACACACGATCCGGTTTGATTACCAATTTTTTTTAGATAATTTGACGATTTTGCTAGCCGGGTGAACATATGTACATTACGCATATAAAATCATAATCCTACTTACCTCTTGGCTGTGCGCACGTGCCGATCTCCCCTATCTTTTCCTCGTCGCCCATATCCTCTTGCCTTGACCTTTTTGTTCCTTTCTTTTTCCACAAAAATACCCGCTCATTGCTGTCCTCTCCTAGCTTTGCCAGCCAGACCGGGAGGGGCTTTCGGAGCCTAACACATGTTAACGACTGTGGTGGTAAGCAGGTCTCTAGTATCAGCTCCTTCCATAATCGATCCATGGTAAATCCATATCGCAAGGTCTGCTTCTTTCTCTCCTCTCTGGTCAGGTGAGGTCATGGTGGTTCTCCGCCCGAGTTGGAGGGGACTAGGCGATCTTTCTCATGCGTAATCTGATGTGGTTTCTCCCCTCGCCAGTGTTGTTCGATCTCTAGCCGGCGAGCATGTGCTCGTTTCTCGATCTCCTGAACTTTTTCTAGGAGGACACCACCCATGGATGGGCCTGTTCTTCCTCTGGCGTGTCTTCTGCGAATGGAGGTGCAGACTGGCGAGGAAGCCAATGTCGTAGAGTAGGGGACCGTGGGAGTGGCGTTGGTCCGGCAACATCCTGGTGGCTCTCGATGGTGGCGCACTAGCTCTTTTCACCGGAGAGGACTCGGCTCGGTGGCGTCCAACGAGGGCTTTGTCGCGGCGCGGCTCTGGACGCCTAGGCGTGGAATGAAGATGTCGATTTGGACGGGACGGGTAGGGTGTCGGTCCTTTGTATAGCCGGTACTCATCATCTCCAACTTGGACCCGGTACTGCGTGTGTGCAGATTGAATCGGGATGACCCAGACCCAGCCATCTATTGAATCGAAGGAAGCACACAACCTATAGGAAACGGGAAAATAAACGGGACCAAAGCGAAGAAAGGGCCACGTACGAAACCAAACAGACAAAACGGAATGAAAAAATTAACGAAATATTTTTTTCCCTTACCAGTGGAAGGGTGGGTAATTTGTGTCTAACTTTAGGGGCAGTTTCAATGAGCTACAAAATCAAACCAAGGAAACCTTAACGCCTTTATTATTAGGTATAGATATAGATACTACGATCACAGTAAAGTTATTTCATCGACCCGATCTTGTTGATAGGCCCAAGCATGCATGCAGATGGGTGAGCGTGGTATTTATTTGGTCGTTGTATTTATTTGGCCGCTGCCATAAGGAACTGGCCCCATTGATGCAGCCGTGTGGCCTCAGATTTAGAGTTTCTGATCTCCTGCCAGGCCAATTTACTTCCATGTATTTTTATTGTCGGAATGACTTATTACGAGGTTTATTATTGCTTGGAGTATACCATGTTTTCTACCAACTCTGTTAGAATTTACCTTATTTAGTTTGTAAAAAGTTATAGATCTTTTATCCTCGGATATCACTTTCCTAGTGCATTTCCTCTTAGCATTCCATCACTGGTACTTCTACATTGTAACCTTTATTGGCAAACTAATCTATGGTGCTAAAAAAGAGTACACCGTGCAACAAAGAGAGTATCACATATTTTAAGAGTCAACCATATTATGTCACTTACAGCCGGACTTATTACAAAAAATTAATGAGATGGTATAACCCCCCTCCCCAAACACATGTTTGGACATTTTGTCCGACGTCCCCACACCAATGACATACTCTCTCCATCTCAAAATAATTATCATTGAGATGTATATATCTTGATGTATTTAAATCTAGATACATCCATTTCAGCCTATTTTACCTGATATTTCTAGATGTCTTCATGAAATATTTCGATAAAGTAGGCGAAGCACCGCTTGGATCTACCTGTGGCCAGATCCGACCGTGTCCAAATGTGGATGGCAGCAATTAAGGAAGAGCAATGGTCCCTTGCGTATAATAAAACGATGTCGGTTAATTATACCAATCAAGTACTGGTCCAGTATATCAATGAAACACTGGTCCATCTAATAAATGAGTGGGGGGAGGGTTAACTTTGATTTTTGCTACAAGTATTTAGTCCTCGCATCGTCTCTTAACAAGTTAAGCGTTGTATCTAAATAAGTTTATTTTGGAATCATACTTGCATCTCGACAATATGGTCTTTTTGTCGCAATAAATTAACATGCCCATGTTTTTTCAAACATACAAAAAAGGATGAATTTAATACTAAAGTACATTCTATGCAATATAGATATATGAAAATAACTTTCCGGCTACATGCCTGTCTATTCTTTGTACACGTGGAATATTTTGTTCAATTGGTTTTAGCGTCAACACTAGCAACACAAGCAATTCAGAGAGGAAACAAAAGAAATTAAACCATTGATACGTTCTTTGGCCTTGGTGCGTACCCATACAGATCCCCATCTATTCTTTGGCTGGGCACATGGGATGGATTTTCAGTTTATTGCCTCTCAGTTCCTACGCTACGTGCCCATACAGATCCCCATCTATTCTTTGGCTGGACACATGGGATGGATTTCAGTTTATTGCCTCTCAGTTCCCACACCAAGAGCCGTTTCTACTGTTAAATATCGTAAAAATAGAGTTGTGAGGTAAGATTTTTTAAGAGGTGGCGTAGCTAAGATACGATCTGACGTGTAGCATTAGCATTACTAAAGGCCTTATCTTTCCTCACTTTACCGCTACTCTTTTGAAATCAATTTTGCCAATATAAAAGCGTTGCATTTTCGTCATTGATCACCTCTGTTGACTGTTCGTGGACAATGATACTAGACATGTGTGGGACCCGCTTAGAACTTACATGTGGAGCAAGATCGTGAAATTACCTTTATGCCCTTAATTGTCTAGTTTAACTAGATAAATGAATAAGAGTGTTGGGACAATTAATCTGTCTTTATTTTTGTATTAAGCACATCAGGTGTTAAGACAAATCCTAGCGCTCCTAAATGTACTAATGGTTGATGTATCTCCACCTTTCTTAGATTCGACCTGAGTTGTCTCTCTTTGCCCGGTAATAGGTAGGTAGAGGTCTCACTCACGGCAGATCTATCCTACTCGCCTCCAAGATCCTAGGAAGCCGCATGGACGAATACCTCATCTCGTCGACCCCAGGCCTACGCCGCCGCCCCCATACGCAAGCTCCAGATTCTCCACCATGCCACCGTCCCTCTCTGTCGTCTCACACCTCCTCCTACCATGCGCCGCCGCTCAACACCTCATAAGATTTTTGATAATGTGGATAAACGTGGTGCCTCGCTGCTCACCTATGTATTGCTTTTAGTATATAATTATAGATATATAGTTTTTAAGGTGCGCAATCTTTATTACTATATAATTGGGTACCTCCCTTCTTTTGTAAGTACCGTGTATTGCTTTTTGTATATAATAATAGATTTATACTTTTTAAGGTGCACAATCTTTATTACTATAGACTTGGTGACGGAAACACAACATGTTTTCTCGCATAGTTTTCCTAAGGAAAAGATAACCCTAAAATTAAAAAAAATCTTAGCTACAATTTTCCTCTTACACCTCCCAAATAAGTACTTTTGTCCTCTTACATGTCTCAAATAATACCAACATATTGTGCGAGAACATAACATCAGTGTTTATTCCAAAATCAACATATATACATATGATGTTTGTGTCCCGGTTTCTCCATTCTATTCTCCTAAGAAGCCTGTTAGTAAGCCCTGCCAATATCAGCTGTCATCAACCTTCAGAAGTGATTTTTTTCTTATACTGGTCCGATTAAACCTTGGTTTCTTTCTGAGGAAAATTTTGATGATGTACTATTCATACCTTCCTCTTGGGATCTCCCAACGAACGTATGTTCACGCGCCAGCAGGGTACAACACCATGCTTGAGGTGGAAGCTCGATACGCCACTTATCTAGCGAGAGAGAAGACGGAGACGAGGAGGGCCCGGATAACCACCTTCGCCATCGCCGTTGTCGGATATATACCGAATAGGGGTATAGAAGATGGTAGACAAAAGAGCTGGACTACCAGGGTGGCCTGCAAGGTAATGGACTTAGGTCCATTGGGCGGCCCAGTAGTCCGACGCGTAGAAGCCGGATTCTAGAAGAACACGGATCACGGCCCGCGTGATCTGGCTTGGAGGAGAAGACGGATTCCTTACTTTCCAAGTTACAAGTTAAACGTAGTCTTCTATGTTTCTGGTTCTGTAAGCCCTAATCCGGCTATTATATAAAGCCGGACGGGAGATAGATTTCATAAGTTCAATAAGTTCCTTTAGTCCAAGGTTCTAGGTTCTAGCTTAAGCCTTGCGCAACTCGCCGGGAAGTTCATCCTCGTCGAGTAGCTAGATCTAATCCCTTACATTGTAACCTTATTATACGGGCTTTAGTCCCTCATAGTGAGAAGTGCAGGAGTAGGTACGCCGTACTGTCGCGACGTACCGAACCTGGGTAAATCCCGTGTTCTGTGTTTACTACGCTATCCCGTTACCCCACGTCTCTACCGTAGTCTCATGGCACCCCAGTCTATGAAAACTACTACGATGTCTCGACAGTTGGCGCCCACCGTGGGGCAAACGACGTCAGGCGTGAAGTTCCGATCTGGGATTTTAGGCGGAATCGGAAGATCGATCACTGTCGGAAGCTTGGAATTCGACAACGACGTCGGGCGCTTCCTCGACAACGGATCCTACATCCCGGCGCAAAACCATCTGGTAAGTGCCTGCGTTTTACCGATTGGATCTGCAAATATCTTTATCGGATTAACCGCAGAAGCAATGGGGTTTTGCGGTGAAAGCAATTATCTCCCACCCGCCCTATACCCAGTCGAAGACGACTATGATGCCGGATTTTGCTCAGATCGCCGACAAAACAGTGATACCCACTTTATCGGCATGGTGCAATCCGAGATCGCTGAAAACACGGATGACGGAAATCCCGTGCAAGAGGCAGACAACAATACACCCGTCCCAGAGACGGAAGAACCAATACCCGTCACAGAGACGGAAGATCCGACATCTGTCAACCAGACGATGAACTCGGAAACAGAGTCCGTGCTTGCCGCCATTGAGGCGAGACTGGAGTCGGAAACCGGATCGGATAACTTTTCCGAAGACGAAGATGACGATGCCTTCGTACGAAAAGTTAAATCCTTTCAAGAGGGATTCCATGAAGTGCTAATGGCAAAACCAGCCGATACAACGGGTGCCGATAGCCAGGAAAGCCCTAAAACCCCTCCGCCAGCAGAGGAGAGGGAAGACGGAGAAACTTCTCCGATATTTCCTAATGTCAAGGAGATGACAGAGGATGAACCTGTCAAAAAACCTCCCTCTTCCAAGAAAAAGCACCGTGCTTCTAAAAAACTCCAGTACAAACTCCGGAAGAAAAAGTCAGCTGATCTCGCTGATGAAAACCTGGAAGATGGAGATGTTAGTGGCACAAAGCCTACGGAAAAGAAATCTAAGGAAATCACTGCTCCGCCAATGACAGAACTGGAAGAGCAGGAACTATTACAAACTCCAGTGGGACCCAATGAACCCCCTGAGATGCTGGAAGCCAGGAGACAAGCTTTCCAACGGCAACAGCAACAACTGCTTAGATCTCGGCAACACCTCCAACAAACCCATAATGACATCAAAATTATGAAGGAGGAAATTGAGGAGTACGAGAGAAAGCACAGATCTGTCTTAAAACCTACAAGGTTACCCGGAATTACAAAACCGGAAGAACTGCCGCCGAAAGAAAGGTTCTATAACCCATCTTGGCAAAAGCAGTTAAACGGCAAAGATGCTAAGGGCGAACCAATATACAAAACCGCAGCTGAAAATGCGGAAGCAGCGTTCGCCATCTTGGACAATGATCTGTACTCCAACGGGGAAAAACTCCAAGGGGTGTATGCCTTCCTAGGAAAAGCATTACAGCAGCAACAGCGAGGACAAGAGCGATCTGGGAGGCTGCATGATAGTTCCGCCCTCTGCAAAACTGTTACTTGCACTGCTGGAGCACCTGGGCCGGAAGAACCCGGAGATTCGGATAAAAAAGAGGATCCGAGAAAAGACAAGAAAAACCCCGACAACCGGGACGCAGCGTCTAGAACCGGACCTCATCTCCCGAAAGATGGATATAAACCACACGATCGGGAAGACAAACACCGGAACGACGGCAAAATAATGCCACCTCCGAGAAACCCAGCTGAAAAAGCTGGAAGATACGATACACCTCACAGGCGTGAAAGATCTCGGACACCGCCCAAAGATAAGGAAAGATACAGGAGCAGGACTCCACCTAATCCCAGAGGGCGTGACAACGGAAGAGATAGAGATAACCTCGGAAAAACGCGTCCGCGTAACAATGGGAAAGAAAGGAGTAGATCCCCTTCTGTCCATTCAGCCGGGAGATATTCTGCGCATATTGACAGAGCAGAAAAGGATGATCTATACTTTGGTCCTAAGTGTTTCACTGACAGGATCCGAAGGATAACCCTGCATTCTGGCTTTGCCAAAGTTGGTCCAACCTACCAAAAATATACCGGCAGTACAAACCCGGATACCTGGCTTTCAGATTATTACACAGCCGTCCAGATCAACAACGGGACAGACCTGGAAGCTGTCAAGTTTCTTCCCCTAATGTTGCTAGACGGAGCCAGAGATTGGATTAATGGTTTACCATCAAGAACTGTCGACAGTTGGGATGATATGGCGAGAGTATTTACTCAGCATTTTCGAGGAACGTACAAACGCCCAAATAGCATCAATCAGCTAAACCGTTGCACCCAATTTGAAGACGAACCATACGTGGATTTCATCTCCAGATGGACTGCAATGAAGAATAGTTGCTCTGGGGTAACTGGCGTACAAGCAATGCATGCTTTCGTCAATGGCCTAAAACCCGGACTTGTACCGTTCATGGTTGGCTCCAAAAAGCACAAAGATCTCGGATCTATGCTTACAACCACTAATGAGCATGCTGCAGCCGAAGACGATATCAGAGCAAGAGGAGGCAATATTGAGTCACTGATACTGGCCAAGAAAACACCTCGTTCTGATAAAAAAGGAACCCCGGAGTCAACAACAAAGCCCAAGGAGGTTAACTTAGCCTTTGGAGGAGAAAAAGGGAACAAGTGGAAAGGCCGCAGTCCGGATCCCATCAATTACACTCCTGAGGAATGGGAGAGAATTAAGTCGGAACCCTGCGTCCACCACTCTCAATTTGGGAAGCCAACCCACACGAACGCGCAATGCCGGCTAAACAAGCATATGAAAGGCAATGCAGGATCCGGAAATAAAGGGAAGGGCTCCAAGAGGAAACCTGCCAAACAAAAGCCAGAAGCTGAAAAAGAAGACAGTGAATCGGACACTGATGATAAAATCCAGGAACAACAGCGAAAAGGCGAACCCAAATTTCCGAGAGTTGACGGAGAAGCAATGCTAACTTTCCTAGCAACCCCGTCAGCAAAGGTGGCCAAAAGGACACTTCGAGAAATAAACGCGGTTGTTCCTGCAACCCCAAAATTCTTGAAGTATTCCAACACACCGATAATCTGGGATCAGTCTGATCATCCCGGAAATATCCCTGAACCCGGCACACAGGCTCTTGTTGTAAGCCCTATTGTTCAAAACACTAGGCTAAGAAGAGTGCTGATGGACGGAGGATCCAGCATCAATATAATGTACCTGGATACACTGAAGCACTTGAAGATATCCGAGTCCCAGCTCAATTACAGCAATATACGCTTCCATGGCATTGTCCCTGGCAGGCAAGCACGGTCCCTAGGAGAAATTTCCCTAGATGTCACCTTCGGAGATAAAGATCACTTCCGGCAGGAAAAAGTATCCTTCGAAGTTGTGCCGTTCGAGAGCGTGTATCACGCAATACTCGGACGTCCGGCTTTCGCCAAGTTTATGGCAAGATCTTGCTATATCTACAACAAGCTGAAGATGCCAGGACCCAAAGGAGGAGTAATCACCATTGCCGGTGATTTCAAGCTGGCAAACGAGTTGGAGAAGCAAAACGCCCTTTGCGCTCAAAGAGTTATAGCTCAGGAAGAATTAAAGGAGTTAGCCAAGGAGGTATCGCCGAAAGAAATGCCGGCAGGAAAAGAAACTCGGAAGCCAACAGATAGCTTCAAGGCATCCGAGAATACAAGACAGGTAATCCTAGACCCCAAAGATCCGACAAAATTCGTCGTTGTAGGGACTGGGATGACCGACAAATAGGAAGGCGAGCTCATCAAGTTCCTCCGTGAGAACTGGGACATTTTTGCTTGGTGTCCAGCTGACATGCCAGACGTACCCAGGGAACTTGCTGAGCACCAACTCAAGGTTATTCCCGGATCAAAACCCGTCAAACAAGGTCTCCGTCGATTTGACGGAAGAAGACGGAAGGCTATTGGCAAGGAAATTATCCGGCTTTTAGCAGCGGATTTCATCAAGGAGGTAATCCATACTGACTGGTCCGCAAATCCGGTATTAGTACCGAAGAAAGACACAACTGCACTCAGAATGTGTATAGATTACACAGGATTGAACAAGTTATGTCCGAAAGATAGGTTTGCGCTGCCGCGAATCGATCAAATAATAGATGCCACTGCAGGCTCTGAGCTTTTATGCTTTTTGGATGCATACTCCGGGTACCACCAAATACGCATGAAAAAGGAAGATCAAATCAAGACTTCTTTTATAACCCCGTACGGGACGTATTACTACGTAACCATGCCTTTTGGCCTGAAGAACGCAGGTGCAACATACCAGCGTTGCATGCAACGTTGTTTGCATAGTCAGATTGGAAAGAACGTCCATGTTTACGTGGACGATATTGCTGTCGTAACCAAGGAAAAAGATACACTCCTTGAGGACTTGCGAGAAACCTTCGAAAACTTGCGCACTTACAAGATGAAGTTGAATCCATCTAAGTGCGTATTCGGGGTCCCCTCAGGAAAACTTCTAGGTTTCATCGTTTCTCACAGAGGAATAGAAATTAACCCGGAAAAGATAAAGGCAATCTCGAGCATCTCAGAACTTACGTGTGAAAAAGATGTCCCAGAATTGCCGGGTTCCGTCACAGCCATAAGAAGATTTCTCAGTTGGCTGGGGGCTAAAACCTTACCATTTCGCAAAATGCTGGAGAAGTTTGACAAGGTCAAGTGGATTGCGGAAGCCTGGGAGCACCTAGCAAGTTATGTCCCCTTCTGTACTTAGTTCAAATCTATGTAAACATCTTTTGAGATCATGAAATAAAGTTGTCGGAATGCTGTCATCCATGTTTCTTATAAGTGCAAAGTGTTTCCGCCTCATCTATTTCCCAATGATCTTACAAATTTCTCAATGTTAACCCGAATTGTGCTTGCGTACTCGGCGTTACATAACTGAATGATTTTTCAGCCTTTTAACGGCTAAAGGAAACTTGAATTGCCTGCGTGCCCAAGTTTCACTTAAAACTTTCCTTGTTTCTCTAAGTCTTATCTGATCGTGCGTATGCTGGGTTACTGGAACTAGTTAGTAAAAATGCCTTTAGCATGATTCATGTTTTCGAGTTTCAAAACTGCTTGGTTCGTCCCCAGTTACTCGGCATAACGATTCATAATGCTATTTGAGCCATTTCAAACACTAAGGACAGTTAAAGCATATACACCAGAGAACTTAGAAGATAAAGGAATGGTAAAATTCAAACAACTTGCAAAGTAATTTCATAGTTTAAACTGCAAAAGGCGGAATTTTCATTAATACATAAGAAGCATTACATTTTGGATTACAAATGAAAGAACAGTAATGCTCCTATTGTTTAAATCTTCTATCCAGGTTCCAGGTAACCCTTCAAGAATCCGACTCCTCCTCGCTGCTTTCTTCATCGGGAATCGGAGGAGCTTCTTCTTCTGGATAGTGGACGCCGACATTTACCATGGCGGCAATCTGGGTGGCGTGGCCCTTAACTTCACCAAAGATGGTGGATCGTTGTGCATCCGTGTATCCCTGAGGGACACCGGTGGCCACACGCCAGGATTTGGCACTAGGGTAGTGCATGCGCATAAGGCCTAAGGCCATACGCGCACCACCCCGTGCAGCGGAGCGGAGAACGGACTCCTTGGACTCCGCCACCTCCATGATGATACCCGGAAGTTTTTCAACTTCCGAGCACTCCCCAGATTTTTCGGGAAGAAACTTGCCTACCAACTGCGTTGCAGCAGCCTTCATCAAGTTCCATGTTTCCCCGAAAGCTCGGATGCCTGCAGCCCGAGCGCCATCTGGGGTGTCTCCTGTTTGATCCGATAAAGCATACAAAAGGTTAAGGAGACAAACAGAGAAAGCAAAACATGGAAAGATGAAGACAAGGGTAAAAATTTACCGATGAGTTTATCGATTTCCGAAACTTCCTCCAGGCGAAGGTTCAGAGCTTCAGTCAAATCCTGGATAGCGGATTTGTCTTTCTCCGCCTGCTCGGAAGCCTTGGAGTTAGCCACTCCAAGGGCCAGATTGCTGGCTTCCAGGTCTTTTTGAGCCTTCACAAGATTCTTGTGAAGCTCAATATTCTCATTGCGGAGAATCTCGGCGTTGCCGGAATCTTCCGCTGCTTGTTTAGCTTCAGCTAAAGCAGCTGAAAAAGCAAAGGGCAAATCCGAGTTGATCAATTTCCTCGAGAAGAAAACCACAACAAAGTTTTAAGTCGGAAATTTCAAAACGAAAAAGCCTACCTTTCGTTTCCGTCAAAGCAAGCTGAGACGATTCCAGCTCCGCCTCTCTCTCCTCAAGAATAGAAAGAAGACTTCGAACTTCTTTATTCTTGATAGTGAGCTTCCTGAAAACTTCCAGGTTTATGGCCTCGGAGGTTTGCTGAAACACAGCAAGGAAAAGTATGATTAATAAAAAACATCAAAGCAAAAAAAAGCATGCATTTTGTTTAATGCTTGGGGGCTAGAGTTACATACCTGGCTCATGCGTTGCAAACCTGCTAAGTTTTCCCGGAATTCCTTCGCGTATTCCGCGAAATGACTTTCGGCCGCGTTCAAGCCATCATTTATAGCTTTAAAATCCTTGTCAAAGGTGGGGATTTCCTCGTCGAATGTCCGAGAAGATTTCCCCACCTCTGGAGCCGCCCTTTCCCTCGTGTCCGACTCGGGCACAACGGGCTGGCTGGGCTCTGGGGGCTTGGTGGTGGTGGTGGCAGTAAGTTCTTCCGCCATTGACTGCGGCGTATCCGGGGCGACGGCGGGAGATGGTTGGCTGCCTCGGTTGGAAGCAGCTTTGAGCTTTTTCAACTTCCTCGGCTTCAAGGTGGAGGGGGGCAAGCTAAAAACCGAAAACCCGGAAAATGTTAAAATACCGAAGATGGACGAAAAGGATCCCATAAAAGAAAAAACCCGGAAGAAAATAACCTGGACGTGGCGACGGGGATTCCGTCAAGGTCGATAATTTCATCCGAAGAAATTATCTTCTTGCGTTTGCGCCCACCAGTGGTGGCGGTACGCAGCGCATCCAGCTCGGCCTCGGAGGCTAACTCCGAGTCTGGAAGATCCACAAGCTGTTGAAAAAAACCAATCAGAATCGAAAGGTAGATTTTCCAGGAAGTGATATTATACCTAAATAACGGGAAATTTACCTTTGGCGCGGGATTGTCGGCCGTGTACATTGGCCGACTCTCCGTGTATTGATCGCGTGAAGCGACCAACTGGTTGATGCGCCGCCTGAGCTCCTTTGCGGGCCAATCCTTGTAGGATGTCCGCATTGGATCCTTGGCTCCTGTGTATTCACACAGGAGACGGCCTCCGTGATTTGCCAGTGGCTGAATCCGCCTATTCAGCCAGCAAAAGACCGTGTCCATTCCGGTCAAAGGGGGTTTGGAGGAAGTGAGTTTGGCGATGCGCCTCTTGATCCTTAGTAGATCTGGAGGCAGAACCTGGACGGCCTCTGTAACCCAGTTATCCTGGGGAACAGCGGCGGAGTTCACAAAAGGTGGAACCCCGACGGCTTTTTTAGGAAAAGGCACGTCGGGGTGATAAAAGAAGGAACCCGTCCAGAATTTGACGGATTCCGAGGTTTTTATTTTGGGGAACCAATCCTCTCGGAATCTCCGAAGAGTAAAGGAAATGGTTCCGCAATTTGGGAGTGCGCCCTCCGAAGAGTTACGCTTAACCCCAAAGCAGTACAACCAAAAATCTAACCTAGGCTCTATTCCTAGGTAACCCTCGAATAAGGCCTGGAAGCCGGCCATATACAGAATGGAATTAGGAGGGAGATTATGAGGTTGGATGCTGTAGTGAGCTAGAACTTGGAGGAAGAAAGAAGAAGGGGGAAGCCCCATACCTCGCAGAAGGTGGGAGGCGAGAAGCACCCTTTCGCCTTCTTGTGGCGCGGGCTCGGTCTCCTCTTCCGGGAGCCGCCATTTCTTCTTCAAAACAAGGCCTTCCTTCTCCAAGTTGGGAAGAAGAGCCGGGGGAAGACTGCAGGCAATCCAGTTGCCTGCAGTCTCCTCTTCTTCATCTCCTCCAGCGGCGGCGGTGGTGGCGGCCTTTGCGGCGGCGAGCTGCTCGTCGAGGAGCTCCACCTTTTCCTCCGCCGTTTCGGGAGCGAACGGCGGGGTTGATGCGGTCCTTGGTCCCGCAGCATCCGTGTTGGCGGAGATGTTCCCTCCGCCCGCTGTGGACGCCGAAGTTTTTTCCGGCTCGCCGCCGGCGCGCTTGGGCGACCGAAGTTGGGGGTCTAGATCGTTCAGGAGCTCGTCGACGGAGGCGCGAACGGGCGATGATTGCGGAGACGCCATCTTTCTCGGTGGCGTTGGTGCGTTCCGGCGTGGGAAGGGATCGTCGGGGCAGGGAATTGTTCTCGCTCTCGAGCTCGTGTTCGCACCAATGGTGAAGGCAGTGAGGGAGTGAAGAAGGTTGATGAGGAGGAAGGAGACGGCTATTTATAGCCTGAAAACCCTCTAGATACGCGCCAACGGCTCTTTTGACCGTTGGATGTTTGACGCGTGTCGCTCGCCGGAAAATCCGGGAAACGGAACGACAGAGGAATGATGGCTATCTCCTCGTTTCTCGTGAGAATCTGTCAGAGATACGTTGCAGGGTTTCCCGCGTGAAACCAAGCGGCGCTTGCGTCAGCATGATTAAAGCGCTGATGTCACGTGTTCCTTTTCCGCGAAGGATCGCGAGAAGAAAAGCCGGATTTTCATAGTTCCGAGTTTTATGTTACCATCTCCTTTGAAAGGAAAGAAGAAAGAATCAAGACTGCTGAATCAAGTTTCCCGGGCAAAATGTATTTGACGAAAGGCGGAGTTTCAGAGTTTTGATCCTTCCTGGGGGCTACTGTCGGATATATACCGAATAGGGGTATAGAAGATGGTAGACAAAAGAGCTGGACTACCAGGGTGGCCTGCAAGGTAATGGACTTAGGTCCATTGGGCGGCCCAGTAGTCCGACGCGTAGAAGCCGGATTCTAGAAGAACACGGATCACGGCCCGCGTGATCTGGCTTGGAGGAGAAGACGGATTCCTTACTTTCCAAGTTACAAGTTAAACGTAGTCTTCTAGGTTTCTGGTTCTGTAAGCCCTAATCCGGCTATTATATAAAGCCGGACGGGAGATAGATTTCATAAGTTCAATAAGTTCCTTTAGTCCAAGGTTCTAGGTTCTAGCTTAAGCCTTGCGCAACTCGCCGGGAAGTTCATCCTCGTCGAGTAGCTAGATCTAATCCCTTACATTGTAACCTTATTATACGGGCTTTAGTCCCTCATAGTGAGAAGTGCAGGAGTAGGTACGCCGTACTGTCGCGACGTACCGAACCTGGGTAAATCCCGTGTTCTGTGTTTACTACGCTATCCCGTTACCCCACGTCTCTACCGTAGTCTCATGGCACCCCAGTCTATGAAAACTACTACGATGTCTCGACAGCCGTGATGATACTCTTTATGTCCATACTAATATTTTTGTAGTGTTTGTCTAGCTACAGTTACTTTGATTGCATTGAACTATATGTATATTGTGTGTTTATGATCGATAGTATCCAATGACTACTGGTTGATGATGCTATCTAAAGACAACCATTTTTTTGAAACTATCATTTCCTATAAATTGTGCCAATTGTAAAATTGTTATTTCCTTTATATTTCTATTAAATATGTATCTGTCATTTCATATAAATATGTATCTAGCAACAATTTCTCTTATATTTCTACCATGTATAAATTAGCGTCGGTGCACAAGCGAGATACCACAGGTGAATACTCACCCCTGGCGCATAAATGCACACTCTCTAGCACTATGTGGGGATACTGTAGGCGCACAGGAAATATGCACCAGCGCTACCCGGAGGTATCGCAGGCGCAGTATGCAATGTGCCGCCGGTAATGTAGTACCACCAGCATGTATGTCGCCGGCGAATAGCTATTCGCCCGCGGTAGGCAAATTGTATGTGTATGCACTAAGGTTTTCTCTAGTAGTGGCAACTCATCAGGTAATACTGCCACTTTAAAACGTATGGGCATTAGGTGCCTCTATGAAGCCCAATCATAATCTACCATCAGTGAAGCCAACTCTGAAGTCATATATCAAACCATTGAGTCAATCTTCAGATCAACGGGTTCAGCATAAAAATTAGACCGTTTGGTTTCCCACCAGTCTGTAGGCTATTCTCAATTCTCACATACTCTCCCTTTCAATTATCGAACTGCAAAATCGATACTTCTTGCTCTGGACCCCAACTAACACTCTCCCCAATTTCCTCCACAAATTTCCGAACTACATACTCTTCCATTTGCACTAGTTCTTGCTTATTAATATCTATATGTTTTACCTCCCATTTCACAACTGTATATCTCTCAGTTTTCTCCATGCTACCATCTACTAGCTTGCTCGTTGATGGAAAGAAACTGAATGTAAACTCGAATATACGCGCAGCGCCTGCATCACCACCCCGCGAGCACTGTGAGCTAGCGGAACTGGTCCAGGCCCTAATCGAACTCAAATTAGGTTGGAGAGATGCACATTACCGATTTGATGTTTTCTCTACAGGCTCTATATCGTTAAGCCCACCCGCGACCACCACACACAATCTATGGCCGCCGAGAACAGAGACGACACGCTCAAATCTAAATCGACTCGAAGGGGAATGGGAACATGACTATGAATGCGAAACAACTCATCAAGAACTCTGCTGCCGTCGAGAACGTCAGACCGCCGCCACCGGAGACGAAGAAGCAGATGACACGGTCTGACAGGCGGTTCACTCGATTCAGTTGCAAGATCAGGGGTGTCGAAGAGTCGTGTCGACAAATCCCTTGGATGATCCGGTAGGGTTTCGAGTAGAGGAACGATGTACGCGCTGGTGATCTCGACGGCTAACAAGGAGGCAAGATTTACCCAGGTTCGGGGCCCTCGTAGAGGTAAAACCCTTACTCCTTCTTGTCTGATCTGTATTATGGCGAGATAGTCGAGCTGTTTACAATGGCGATGCCATGGTGAGGCGTACGGGGTATCCCGTGTATTGCCTAGTCTAGTTGGGGCTTGTATCTTTCTCTCTCTAGATTGGATCCCAGATTGGATGTCCTCTTTCTCTCCTCCCTCCTGTCTTTATATATGCAGCCAGGAGGGGGTTACACGAGTCCTAGTAGTGTCGCGGGATAATCACGGCAGACGTTGCCAGGGGTAACTTATCTTGGGGCAATTCGACTCTGGTGTTTGGGAGAGGGTTTAGCTCAGGGGAAATCATGCTATCAGTCAATCTGGTAGCTCTGGCAATCGAGTCGCCGAGTCTCCGATCTAGGGTTACAATTATCAACTCTCGTGTTATAGGGATACTCGAACTCAATTCGGGGATCAAAAGTTCCTTTTCTGGCGCCCTGCCGGGACGGGGATTAGAAGGAGATCATCGCCATCGTCACCGCCACCTCTTCTCCATCAACCATCCATGCAATGGCCGTCATCCATTCCTTATGCCTACGGTACCTTCATCCTGCAATTTCCTGCGTTTGCTACTGTTGTTACTATTTTACTCCTGCTGTTATTTTACTACTACTACTGCTATAAAACTGTTACCACTGATAAACTATTGCGAGCAAGTCAATTTTCAAGTGCAGCTGAATTGACAACTCGGTTGTGAAGGCTTATAAATATTCTTTGACTCCCCTTGTATCGAATCAATAAATTTGGGTTTTACTTCTCTCGAAGACTGTTGCGATCCCCTATACTTGTGGGTCATCATGGCTATTTTCTGGCGCCGTTGCTGGGGAGCATAACTTTATTTATTTGCTCACTTGAACGTGACATTGTTCGCGGCAAGCTTTTTATCATGGGCAAGACTCGTGATGGAAGAGTTCCTATATTACCATCCACTACAAGGAGAGTTACAACTCTGAGCACCTATGTTGCTCTTGATTCACCATCTGTTATGAGTAAGCTTCTTACACCATTATAGGCTACACATACTGTTAATTCTGCTAAGTCTGAAAATGGTTCTGATACTTTTGATGATGCTTCTACTGTGCTTGATTATACCGGTTCACTAGGTCCTTTCCTAGATGCTACAATTTCTAAATCCAAACAAATTGAAAGTGCTGAAATTCTTGTTGAAAATATTGGTACACCCGTTAATTCACCCGAGTCTAGTGATAATCTTGATGAAACTTATATTGAAATTAATGATGACTTTATTAAGGAAGCTCAAGCTACTACTGGTGCAAGTGCTTTTAAGAGTCTCCTTGCAAGACATGTTGTTAAATATAAATCTTCTCTGGATGCTAAGTTTGCCACATCTCCCATACACATTAGAGAAAAGGATCATGATTTCTCTCTAGATTTATCTTATATATCTATTGTTGAGAAGGAAACTTTTTGTGGAACTGAAAGTAAAAGTGTTATGGAACATATGAATGAGCTTTCATCTTTGAGTAGTTTATTTTCTGATGATACCAAGTTGCGTATTTATTTTGTTACAAAGATCTTCCCTTTCTCATTGAAAGATGAAGCTAAAACTTGGTTTGACAATCTGTCACCTGAATCTATTACTAGTATTATGGATTTGGTTAATGCTTTATTTCAAAAATATTTTTCTGCTAGTGCTCAACATGCTGCTGTGCAGGATATCTTTAACTTTGAGCAAGTTGAAGGAGAGAAATTGCCTGAATCTTGGTCAAGGTTTTGTTCTTTAATAAGAGCTAGCCCTGTCGGCAATCCATTACCTAAAAATCAGCTCCTAAATATATTGTATAATTGACTAACTGTTGAATCTAGGATATACCTGGATAGTTGTGCTGGTTGTGTTTACAGGAAAAGACTCCGGAACAAGCTGAGGAATTAATGGCTAAAATAGCCAAAAATAATGATGATTGGACTATACCTGATCGTACACCTACACCAGAGCCAACACCAATACCAACACCCAAGAAGAGAAGGATGATTGAATTAAATGATGAAGTGATGAAGGAGGCCAAGAAATCTCTTAAAGATAGGGGTATTAAATCTGAAGATGTGAAAAATTTACCCCCTATAGAAGAATTATGTAAGCCAATTTCTCATCCATCAACAGTTGAGGTACACTCTCCAATACTTTGATAATAGTGATATTCCCTACTCTAAACCACCTGATCAATGCTTAGATGAATTTGATAATTATGTTGTTAAGAAAGACAACTTTAATATGAGAGTGCAAAATCATCTTATAGAAAACTCTAGAGATATTGATAATTTGAATGGTATTATTGAGTGAACCTCTAATGATATTAAAATTCTTGTTAAAAAATTTCATATGGTTCAAACTCAAATTGATCAACTCACTAATGTGCAAAAAGATATGCTAGCTAATGCTTCTAGAGAAAAACATGTTTGTGAAATAATTATTAGAAGTGGTGTTTCTACTAAGGAACCCTTGTATCCTGAAGGACATCCTAAAAGAATTGAACAAGATTCTCAGCAACCTAAAAACAATAGTTATCCTTCTAAAAAAAAGAAGAAGAGACATAAAATTGTTGTAGAATCTCCTAAACCTGCTAAAGATTCTAATAGTATATTTATTTCTGATGCTGAAACTGAAAGTGGTAATGATAAAAGTGATGCTTCTGATAAAGAAGAAATTATAGCTGAACCTGAAAAGTAAACTAACACTAGTAGAAAAAACCCCAATGGTTTTTTGCTTTGTTCCCCATGAGCCTACCAACCGGGACCAGAGGGGGGCAGGACAACGACCTGCCTCGCTCGAAAGATTTTAGTCCTGCGTCGTAAGACGACACGGGACTAAAAGTCCTCTGGCAAATGTTCGCGTCGCCACGTAGACCTTTAGTCCCGGCTCGTAATATGGCCCAGGACTAAAATTCGTCGTGTCAACCTTTCGCCTAGCCGGAGAGCATTTAGTCCCGGGTCGTGTTACAGCCCGGGACTAAATTCCCAAACCGTTTGTCTACCGCGTGCTTTGGAAGTTGATCCACCGTCGGGGAGGCTTAAAAACAGAGAAACACGTCATTGCTACAGTACCGAGCGCCTCTCTTCTCCCTCTTTGCTCTCCTCTCTTTATTCTTCCACATTCTCCACGATGGGATTAGAGATTATTGACGTGAACTCACATGGTCGGATCCTTGAAGTCGCATTCACCAACGAGAGTAGGAGGGTTCCGGCCTATCTTGACCTCGTGAAGAAATGGCTTCGCGAGGATGGCAGGGGTTTTCTAGGCCTTGATCTTGAGTACACGGCCAATCAAAAGGACGTGGCTCTCATCCAACTTGCTCATAAGAGGCATGTCTTTCTCTCCCAATTGGCAAGGTAAGCACTTCGATTGATCTTCTCTCTCTCTTTTCCCATGCATGTTTCTCCTTGCTCTTATTTTGATTGGATCGGAAATTGTATAGTATAGCAACATGTACGTGTGTGTCCATTTGTATTCATATATAGCAATGTGTATTGGTAATTCCGTTTGTATTCATATAGCAATAATATATATATTGGCCGAAATTCCATAGAAAGCAATATTTATAGCAATGTGTATTGGAAATTACATTTGTATTTATATATAGCAATGTGTATTGGAAAATTCCATTTGTATTCACATATAGCAATAATGTATTGGATGGCCGAAATTGCATAGGAAAGTACTATATTCATATAGCAATGTTTCATTGGAAAGAATAAATTTATTTAATTGAAACAATATACTTGATGCATTGAAACTTATACTGGTTGCATAACATTTGATCCAATTTGTTGTTTCATATATAACATTATTTGTTTAACATTTATTCCATTTTTTGGTTGCAGTAGTGACAAGTATTGTCCAGAACTGATGGATTTCCTTGTCAACAGCGGCATACGTTTTGCTAGCATTGACATAAGGAATGACAAGGCAAAGATGTGGAACACATGGCGTATTGAGATACCATCTCAGTGCCATATTGATATCCAGGACCTGTTCCATCTTAAGTATCCGATGACTTCCATGCCTGATATGGCAGCCGCATTGATTGACGAGAAGTACATTATCATGAAGAAATATTTTGGCAGTTCGAGACACAATCATTGGGCGAAGTGTCGACTTGACCAGATGATCATTGAGTACGCAGCTCTTGATGTGTACCTTTCCTACGAGCTGTACCGTATCATCAATGTGTTCAGCTACCGGCAGCGTCACCTTGTCTCCCAGTCTCCTACTGTTTCGGATGATTCGGAGGACGAGTAGTCCGTGTAGATGGGAGTCTTCTCTCGTGACACCCTATATATGCATATTATATATTGCTTAGTGTGTGATATTTATATATATATTCGATCCCTAGAATACACATGTATGTGTCCTTGTTTAATTATATATGTATATATATATCTATTTAAATGTCCTTGTTTAATTATATATATATATATGATCGATCTGAGCGCACTTAATTAAACAATTGATGTATATGTGATGAAATTTCGGAGTAAGAGAAACAAATATATCTAACGATAACGTAATATGTTGAAATGACTAACAATTTGGAGTAATTAATTATTATTTATAATTAAATATTATTTTAATTCAAGACTATTATTACTTATTTATTTATGTTTAACTATATAATTTTTGGATTCACAAACTAAAAATGTGCGACATAATATCTCAAAGGTTAACATGATTTACACCATACTATTCTCAGTAAAATATAATTTATTTCTTGGAAGATGAGAGTGAAGTAACCCAGAAGTTAAGCGTGCTGAGAGTGGATTAGTCTGAGGATGGGTGACCTCCTGGAAGTGTCAGTTTAGAGTGATCAGAGTTAAAAATAATTGAGATTAAGGGAGAATGATTAGAGATATAAATAATAGAGACTAAATGAAAAGGAAAATCGAAAAAAAAAGTCCAGTCACGGGTGGTATTACCACCCGGGACTAAAGGTCCTGCCCCCAGAGCGCCCCGGGAGCTCCTCGTGGGCTGCCCTCTAGTCCCGGTTCGTGGACCGGCGGGACAAAAGGGGGGCCTCTAGTCCCGGATAAGTAGTCCTGGATGGCCATGCGGGACTAGAGCCCCTTACGGCTCAGGATTTCATTGGTAATAAAAGAGAGCCTTGTGTAAAAAAGCAATGCCTTTTCCTAAAAACAAACACAAATCAAAGGAGGAAGAACATTATAACAAATTTTGTGAGTGGATGAAACTTTTTTTTTTGCAAATTCCTTTGACTGATACTATTAAATTGCCGCCTTATTCTAAATATATGAAAGATATTGTCTCTAACAAAAGGAAAATTCCTAATGAGAAAATCTCCACTATGTTTGCTAATTTCTCTTTCAATGACAAGGTTCCAAAGAAGCTTAGAGATCATGAGTATTCGTACTATCACTTCTTCTATTAAAAATAATTATGATAAAACTGCTTTACTTGACTTGGGAGCTGGAATTAGTGTTATATATATACTACCATAGAGCCCATGCGTTGCTACGGCGCACACTAAATGACATGAACAACTTTCATATGTTTAGATTCATGAGTAACAAATCAAAATGGCATCCAGTCCTTGACATGTCTTTTATACCGTGCAATATTGAAATACATTCTAAACATGTGATACTGAAAATAATCGGAAGATTTAAGTGGATATTTCTTTTCCGTATGATGTTTGATTGGTTTGACGTACCAATCATCGTATCCTGAAACAAAATTGTATAGTAGAGATACATGCAGGCCCGAAGCGGGTCAAAAGCAATCTATAACATGTTTGGGTCCCTATGTCTGATTTTTTGTTTTGCCTTTTTTAATTCCTATTTTGGTGTTTGGTTGCCTCTAAAGTTGGTTGTAGGCCAGCTCCACCCCTGTATGAGTCCTCCTAAATTTGACTCCCTTTCGGATCTCTTCGCCCAAATCTTTTGCCATCAATAATTTTTCCTTGTTAACTTCACGGTTGGCAAAAATTGTTGCTAATGGAGCAATGTAATTTTTTTTCTACATCATGGTACAGAAAAAATTAATCATACGGTACCTCTCTACATACACATAATATTGGGTTCTTTCATCGGCCCGACCTTGTTGATATCTCTTTGTAAATTATACTACTAACATCAAGGTAAAGTTACTTCATTGCCCGAACCTTGTTGATATCTTCTTTATAAAATTACTAGCAAACAATGTATGTGCGTTGCTACGGGGTAAAAAAAAATAACAAATGTGAAAATGTCTTTCTCAGTTGTTGCTCCTTTCCACAGATAATTCGGCATTGTCACATATACCGGGAACTTTTTCTAACTATTTATAGTATCCTTAGTTAGCAAAAGAATTAATGCATGCAATGATTCGGTATATGTGAAAGAAAATCAATTTTATCTGATATATGTGAAAGAAACTCAATTTTATCCGATACATGTGAAAGAAAATCAATGATCCGGTACATGTGAAATAAAATCAATTAGCATAATTCATGCATGCAATGAGTCATAGCAGCGCACGCTAGCACTCTTCTCTGTGAAAGGAAATCAATTTAATCAGGTACTCCTACATATTTATACGCAGCAATTTGTAAAATGGATGAGTAGTTCAATACACATACGATTGATCTCCATTAACACACGATCCGGTTTGATTACCAACTTTTTTTTTAGATAATTTGATAACAAAGTTGCGTACAAATACGGTGTCGATTTTGCTAGCCGGGTGAACATATGTACATTACGCGTATAAAATCACAATCCTACTTACCTCTTGGCTGTGCGCACGTGCCGATCTCCCCTATCTTTTCCTCGTCGCCCATATCCTCTTGCCTTGACCTTTTTGTTCCTTTCTTTTTCCACAAAAATCCCCGCTCATTGCTGTCCTCTCCTAGCTTTGCCAGCCAGACCGGGAGGGGCTTTCGGAGCCTAACACATGTTAACGACTGTGGTGGTAAGCAGGTCTCTAGTATCAGCTCCTTCCATAATCGATCCATGGTAAATCCATATCGCAAGGTCTGCTTCTTTCTCTCCTCTCTGGTCAGGTGAGGTCATGGTGGTTCTCCGCCCGAGTTGGAGGGGACTAGGCGATCTTTCTCATGCGTAATCTGATGTGGTTTCTCCCCTCGCCAGTGTTGTTCGATCTCTAGCCGGCGAGCATGTGCTCGTTTCTCGATCTCCTGAACTTTTTCTAGGAGGACACCACCCATGGATGGGCTTGTTCTTCCTCTGGCGTGTCTTCTGCGAATGGAGGTGCAGACTGGCGAGGAAGCCAGTGTCGTAGAGTAGGGGAGCGTGGGAGTCGCGTTGGTCCGGTAGCATCCTGGTGGCTCTCGATGGTGGCGCGCTAGCTCTTTTCACCGGAGAGGACTCGGCTCGGTGGCGTCCAACGAGGGCTTTGTCGCGGCGCGGCTCTGGACGCCTAGGCGTGGAATGAAGATGTCGATTTGGACGGGACGGGTAGGGTGTCGGTCCTTTGTATAGCCGGTACTCATCATCTCCAACTTGGACCCGGTACTGCGTGTGTGCAGATTGAATCGGGATGACCCAGACCCAGGCATCTATTGAATCGAAGGAAGCACACAAAACCTATAGGAAACGGGAAAATAAACGGGACCAAAGCGAAGAAAGGTCCATGTACGAAACCAAACAGACAAAACGGAATGAAAAAATTAACGAAATTTTTTTTTCCCTTACCAGTGGAAGGGTGGGTAATTTGTGTCTAACTATAGGGGCAGTTTCAATGACCTACAAAACCAAACAAAGAAACCTTAACGCCTTTATTATTAGGTATAGATATAGATACTACGATCACGGTAAAGTTATTACATCGACCCGATCTTGTTGATAGGACCCGATCTTGTTGATAGGCCCAAGCATGCATGCAGATGGGTGAACGTGGTATTTATTTGGTCGTGGTATTTATTTGGCCGCTGCCATAAGGAACTGGCCCCATTGATGCAGCCGTGTGGCCTCAGATTTAGAGTTTCTGATCTCCTGCCAGGCCAATTTACTTCCATGTATTTTTATTGTCGGAATGACTTATTACGAGGTTTTTTATTGCTTGGAGTATACCATGTTTTCTACCAATTCTGTTAGAATTTACCTTATTTAGTTTGTAAAAAGTTATAGATCTTTTATCCTCGGATAACACCTTCCTAGTGCATTTCCTCTTAGCATTCCATCACTGGTACTTCTACATTGTAACCTTTATTGGCAAACTAATCTATGGTGCTAAAAAAGAGTACACCGTGCAACAAAGAGAGTATCACATATTTCAAGAGTCAACCATATTATGTCACTTACAGCCGGCCTTATTACAAAAAATTAATGAGATGGTATAACCCCCCTCCCCAAACACATGTTTGGACATTTTGTGCGACGTCCCCACACCAATGACATACTCTCTCCATCTCAAAATAATTATCATTGAGATGTATATATCTTGATGTATTCAAATCTAGATACATCCATTTCAGCCTATTTTACCTGATATTTCTAGATGTCTTCATGAAATATTTCGATAAAGTAGGCGAAGCACCGCTCGGATCTACCTGTGGCCAGATCCGACCGTGTCCTAATGTGGATGGCAGCAATTAAGGAAGAGCAATGGTCCCTTGCGTATAATAAAACGATGTCGGTTAATTATACCAATCAAGTACTGGTCCAGTATATCAATGAAACACTGGTCCATCTAATAAATGAGTGGGGGGAGGGTTAACTTTGATTTTTGCTACAAGTATTTAGTCCTCGCATCGTCTCTTAACAAGTTAAGCGTTATATCTAAATAAGTTTATTTTGGAATCATACTTGCATCTCGACAATATGGTCTATTTGTCGCAATAAATTAACATGCCCATGTTTTTTCAAACATACAAAAAAGGATGAATTTAATACTAAAGTACATTCTATGCAATATAGATATATGAAAATAACTTTCCGGCTACATGCCTGTTTATTCTTTGTACACGTGGAATATTTTGTTCAATTGGTTTTAGCGTCAACACTAGCAACACAAGCAATTCAGAGAGGAAACAAAAGAAATTAAACCATTGATACGTTCTTTGGCCTTGGTGCGTACCCATACAGATCCCCATCTATTCTTTGGCTGGGCACATGGGATGGATTTTCAGTTTATTGCCTCTCAGTTCCTACGCTGCGTGCCCATACAGATCCCCATCTATTCTTTGGCTGGACGCATGGGATGGATTTCAGTTTATTGCCTCTCAGTTCCCACGCCAAGAGCCGTTTCTGCTGTTAAATATCGTAAAAATAGAGTTTGTGAGGTAAGATTTTTTAAGAGGTGGCGTAGCTAAGATACGATCTGACGTGTAGCATTAGCATTACTAAAGGCCTTATCTTTCCTCACTTTACCGCTCCTCTTTTGAAATCAATTTTGCCAATATAAAAGCGTTCCATTTTCGTCAGTTGATCACCTCTGTTGACTTTTCGTGGACAATGATACTAGACATGTGTGGGACCCGCTTAGAACTTACATGTGGAGCAAGATCGTGAAATTACCTTTATGCCCTTAATTGTCTAGTTTAACTAGATAAATGAATAAGAGTGTTGGGACAATTAATCTGTCTTTATTTTTGTATTAAGCACATCAGGTGTTAAGACAAATCCTAGCGCTCCTAAATGTACTAATGGTTGTTGTATCTCCACCTTCCTTAGATTCGACCTGAGTTGTCTCTCTTTGCCCGGTAATAGGTAGGTAGATGTCTCACTCACGACAGATCTATCCTACTCGCCTCCAAGATCCTAGGAAGCCGCATGGACGGATACCTCATCTCGTCGACCCCAGGCCTACGCCGCCGCCCCCATACGCAAGCTCCAGATTCTCCACCATGCCACCGTCCCTCTCTGTCGTCTCACACCTCCTCCTACCATGCGCCGCCGCTCAACACCTCATAAGATTTTTGATAATGTGGATAAACGTGGTGCCTCGCTACTCACCTATGTATTGCTTTTAGTATATAATTATAGATATATAGTTTTTAAGGTGCGCAATCTTTATTACTATATAATTGGGTACCTCCCTTCTTTTGTAAGTACCGTGTATTGCTTTTTGTATATAATAATAGATATATACTTTTTAAGATGCACAATCTTTATTACTATAAACTTGGTGACCGAAACACAACATGTTTTCTCGCATAGTTTTCCTAAGGAAAAGATAACCCTAAAATTAAAAAAAATCTTAGCTACAATTTTCCTCTTACACCTCCCAAATAAGTACTTTTGTCCTCTTACATGTCTCAAATAATACCAACATATTGTGCGAGAACATAACATCAGTGTTTATTCCAAAATCAACATATATACATATGATGTTTGTGTCCCGGTTTCTCCATTCTATTCTCCTAAGAAGCCTGTTAGTAAGCCCTGCCAATATCAGCTGTCATCAACCTTCAGAAGTGATTTTTTTCTTATACTGGTCCGATTAAACCTTGGTTTCTTTCTGAGGAAAATTTTGATGATGTACTATTCATACCTTCCTCTTGGGATCTCCCAACAAACGTGTGTTCACGCGCCAGCAGGGTACAACACCATGGTTGAGGCGGAAGCTCGATACGCCACTTATCTAGCGAGAGAGAAGACGGAGACGAGGAGGGCCCGGATAACCACCTTCGCCATCGCCGTGATGATACTCTTTATGTCCATACTAATATCTTTGTAGTGCTTGTCTAGCTACAGTTACTTTGATTGCATTGAACTATATGTATATTGTGTGTTTATGATCGATAGTATCCAATGACTACTGGTTGATGATGCTATCTGAAGACAACCATTTTTTTGAAACTATCATTTCCTATAAATTGTGCCAATTATATAATTGTTATTTCCTGTATATTTCTATTAAATATGTATCTGTCATTACATATAAATATGTATCTAGCAACAATTTCTCTTATATTTCTACCATGTATAAATTAGCGTCGGTGCACAAGCGAGATACCACAGGTGAATACTCACCCCTGGCGCATAAATGCACACTCTCTAGCACTATGTGGGGATACTGTAGGCGCACAGGAAATATGCACCAGCGCTACTCGGAGGTATCGCAGGCGCAGTATGCAATGTGCCGCCGGTAATGTAGTACCACCAGCATGTATGTCGCCGGCGAATAGCTATTCGCCCGCTGTCGGATATATACCAAATAGGGGTATATAAGATGGTAGATAAAGTGCCGGATTACCAGGGTGGCCTAAGTGGTAGTGGGCTCAGGTCCATTAGGCGGCCCAGTAACCCGACGCACAGAAGCTGGATTCTAGAAGAACCCGGATCACGGCCCAGGTGATCTGGCTTGGAGGAGAAGACGGATTCCTTGCTTTCCAAGTTACAAGTTACCGTAGTCCTCTAGGTTTCCTATTCTGTAAGCCCTAATCCGGCTATTATATAAAGCCGGACGGGAGATAGATTAGACAAGGAACGAATAACAGAGAAGCTCTACGCCAACTCGCCGAGAAGCTCATCCTCGTCGAGTAGCTTAGATCTAAACCCTCACATTGTAACCCTGTTTACGGGATTTTAGTCCCGATTAGTGAGAAGTGCAGGAGTAGGCACGTCGTACTGTCGCGACGTACCGAACCTGGGTAAATCCTGTGTTCTGTGTTCACTACGCGACCCCGTTACCCCATGTCTCTACCGTAGTCTCATGGCACCCCCGTCTATGAAAACTACTACGATGTCTCGACAGTTGGCGCCCACCGTGGGGCAAACGACGTCAGGCGTGAAGTTCCGATCTGGGATACTTGGCGGAATCGGAAGATCAATCACTGTCGGAAGCTTGGAGTTCGACAACGACGTCGGGCGCTTCCTCGACAACGGATCCTACATACCGGCGCAAAACCACCTGGTAAGTGCCTGCGTGTTACCGATAGGATCTGCTAACATCTTTATCGGACTAACTGCAGAAGCAATGGGGTTTTGCGGTGGAAGCAAATTTATCCCACCCGCCCTATACCCAGTCGACACTACTAGGAAAATGGCTATAGATGACTTAGCATCAGTGGCGCACCATGTAGCCGTGCGCCACTGATGTGGTTGGTAGGAAACATGTCCAGGCATCAGTGGCGCACCATGTAGCCGTGCGCCACTGATTGTCATAGCATCAGTGGCGCACCACACACCGGTGCGCCACTGATACCTGGCACCCATGTATACGTAATAGAATTAGTGGCGCACCACTATCCGGTGCGCCACTGATTCTATGGAGCATCAGTGGCGCACCGTCTAGTGGTGCGCCACTGATTCCATGTAGCATGTATGCCCATTAGCATCAGTGGCGCACTACTAGGAGATGCGCCACTGATTCTGTTTATTTAGCATATCATTTCTGTTTAGGAATGTGTGGCGCACGCGACTCCGATACGCCACGGATTCAATCAGGGAAGGGGATGCCTCACTGTCGATCCCTCGATCCCCTACTCTCATTCTATGCAGCCACCAAGAACAACCGCGTGGTCGCGGGATCCATGGAGAGAGCTTTGCAGATCTCATCCCCGGATCCTCCTCCTCTCCCTTCCGATTCCACCTCCTAGAACCACCAAACTGCGCCACCACAACAATCCCTATCCCAAGCTCGACCTTTGGCGTCCATGGCAACGCGTCCGCGGGTGGCAGTCGCCCAGGAACCAGGCCGTCGCGGGTGTATCGCTCGCCGGCGTGCGAGATTAGGTGCCGAGGGGACGCCCTCCTTCCTCGCGTCCTTCTCCCGAGAGGACCGTCCCCAATCACGCTCCTCAGATTAGGCGGCCGTCTACAGAGCCGGCCTACCTCAAGGTACACGCTCACGCTCTGTCCCAACCCCAAATCCAAATCCGCATCTCAATCTCACTACGAAATTCGCTTTTTTCTCGAGCAGCCCAAGGAGTAAGCCTGGCCGCGTCCATCGAGCAGTACGACCACCGCTCCAACACCGTTTTTGGCTCCGGCACCGCCGGCGACTTGGCGGAATCCCTCTGGTCACGACGCTGGCTACCTGTAGGATGACAGGACGAGCTGCTGCTGCACTTCTAGGAGGTAGAGGTACCGTGAATGGGATACTTGCTGGTGAAGCACCGTCAGCTAGGTAATCTCTCCGGTCTCTCTCACATGTTGCTTCCGTATCCATGCTTGATCAATGCAAGACGCTCGTCTACTTGCCAAATGCTAGGAGCATGTGCATTCGGAAGAGGAGAATTTTTGCTAGGCAAATTTGGATTTTCCCAGGTCAACACATGAGACAACATGTTTTAATATACTCTAGAGCTGCTGCCAGTCATATTTAGCAGTTCTCACGTATATGATGCCTTGATTTACTACTAGCTTAGCTCACACTTCACACTTGTACAAGGCTGGATCGAAACCATGTTGATGTGGTTGTCTTCCCATTAGTTTTCGAGTCATCTTTCAACCCCACTACTAGTGTATGCGACCAACATAAAAGCTGCTTTTTTCCTCTGCTCCTAATGTTGCAACTAGGGTCTTGTAGTATCTAGTATGTAGCGAAAATAAGGCTCTTGTTTATTTCCTCATAATCTAGTGTCACACTAAACTAGAAGCTTAATGCAGCTTAATGCCCCTTAATCCGATTTATTTATGGTAGAGTTTCCTATGTCCACTAAAGATTTATATATGTTTAGACTAAGCACAGTCAGCAGCAACCAACTTTGAATGATATATTAATATGAATTACATATGTTCTTATGAGCTCTATCACGTACAATGCTTGTGCTTCTCCTAATCTTTCTTTCTCATTACTTGATTTTGCAGGAAGGAACGATGCCGACGGATGTCTAGGAGGCCGTCGGCGGTGAGGCGAATGAGGCTTCCATTGGCCCTCATCCCCATAGCAGCTCCTCATGACGGCATGGCGTGGTCGGGGACCACGAGGAGATTGATGGATGGAGGGGCTCAGGGAGGCACTGCTGGAGCTGAAGCTGGCCTTCAACGCCATGGCGGGGAGGCTGACCAACCAGAGGATGTCGACCCCTGCAGCTAGTATGGTGTCTCCAAGGCATGGTCCGCGGACGAGGAGGCAGATGATTCGCCGCCGTGACAAGGCTGCTTGCTCTGCGCCGATGACAACGATGGGCTGCTGCTGACCGCGTGACTGTAAGTTGCCACCGACCTCCATTCCTCTTCCTAGTCAGCTCAGCTTCAAGTCCAACTCCAACTCCAAATCAAGAATATTCAGTTTTTAATGCCAGGAGTGTATGTCTTCAGGCTTGTTCGTAATGTCTTTATGACCCTTGTTTGAAATGCAGCAGCATCTTGCTCTTTTTCTTGTGTCACACTACAATGTTGACTGCATTTTTAGATACAACACGTACACACCATGCCCCGATCCTTTATTGATATGCATGCACACATGGACCATGCTCATCTTGCCCAGCTGAAGAAAAAATCCACTGCTTCTTACGATTGAGTGCGCCGGTTGTACCTTGGTTCACGGCCTGTTCTAGATTTGTTGTTGCTGCTGCAAGTAACTATGTTCAGATTCAAAGCCTACACATGCAAATTCGAAATTCCATGGCATGGTTTGTTGTCTACATCTTCTAGCCTAGATTGTAATGATAATATAACCTGTAGACATACTTGCATGCTGTCCACAACCAAGCTTCTCTATGAATACTTGTTTGGAACCTTCTTCACTTGTTCTCTTGGTCTGAAATATTATCCGCTACATCGTTATCATATGATTTTAGTTGTGTGGTGCCAGTGTTGAGAATTTCGCTAGGAGAGAGCACTATTTGGTCGGTGAAAGTCGCGGCTTATGAATTTCTTTATTATTTCTTTAGCCCTATGCAATTGTTGTTGGATACGTACAACAAGTTAGCATCCATGGATTGACACCTAAGTAAGCTAAAAAGAAAAGAAAAAAGTTAAATGTTATGGTCCTCATTTTTGTCAAATCGAGGAGGAGGATGGCATTTAGTTTGATTCTAGTGCATTGAGTAAATTTTGGGCTCAATCTAGAATTCAGCCGGGCATATCCAAAATTGTTCAGAATGACAACCAAATAAACAAACTTCAGTTCTTTTGACAGATACGCTATCGAATTAAACCAGTACCAGAAAATGAGGTTGGGTGGCCACAAGTTCGTTACTCCCGACTTCAGTTCCTTTCAATCATCGTTCACGATATCTACACAAAGGGGGGATCTACGCCGTCATACAACCGCCTAACAGAGACATAGACGACCGCCTAGAGATGCAGGGTGACTATGTAGGCCGTGGACGATGTTGTCAAAAGATGGCATCATACCTCCTGTTCAGAAGTCTTGAGGTGTTTCCTAATTACCGAGATGTCATTACACTTTATCCCTAGCTAGCGACGCTAACTTGTTTACATTGGTCTTTTTTTCAAAAACGTTGACTAATGTTATATCTCATGTTTTGCAGATGCCGAGGGTTTACGTGGTCTTTAGGGGTAGGGTTCCAGGGGTCTATGCCCATTGGGAGCAGTGTCACAAGCAAGTGACGAGGCTTAGTGGCAACTCTTACAAAAGCTACAGTACTATAGCGGAGGTTGAGGCTCGGTGGATGAAGAATTTGCTACAGGAACGTGATCAGAGGAACATGAACCGGATGAAGACCTTTGCCGTCTTTCTCGCCACGATGACTGCGATTCTGATCTATTTCTGTTGGTAGTGTAGGTGATTGTCCACTCCTTAAGTTGTAATGTGATGAGATTGATGAACTTGTGTGATGGACGACTTGCTACTAGGTAGACTAGTATGTGTTGATGAACTTGTAGTATTTAAAACTTACTATTATTTCAAATTTTAGTTGTGAATGTGATGATGAACCAAATTGCGATAATGATAAGCTTTGTCTATTTATACTACTTTGCAATATGTTATTTGAATTGTATATAACCTGTATAAATACATGTATACGTACCGTATAAATACGTGTACAAATAAAACTGCGTAAACGTATATAAGAATCAGTGGCGCATCCCCAAAGGAATCAGTGGCGCATCAAAAGGAATCAGTGGCGCAGAGCATCAGTGGCGCATCAGTGTGGTGCGCCACTGATTCCCTAAAGTGCATGCATACTATAGAGAATCAGTGGCGCACCAAAGTCATGCGCCACTGATTCCCCAGAGAATCAGTGGCGTACATTTGGGGAATCAGTGGCGCATCACTTTGGTGCGCGACTGATTCCCTAGAGAATCAGTGGCGCACCAAAGTGGTGCGCCACTGATTCTCCAGGGAATCAGTGGCGCAATAGTAGTGGCGCACCATGGTGCGCCACTGATTCCCCAAATGGTGCGCCACTGATGCCCTTTTTCCTAGTAGTGCGAAGATGACTATGATACCGGATTCTGCTCAGATCGCCGACAAAAAAGTGACTTACACTTCATCGGCATGGTGCAGTCCGCAGTCGCCGAAAACACGGATGACGGAAATCCCGTGCAAGAGGCAGACAACAATACACCCGTCGCAGAGACGGAAGATCCGATACCCGTCACAGAGACGGAAGACCCCACATCCACGGATGTGGAAGATCCGACATCCGTCGACAAGACGACGAACTCGGAAGCCGACTCAGTTTTAGCCGCTATCGAGGCAAGACTAGAGTCGGAAACCGGATCAGACGATTTCGATTCCGAAGATGAGGACGACTTCGAGAAGAAAGTTAAGTCCTTTCAAGAGGGATTCCATGAAGTTCTAATGGCGAAACCGGCTGATACCACGGACGCCGGCAGCCAGGAAAGCCCTAAAACCCCTCCGCCATAGGAAGAGAGAGAAGACGGAGAAACTTCTCCGGTATTCCCCAATGTCAAGGAGATGACAGAAGATGAACCTGTAAAAAAACCTCCCTCTTCCAAGAAAAAGCACCGTGCTGCTAAGAAACTCCAATACAAAATCCGGAAGAAAAAATCAGCTGATCTCACTGATGAAAACCTGGAAGTAGGAGATGCTAGCAGAACAAAGCCTGCGGAGAAGAAATCCAAAGAAATCACTGCTCCGCCAATGACGGAACAGGAAGAGCAAGACCTATTGCAAACACCAGTGGGACCAGATGAACCCCCTGAGATGCTGGAAGCCAGGAGACAAGCTTTCCAACGGCAACAACAACATCTACTCTGATCTCGGCAACATCTCCAACAAACCCATAATGACATCAAGGTCATGAAGGAAGAAATAGAGGAGTACGAGAGAAAGAATAGATCCGCGTTAAAACCTACTATGTTACCCGAAATCGCAAGACCGGAAGAACTGCCGCCAAAAGAAAGGTTCCATAACCCATCTTGGCAAAAGCAGGTAAACGGCAAAGATGCCAAGGGAGAACCAATATACAAGACCGCAGCAGAAAACGCGGAAGCAGCGTTCGCGATTCTTAACAACGATCTGTACTCCAACGGGGAAAAACTCCAAGGGGTGTATGCTTTCCTAGGAAAAGCATTGCAACAACAACAGCGCGCCCAAGAGCGATCAGGGAGGCTACACGATAACTCCGCCCTATGCAAAACAGCTACTTGCGCTGCTGGAGCACCTGGACCGGAAGAACCAGGGGATTCAGACAACTCAAAAGATAAAAAAGAGGATCCGAGAAAAGACAAGAAAAACCACGACAACCGGGATGCAGCGTCTAGGACCGGATCCCATCTCCCGAAGGATGGACATAAACCCCATGATCGGGAAGGCAAAAACCGGAGCGACGGCAAAATAATGCCACCTCCGAGAAACCCAGCTGAGAAAGCTGGAAGATACGATATACCTCACAGGCATGAGAGATCCCGGACACCTCCTAAGGACAAAGAAAGGCACTGGAGCAGAACTCCACCTAATCCAAAAGGGCGTGACCACGGAAGAGATAGAAATAACCCCGGAAAAGCGCGTTCGCGCAACAATGGAAGAGAAAGGAGCAGATCCTCTTCTGTCCATTCAGCCGGAAGATATTCTGCACACAATGACAGAACAGAAAAGGATGATCTATACTTTGGTCCTAAGTGTTTTACTGACAGGATCCGAAGAATAACGCTGCATTCTGGCTTTGCCAAGGTCGGTCCAACGTACCAGAAATACACCGGCAGCACAAACCCGGATACCTGGCTCTCGGATTACTATACAGCCGTCCAGATCAACAATGGGACAGACTTGGAAGCTGTCAAGTTTCTTCCCCTAATGTTGCTGGACGGAGCCAGAGATTGGATCAATGGATTACCATCAAGAACTGTCGACAGCTGGGACGATATGGCTAGAGTATTCACTCAGCATTTCCGGGGAACGTACAAACGCCCGAACAGCATCAACCAGCTAAACCGTTGCACACAATTCGAGGATGAACCATACGTGGATTTCATCTCCAGATGGACAGCAATGAAGAATAGTTGCTCTGGAGTAACTGACGTACAAGCAATGCATGCTTTCGTCAATGGCCTAAAACCCGGACTCATACCGTTCATGGTTGGTTCCAAAAAGCACAAAGATCTCGGATCTATGCTTACAACCGCCAATGAGCACGCTGCAGCCGAAGATGACATTAGAGCAAGAGGAGGCAATATCGAATCACTGATACTTGCCAAGAAAACCCCTCGTTCTGACAAAAAAGAAACTCCAGAAACAATGACGAAACCCAAAGAGGTCAACATAGACTTTGGAGGAGAAAAGGGAAACAAGTGGAAAGGACGCAACCCAGATCCAATCAACTACACTCCAGAGGAGTGGGAGAGGATTAAGTCGGAACCTTGTGTTCACCACTCGCAATTTGGGAAACCCACCCATACAAACGCGCAATGCCGGCTGAATAAGCATATGAAAGGCAGTGCAGGAGCCGGAAGTAAGGGGAAGGGTTCCAAAAGGGCGAACCCAAATTCAGGAACAACAGCGTAAGGGCGAACCCAAATTTCCGAGAGTCGATGGAGAAGCAATGCTAACCTTCTTAGCAACCCCGTCAGCAAAGGTGGCCAAAAGAACACTTCGAGAATTAAACGCGGTTGTTCCGGCAACCCCGAAATTCTTGAAGTACTC
Organism: Alopecurus myosuroides; assembly: GCA_028641055.1. Classification (NCBI taxonomy): domain Eukaryota; kingdom Viridiplantae; phylum Streptophyta; class Magnoliopsida; order Poales; family Poaceae; genus Alopecurus; species Alopecurus myosuroides. Next base: position 368,543,731 of record CM054061.1, read on the forward strand.
CAACACACCGATAATCTGGGATCAGTCTGATCATCCCGGAAATATCCCTGAACCCGGCACACAAGCTCTTGTTGTAAGCCCTATTGTTCAAAACACTAGGCTAAGAAGAGTGCTGATGGATGGAGGATCCAACATTAATATAATGTACCTGGATACACTGAAGCATCTGAAGATTTCTGAATCTCAGCTCAACTACATCAACATACGCTTCCATGGCATTGTTCCTGGCAGGCAAGCACGATCCTTAGGAGAAATTTCCCTAAATGTCACCTTCGGAGATAAAGATCACTTCCGGCAGGAAAAAGTATCCTTCGAAGTAGTGCCGTTCGAAAGCGTGTATCACGCAATACTCGGACGTCCAGCCTTCGCCAAATTCATGGCAAGATCTTGTTATATCTATAACAAGCTGAAGATGCCATGACCCAAGGGAGGAGTAATCACTATAGCCGGTGATTTCAAGCTGGCAAACGAGTTGGAGAAAGAAAACGCCCTTTGCGCTCAGAGAGTCATAGCAAAGGAAGAACTAAAGGAATTAGCCAAGGAGGTATCGCCGTCAGAAATGCCGGCAGGAAAAGAAACCCGGAAGCCAACAGACAGCTTCAAGGCGTCCGAGAATACAAGACAAGTAATCCTAGATCCCAAAGATCCGACAAAATTTGTCGTCGTAGGGACTGGGATGACTGACAAATAGGAAGGCGAGCTCATCAAGTTCCTCCGTGAGAACTGGGATATTTTTGCCTGGTGTCCAGCTGACATGCCAGGTGTACCCAGGGAACTTGCTGAGCACCAACTCAAGGTTATTCCTGGATCAAAACCCGTCAAACAAGGTCTCCGTCGTTTTGACGGAAGAAGACGGAAGGCTATTGGCAAGGAAATTATTCGGCTTCTAGCAGCGGATTTCATCAAGGAAGTAATCCATACTGACTGGTCCGCAAATCCGGTATTAGTACCGAAGAAAGACACCACTGCTCTTAGAATGTGTATAGATTACACAGGTTTGAACAAGTTGTGTCCAAAAGATAGGTTCGCGTTACCGCGAATCGATCAAATAATAGACGCCACTGCAGGCTCTGAACTTTTATGCTTTTTGGATGCATTCTCCGGGTACCACCAAATACGCATGAAAAAGGAAGATCAAATCAAAACTTCTTTTATAACCCCGTACGGGACGTACTATTATGTAACCATGCCGTTCGGCTTGAAGAACGCAGGTGCAACCTACCAGCGTTGCATGCAACGTTGTTTGCATAGCCAGATTGGCAAAAATGTCCATGTTTACGTGGACGATATTGCTGTCGTAACCAAGGAAAAAGATACACTCCTTGAGGATTTGCGAGAACCTTTCGAAAACTTGCGCACCTACAAGATGAAGTTGAACCCATCTAAGTGCGTATTCGGGGTTCCCTCAGGAAAACTTCTGGGTTTCATCGTTTCTCATAGAGGAATAGAAGTTAACCCGGAAAAGATCAAGGCAATCTTGAACATCACGAAACCTACCTGCGTCAAAGATGTCCAAAGATTGACGGGTTCTGCCGCAGCAGTCAGCAGATTTATTAGTCGGCTAGGGGATAAAGCCTTACCACTCTACAAGCTGCTGAACAAATCCGACAAAGTCAAGCAGATTACGAAAGCCTGGAAACGTCTAGCAAGTTATGTCCTTTTCCGTACTAAGTTCAATTCTATGTAAACATATTTTGAGATCATGAAATAAAGTTGTCGGAATTCTGGTATCCATGTTTTTACAAGTTTATTACAGTACAAAGCATGGTTCCACCTTCTCTATTTCCCAATGATCTTGCAAAACATTCAATGTTAACCCGAATTGTGCCTGCGTGCTCGGTGTTTAAAAGCTGAATGATTTTTCAGCCTGTTAACGGCTAAAGGAAACTTGAATTGCCTGCGTGCCCAGGTTTCGTTCAAAAAATTCCTTGTTTTCTCTAAGTACTATCTGATCGCATATGTGTCGGGTTACTGGATCTAGTTAGTAAAAATGCCTTTAGCATGATCCATGTTTCCGAGTCTAAACTGATTGGTTACACCCAGTTACTCGGCATGATGATTCATATTGCTACTTGAGCCATTTCAAACACTAAGGACAGTTAAAACATATAAGCCAGAGAACTTAGAAGATAAAGGAATAATAAAATCCAAAAAACTTGCAAAGAATTTTATAATTAAGACTGCAAAAGGCGGAGTTTTCATTAATACAAATAGAAAGCATTACAATTCGAATTACATTATAAAAGTGCAGTAATGCTCCTATTGTCTATTTTTGCTATCCAGGTTTAAGGAAACCCTTCAAGCATCCGATTCCTCCTCGCTGCTGTCGTCCTGGAGGGGCTTCAGGAACTTCTTCCTCCGGGTAATTAATGGAGAGATTCACCATGGAAGCAACCTGGGTAGCGTGGCCTTTGATTGCATCAAAGATTGCATTTCGTTGGGCTTCCGTGTATCCTTGAGGGACACCGGTGGCCACGCGCCAGGATTTTGCACCAGGGTAGTGCATACGCATTAAGCCAAGTGCCATGCGTGCACCACCCCGTGCAGCGGAGCGAAGGAAAGATTCCCTGGACTCCGCCACCTCCATGATAGAACCCGGAAGTTTTACAACTTCCGAGAACTCCCCAGTCTTGGAGGGAAGAAACTTGTTGATAAGTTGCATGCAAGCAACCCTGACCGAAGTCCAGGTCTTTTCAAAAACTCGGATTCTTTCAATCCGAGAAAGATCTGCATTATCTCCTGTTTGGTAACAAAAACCAACCAAAAAAGGTTAAGTACCAAAAAGGAAGAAAAAAAATACAAACTGAATGGTAAACATATACTTAAACTTACCAACAAGTTTGTCGATCTCGGAAGTTTCTTCCTCACGCAGGCTCAGAGCAGCTTCCAGGCGTTCAATGCTGGCCCGGTCTTTCTCCGCTTGGGCGGAAGCCTGGGATTGAGAAACCCCAAGTGCTAAGTTGCTGGCTTCCAGATTTTCTTGTGCTTTCACAAGATCCTTGTGAAGCTCAACATTCTCCTTGCGGAGATATTCGGCATTGCCAGAATCTTCAGCTGCTTGCTTAGCCTGAGCCAAAGCAGCTGAAAAGAAAGGAAAAAACCGAGTTAATAATATTCCCGGAAAAAGTACTTAGACAAATGCCTGAATCGGAGATTTCAGAGGAAAAATGATTAACTGTTGCTTCCGACAGTGCGAGCTGAGATGAGGCCAGCTCCGCCTCTCTCTCCTCAGAATGGAAAGAAGATTCCTAACTTCCTTGTTCTTGATCGAGAGCTTGTTGAAAACCGCCACGTTAATGGCTTCGGCAGTTTGCTAGAACACGGCAAGGAAAAGAATAGTTAGAAAGCATTAAGGTAAAAAGCATGCATTTTATTTAATGCTTGGGGGCTAGAGATACATACCTGGCTCATGCGTTGCAAACCTGCCAAGTTTTCAGTGAACTCCTTTGCGTACTCCGCAAAGAGAGTTCCGGCCATACTTAGACCGTCATTGATGTGCTTGAAGTCCTTGTCGAACTTGGGAATTTCTTCGTCGAAAGACCGAGAAGATTTTCCCGCGTCCGGAGCCGCCCTTTCCCTCGTGTCAGGTTCCGACACAACGGGATGGCTGGTCTCCAGTGGTTCGGTGGGGGGGGGGGTGGCAGCACGCTCTTCCGCCATTGAGGACTATGAGTCCAGAGGAATGGCAGAAGAAGGATGGGCGCCTCGGCTGGACACGGCCTTGTGTCTTTTCAGCTTCTTCGGCTTCAGGATGGAAGGAGCTAGGCTAAAAAACCAGAAACCCGGAAAATGTTAACTTTCCGAAGACGAAAGAAAAACTTCGACAAGTAACAAAATAACCCGGATGAACTAACCTGGAAGTGGCGACGGGAACTCCGTCAAGGTTGATAACCTCCTCAGAGGAAGGAACCTTCTTCCGCATACGCCCACCTGTGGCAGCGGTGCGAAGCGCGTCCAGCTCAGCCTCAGAGCCAACTCCGAGTCTGGAAGTTCAGTAATCTATTAAAAAGAAAAATCAGAGTTATGAGCGAGAAAATCCGAGAAAGAATGATAAAATTTTACCCAAATGACGGAAACATACCTTGGGAGCCGGATTGTCGGCCGTGTACATTGGCCGACTCGCTTCGTATTGGTCGCGTGATGCGACCAACTGATTGATGCGCCGTCTAAGCTCCTTTGCGGGCCAATCTTTGATGGTTGTCCGCATTGGGTCCTTGGCTCCCGTGTAGTCGCAAAGAAGACGACCACCGTGGTTGGCCAACGGCTGAATCCGTCTATTCAACCAGCAAAAGACCGTGTCCATGCCGGTCAAAGGTGGAGTGCAGGAGGTGAGCTTAGCGATGCGCCGCTTGATCCTTAGAAGATCAGGCGGCAGAACCTGGATGGCTTCCGTTCCCCAGTTATCTTGGGGAATAGCCGCAGAGTTCGAGAAAGGAGGAACCCCAATGGCCTTTGTCGGAAAAGGCACATCGGGGTGGTAAAAGAAGGAACCCGTCCAAAATTTGACGGATTCCGACGTCTTGATCTTGGGGAATCAATCTTCTCTAAATCTCCGAAGAGTAAAAGAGATGGTTCCGCAAGTCGGGAGTGCGCCCTCCGAAGAGTTCCGCTTAACCCCGAAGCAATACGTCCAAAAGTCTAACCTAGGTTCTAAGCCTAAGTAACCTTCGAACAAAGCCTGGAAGCCGGCCATGTAGAGGATGGAATTGGGTGGCAGGTTGTGGGGTTGGATGTTGTAATGGGAAAGAACTTGGAGGAAGAAGGCGGAAGGTGGAAGGCCCATACCTCGAAGAAGATGGGAGGAGAGAAGAACCCTTTCGCCGTCTTTCGGCGTTGGTTCGTTCTCGTCCTCAGGAAGACGCCACTTCCCCTTAAGCACCAAGCCCTCCTTTTCCATGTTTGGAAGGTGAGCCAGGGGAATGCTGCAGGCAATCCAGTTGCCTGCAGATTCCGCCTCTTCATCCGCTCCGGTGGCGGCGGCAGTGGCTACTTCTGCGGCGGCGATCTCGTCACCGACGAGCTGGATCTTGTCCTCCTCCGTTTCAGGAGCAAACGGCGGGAAAGCTGCGGAGCTCGCGCCCGCAACGTCCGCGGCGGCGGAAAGGTTTTCTCCACCCGCCGCGGAGGCAGCAGTTTTCTCCGGCTCGTCGCCGGTGTGCTTGGGTGACCCCAACTGTGGATCCAGGTCGCCGATGAGGTCGTCGATGGCGGCGCGAGTGGGCGAGGACGGAGAGGATGCCATTTCTAGGCGGCGCGTTGCGTTCCGGCGTGATTTGAGGCTAGGTGCGCTCGGGGCAGTGCTTCGCTCGAGGAACTCGTTCGCGTCAATGGCGTGGACAGTGTGGAGTGCGGAAGATTTTCGATGAGGACGAGGATGGCTATTTATAGCTAGAAATCCGTCAAGATACGTGCCAACGGCTATTTGACCGTTGGATGTTTAACGCGTGTCGCTCGCCGGAAAATCCGGGAAATAAAACGACAGGGGAATAATGACTATCTCCTCGTTTCCCGTGAGAATCTGTCAGAGATACGTTGCAGGGTTTCCCGCGTGAAACCCAAACGCCCCTTGCGTCAGCATGATTTAGGCGCTGACGTAAGGACTTCCTTTTCCGCGAAGGATCGTGAGAGAAAAGCCGGATTTTCAGGATTCCGAGTTTCATGTTACCATCTCTTTCAAAAGAAGAATAAGAAGAATCAAGACTGCTGACTCGATATTTCTCGGACAAAGTATATTTGGCGAAAGACGGAGAATCAGAGTTTTAATCCTTCTTGGGGGCTACTGTCGGATATATACCAAATAGGGGTATATAAGATGGTAGATAAAGTGCCGGATTACCGGGGTGGCCTAAGTGGTAGTGGGCTCAGGTCCATTAGGCGGCCCAGTAACCCGACGCACAGAAGCTGGATTCTAGAAGAACCCGGATCACGGCCCAGGTGATCTGGCTTGGAGGAGAAGACGGATTCCTTGCTTTCCAAGTTACAAGTTACCGTAGTCCTCTAGGTTTCCTATTCTGTAAGCCCTAATCCGGCTATTATATAAAGCCGGACGGGAGATAGATTAGACAAGGAACGAATAACAGAGAAGCTCTACGCCAACTCGCCGAGAAGCTCATCCTCGTCGAGTAGCTTAGATCTAAACCCTCACATTGTAACCCTGTTTACGGGCTTTTAGTCCCGATTAGTGAGAAGTGCAGGAGTAGGCACGTCGTACTGTCGCGACGTACCGAACCTGGGTAAATCCTGTGTTCTGTGTTCACTACGCGATCCCGTTACCCCACGTCTCTACCGTAGTCTCATGGCACCCCCGTCTATGAAAACTACTACGATGTCTCGACACCCGCGGTAGGCAAATTGTATGTGTATGCACTAAGGTTTTCTTTAGTAGTGGCAACTCATCAGGTAATACTGCCACTTTAAAACGTATGGACATTAGGTGCCTCTGTGAAGCCCAATCATAATCTACCATCAGTGAAGCCAACTCTGAAGTCATATATCAAACCTTTGAGTCAATCTTCAGATCAACGGGTTCAGCATAAAAATTAGACCGTTTGGTTTCCCACCAGTCTGTAGGCTATTCTCAATTCTCACATACTCTCCCTTTCAATTATCGAACTGCAAAATCGATACTTCTTGCTCTGGACCCCAACTAACACTCCCCAATTTCCTCCACAAATTTCCGAACTGCATCCTCTTCCATTTGCACTAGTTCTTGCGGATTAATATCTATATGTTTGACCTCCCATTTCACAATTGTATATCTCTCAGTTTTCTCCATGCTACCATCTACTAGCTTGCTCGTTGATGGAAAGAAACTGAATGTAAACTCGAATATCCGCGCAGCGCTTGCATCACCACCCCGCGAGCACTGTGAGCTAGCGGAACTGGTCCAGGCCCTAATCGAACTCAAATTAGGTTGGAGAGATGCACATTACCGATTTGATGTTTTCTCGACAGGCTTTATATCGTTAAGCCCACCCGCGACCACCACACACAATCTATGGCCGCCGAGAACAGGGACGACACGCTCAAATCTAAATCGACTCGAAGGGGAATGGGAACAAGACTATGAATGCGAAACAACTCATCAAGAACTCTGCTGCCGTCGAGAACGTCAGACCGCCGCCACCGGAGACGAAGAAGCAGATGACACGGTCTGACAGGCTGTTCACTCGATTCAGTTGCAAGATCAGGGGTGTCGAAGAATCGTGTCGACAAATCCCTCGGATGATCCGGTTGGGTTTCGAGTAGAGGAACGATGTACGCGCTGGTGATCTCGACGGATAACAAGGAGGCAAGATTTACCCAGGTTCGGGGCCCTCGTACAGGTAAAACCCTTACTCCTTCTTGTCTGATCTGTATTATGGCGAGATAGTCGAGCTGTTTACAATGGCGATGCCATGGTGACGCGTACGGGGTATCCCGTGTATTGCCTAGTCTAGTTGTGGTTTGTATCTTCCTCTCTCTAGATTGGATCCCAGATTGGATGTCCTCTTTCTCTCCTCCCTCCTGTCTTTATATATGCAGCCAGGAGGGGGTTACACGAGTCCTAGTAGTGTCGCGGGATAATCACGGCAGACGTTACCAGGGGTAACTTATCTTGGGGCAATTCGACTCTGGTGTTTGGGAGAGGGTTTAACTCAGGGGAAATCATGCTATCAGTCGATCTGGTAGCTCTGGCAATCGATTCACCGAGTCTCCGATCTAGGGTTACAATTATCAACTCTCGTGTTACAGGGATACTCGAATATCTGGTGAAGCTCTCTTTCTCTAAACCTAGGAGCCGGCTTATATCTTACCCGGCTCCCTGGCTTCCTATACAAGGCACACTCGGAATCCTACCCGGAAACCGCACACAAACCCTAAGTTTCCTAACAATAACCCCAAAGGCCGGGTCACTAGGCCCACGTTCCTTCTTGGGCCTTCTAGAAAATCCTCTTCCTTGAGCCTGGTCTTGCGCGATTCCCTTTGGGCCGGGTTTCACCTTGGCGTTAGCCTACCGGGTTATCATCCCTCCATCAGTAGTCCCCAGAATAGCTTGGGCTTCTCGGGATCAACCACGAAGCGCACGCTATTCCCTGCAAAACAATAAATACACAAATTCCTAGCATACCGGGTTAGAATGCTTTTGATAACAGCTAGGCCTTGCTCTGTTGGGGGTCCATATAATAACCCGGTTTTTCCCCGAGTCAAACATTAGTTTCCCGGGTCAACACTCCGAGAAACTGTGACAAGACCCGGACTCACTCCATTGCCAATCAATCCGGATATTACGCTCGCAATCCACCCCTAACCACTTTCCGGATATCCCGCAACGAGCACTTTAATGCTTATCTCAAAATATCCGCCGAATAACCCTTTTTCCGGAATTTTGGCACTTGTCGCCCAACCCTAGGGCACTTTCCCCCATGTACCTATAAATAGGCACCCAAGGGTCACTTTTCAGATCCGTTAACCATTCCCCCCATCCTTTCGTCTCCACCTTCTCTCAGCGCCCACGACCTCGAGCTCGAGCCCGCACTGCCGCGCCGCGGTCGATCTCCGCCGCCGCACCCTCGAGAAACCCACCGGCGATCCCTAGGAGCCGCCGCCGTCAGGCCATCCGCCGCCGCCGCGTTCCCATCTCGATTCCACTGGTAAGCCCCTTCACTTCCTTGGATCTAATCCTTGATTTCACACGGGGAGATTGGATCTAGTTTCACCTCTAGATGCGATTCTTATTTCTCATTAGTTGAATACGCCATACCTTGCTTTTCCACGGCTAATGCTTAGTTTAGATCCGAGCGTGCACCTCTCAGCACATCTTCACCACTTGCAATCGCGAATTTTTCCCGTATATGTTCTCGACTAGATCCAATCACTAAAATTTCTTGCAAGTACTTCTTACTAAGTCGGATAACTGCCATTTCCGGGTCTCAAGTTATTCATACTCTGCATTTGCCTTCTTTTTAGATCACACACATGGCACCTAAGGCCAGCGCTAAGCTGAAGGGGAAACACCCGGCCGGTAAGCCAAAGCCGAGTCAAGCGATCTCTGCCAACTGGGCAAGATGGACTGTGACAAAAGCTAAGCTTGACGAGCTCGCGGAGTCGGGTGTTCTGCCCACCCGGGAGGAGATCCACTAGAGGGTACCCGGAGAGGAGACCTGGCCTTTCCCAGGCCTAGATGAGGTAGTAATTTTCGTTGAGCATGTGATCCGGGGTTTCCGCCCCCCGGGTCACACTTGCTTGTAAATCCGTCCTGACTGTGGTGCCTGGACAGGTCGAATACAATATAGATCATATTGTACAATGTGCTTTGGACTTGTAAATCCGTCACGATGACTATTAGTTCCGGAGCTCTAGAAACCATTTTTTTTCAGTCAGCGCCCACCTGTTTAAAATTTCTGTTTAACGGAGCCTTGGTCTGGCGCCATTACCACTTTGATCCATACAATGGGAAGATCCTGTAGAATACTTCAATTTATGTTTAACACATTCACTTGTTTTTTCTTCGTTAATATGATAGTGGGTCATTTAAAACATGAAAGAGGCACACCTTTTTCTTTGTTTCAAAACATGAAAGTTGCACATTCTTTTCTTGTGAGATGAGCTGAGGAAATGTTTAATGGATTGGTAGAATATTTTCTGATTTTTCTCCTTCATATTCATTTGTTTTTTTTTTTGTAGTTTATTATCCTATTTGAAAAATATCTCAAACCCAGTTGCACATTTTGAAATCCTGAAGTTAAACGTTGTGGTGAAAAAAGTAAAGAAGTTACAATTCTTTTGTACAACTTGAGTGGAGAAAATATGCAACTACTAGTAGCTAGTATAATCTGTTCACATGTAGAAACACAATGCGCAACTGTAACGACCATGGCATCATTCAAGAACGAGACACCATACTGATTCATTAACAACATTCATGTTCATCTGATTCATTGACACGTTCATGTACAACATTTATATTCTCTGATCTACTCAAATCAGATGCGCTTGTGCGCTCATGCATTTTACTACAGTTATGCAGCTACATTCTGCACTTCAACCGCTCAACTAGCTCCTTGTAGTCCTCGGGTTGGTCTCCTTGAACCAGCGATGTTGTAGGGCCCGCGCCGCCGTGAGCCTCTTCTCCGGGTTGCATCGCAGAAGGCCGCTCAAGACCTCAAATCCGGATCCTATGTTCTTTGAAATTAAAAAAAAGGCTAAACCCCAAAAGTACTCTAGCAAAAAAGAGGAGAATAATCACGCCGGTGTGCCTTCCCCTTTGTAAACAAAAAGGGCCGACATAGTTACTGCCTACTAGTACTCCCCCCCAAACCACCCCCCCCACACACCGCTTTGAGGGCCGACATAGTTACATACAATGTGCTCTTAAATGGTATCTGTAGGCATGCAAGTTTGTGTTTCTATAAGCATATATGTAGGCATTCAAGATTTTGAAGTTACCCTTAGCGATGTCGGATGTTATCTGTCACATTTAATTTTCAATAATGCGTATTTCCATGACAAATCAATGGTCTATGTCCCGAAGTGTTGCTTTGTTTTTGGATATTCCATTAAAGTAGATAGCCTTTCTGCATTTGTTTTGTGATAGGTAGGTTCTGCCATTTGTCTTTGTTTTGTGATAGCTATGCTCCTCTAACCTCTATGTGTACTTTCTTAATTTAATAGAACATGGCTTGCAAAGTATGTCGGTCCCGATGTGCCCAAGGACGATTCACCGGGACTTCTTTTATGCTTCAGCTCCACGACGGTGACGTTGATTCGTTGGTAATTAACAATTCTTTTTATGTTAACTTGTTCTTTTGTTTTACTATCTAGCTTGAGACTTGTGTTTCTTAACAAAAGATTCTTTATATTTATTTTTTAGATTCTACCATGCAATATCCGTGAAGAGTTCAACGAGTTGGTTGGCAATAACGTGGATTTCGATGTTCACGTGACCACTTACATTCTTCAAGTGAAAAAAGAAAGAAAGAAGACCTACTTCTGCAGGGAACAATTGCAGGCTATCATCGCCACGTACAATTTAAGCGGAGGTGATTACATTCACTTCTCTATGGAAGGACCGCAACCTCGTATCAAAATTCTGTATATGGGCGGGATTGCGAGCGAGGATGGCGGGAGTGAGGAGGAAATTGGGAACACTGAGGATGATATGGACACTGAGGATGATATGGACGAGGAGGACCCATGGAAACATGTGGTGGTTGCTCAAAGAGCGAATCTTAGCGAGCTTGAGAAGGACCGTGTCCTTCAGAAACTTGCCCAGATAGATAGCTACATCGGGTCCCCTTTCGTGCATCGCATCACCAACACTAACATCTCCAATGGACATGTCATGGTATGTTTCTTACACTTTCTTATTCCTATAGTTGCTTATGTTATAATGTGGCCGGTATTTGACATTGTGCTTTTATTCTTTCTTGGAATTGTGTGTTGTAGAAAATACCTATGGCGGTAGCGGACAGTGCTGGCATGGAGCAAGGTACCATTGGAGTACGCCGTGGAGAATCAGGAAATGTCACCTCAGTTCCGATCACCAGGGATAATGCTGATGGTCGCGTCATCCTCAACTCTCAAGCATGGAGACAGTTCCATTCCGCAAGAGTTGGTATGGAGGCTGGCCGAACTATTGTGATCACCATGAGGAATAGTGACATCCCCAACTTGGACATGATGATGGTCATCGACTACATCAGCGCCCGCTAGATAGATGAACTATGTGGTGATAATCGAGACTATGTAATATGGTTGTTTTCGAGACTAACTCCTGGATTTATTAGTAGTATATATGGTTGTTTTCGAGACTATGTAATATTTCTGCTATGAATATTTATTCTGTCATTTTGCTGTCAATTGCATACCTGTATTTGAGCTACTGATATTCTTCTGTATTTTGTCTACTGATATTCTTCTGTATTTGAGCTGTATATACCTGTATAAATACGGTACTGCTTTTTAAAAAAAATACAGCATAGTATAGCCGTGATGCACCAAAACGAGTACCCGTGACGCACCTGGGAGATTAGGCGTGACGCACCTAGCACTAGCCGCGGCGCACCACACCCGTGCGTCACGGGTATAAATAGGCGCGGCGCACCAGTTTGGTGCGTCACGGATAAATCCATAGGCGCGGCGTGATAGCCGTGACGCGCCCAGGTGCGTCACGGATAAGAAACTTGGTGCGTCACGGGTAAGCTTTTCCCTAGTAGTGTAATCCTGCGCCGCCGCCGCCCCCATATGCAAGCTCCGGATTCTCCGCCATGCCACCACCCCTCTCTGCCGTATCACACCTCCTTCTACTGTGCGCCGCCGCTCAACACCTCATAATACTTTTGATAATGTGGACCAACGTGGTGCCTCGCTACTCACCTATGTGTTGCTTTTAGTATATAATTATAGATATATAGTTTTTTAGGTGCACAATATTTTTTACTATATACTTGGGTGCCTCCCTTCTTTTGAAAGAACCATGTATTTCTTTTTGTATATAATAATAGATATATACTTTTTAAGGTACACAATTTTATTACTATAAACTTGGTGATGGAAACACAACATGTTTTCTCGCATAGTTTTCCGAAGAAAAAGATAAACATGAAAATAAAACAAATTTTTCTTAGCTACAATTTTCCTCTTGCACCTCACAAATAAGTACTTGTGTCCTCTTACATGTCTCAAATAATACAAACATATTGTGTGAAAACATAAAATCAATATTTATTCCAAAATGAACATATATACATATGATGTTTTCGGCCCGGATTCTCCATTCAATTCTTCTAAGAGGTCTTGGAGTTTTTTTTTTTTAAAAAAAAGAGGTCTTGGAGTTTTCTCGAGAGAAAATTTAACACAGGCATGACTAATGTTCTGCATATAGCAGGCTGAAAATAACCACTGTACTAGCCACATGCTCGGTTCAGATCACTAAATATTTTCAGTCCCCATGGCCTCGCTGCCCGATGCACATGGACCTTGTCTCCTCGTGCAGAGAGTTTGTCAGACCAGTCAACTGCAGGATTGAATGACGTGTCACTAGTGGAAACAACCCCTCTCGTCCAGGGGGCCAGGGGGCACCTGTCCCGGTTGCAACCAGATCCGGGACCTATGCCACGCATTGGTCCCGGTTTGTGTGACCGGTGCAACAGAAACCGCCTGGGGGCATTGGTCCCGGTTCGTGGGGGGCATATTGGTCCCGACTCGTGCCACTGACCGGGAGCAATGCCTAGCCACATGCCACGTGGCACGCGCATGAGAATTTTTCCCGGTCCAGGCCACGAACCGGGACCAATGTCCCCCTTCCCCCTATATATACTGCCCCAGCCCCCCCCCCCACCCTTCCATCTTTTTTTGCTTGGAGGTGTGAGAGAGGTGGGTGTTAGTGTGTTTTATTTTACTATGCACACGAGGTGTTCGACGAAATTCCTGAGCCACATATAAGCTCACTAAAAATGGTATCTTCGACCGAGGTTAACAAAATTACCTTTTTCATCTGTAACTGATACATAAAAAAGTAGTATTTGTCGTATTATTATGTTATTGTAATGTATTTTGATAAACTTAATTACACGATGCAGCTGGATGCACGGCAGCGATGGATGTATGGTGACCGACGCACTTCCGAGTATATGGCAGGCCTGAATGCATTTCTTACTGTAGCTCAGGAGAACAAAGATAATGGCTTCATGTGTTGCCCATGTGTTGATTGTCGGAACGTCAGAGAGCACTCTTCCGAAAGAATCATTCACGGCCATCTACTTCGGAGAGGTTTCATGCCCAGCTATAATTGTTGGACGAAGCATGGAGAAAGAGGGGTTGTGATGGAAGACGAGGAAGAAGAAGAAGATCCTTTGTTCCCTGAATACGACGATACTGCAATGGAAGAGAATGGAGAAGAAGGAGGTGATCAAGAACAGGCATCAGAAGAGCCCGATGATGATCTTGGCCGAGTTATTGCTGATGCAAGGGAAGACTATGAAAACAAATTGGAGAGGTTGAAGCTGGACAACATGTTACAGGATCACAAAAAATTGTTGTACCCAAATTGCGAAGATGGTAGCACAAAGCTCGGTACCACACTGGAGTTGCTGAAATGGAAGGCACAGAACGGTGTGACTGACAAGGCATTTGAGAGTTTACTTCAACTAATGAAGCCAAAACTTCCAAAGGATAACGAATTGCCTGAGAGTACGTACGAAGCAAAGAAAGCTCTCTGTCCTCTAGGATTAGATGTGCAGAAGATACATGCATGCATTAATGACTGCATCCTCTTCCGCGGTGAGAAGTACGAGAATTTGGATGAATGTCCGATATGCACTGCACTGCGGTATAAGATCAGAGCAGATGACCCTGGTGATGTTGACGGCGAGCCCCCGCGTAAGAGGGTTCCTGCTAAGGTGATGTGGTATGCTCCTATAATACCACGGCTGAAACGTCTGTTTAGAAACAAAGAGCATGCTAGGTTGTTGCGATGGCATGAAGAAGACCGTAAGAAAGACGGAAAGTTAAGGCACCCCGCCGATGGATCGCAGTGGAGAAAGATCGAGAGAGACTTCCCAGACTTTGCAGGAGAGGCGAGAAACTTATGGTTTGGTCTAAGTACAGATGGCTTTAATCCTTTTGGGGAGCAGAGCTCCAGTCATAGCACTTGGCCTGTAACTCTATGTATGTACAACCTTCCTACTTGGTTGTGCATGAAGCGCAAGTTCATTATGATGCCAGTTCTCATCCAAGGCCCGAGGCAACCCTGGCAACGACATTGATGTGTATCTAAGGCCATTAGTGGAAGAACTCTTACAATTGTGGGGCAAACCAGGTGTACGTGTGTGGGATGAGAACGAACAAAAGCCATTTGACCTACGGGCGTTGCTTTTCTTAACCATCAATGATTGGCCTGCTCTTAGTAACATTTCCGGACATACAAACAAGGGATACAATGCATGCACACACTGTTTAGATAATACTGACAGTGTTTTTTTGGATAAATGTAAAAAGGTTGTATACCAGGGGCATCGTAGATTTCTTCCGATCAAGCATCCCTTAAGAAAGAAAGGAGGGAAGCATTTCAGAGGTGAGGCAGATAACCGGAAGAAGCCTGAGCTGCGTAGTGGTAATGATATATTCGATATGGTCAAGGACCTAGAAAGGGGATAATAAACATGGCAGAGAAAAAATTCCAAAACCTGAAGTCTCATGACTGCCACGTGATTATGACGCAGTTGCTTCCGATTGCATTGAGGGGGCTTCTACCGGAAAATGTTCGAGTACCCATTGTGAGGCTATGTGCATTCATGAACGCAATATCTCAGAAGGTAATCGATCCAGAAATTCTGACAAGATTACAGAGGGATGTGGTCCAGTGTCTTGTTAGTTTTGAGTTGGTGTTCCCACCATCCTTCTTCAACATTATGACTCATCTCCTGGTTCACCTATGTGAAGAGATTCATATTCTTGGTCCGGTATTTCTACACAATATGTTCCCCTTTGAGAGGTTCATGGGAGTCTTGAAGAAATATGTTCATAACTGTGCTAGGCCAGAAGGAAGCATCTCGAAGGGCTATGGAACAGAGGAGGTCATTGGGTTCTGTGTTGACTTTATTCCTGACTTTAAGACAATTGGTGTTCCTGAATCGCGGCATGAGGGGAGACTGAGGGGAAAAGGAACGCTGGGAAAGAAAACAATGATACCTAGGGACGGGCATTCTTTGACCAAAGCACACTACACAGTTCTACAAAATTCTATGTTCATGGCTACGTATCTCGAGGAACACAAGAATATTGTACGGTCTGCAAACCCGGGGAAGGATGACTCATGGATTAAACGCGACCACATGGAGACTTTCGGAAGTTGGTTGCAAACACATCTTATGAATGACACCACTGTTGAAGATCAGATGTACATGTTGGCAGGGTCACCATCTTCGACTATTAGGAGTTTTCAAGGGTACGAGATAAATGGGAATACATTTTACACGAGCTCCCAAGATAAGAAGAGGACCAACCAAAACAGCGGTGTCCGCTTTGATACAACAAACGAGAATGGAAAAAATGACACATACTATGGTTACATAGAGGAGATATGGGAACTTGACTATGGACCTTCTTTTAAGGTCCCTTTGTTCAAGTGCAAATGGGTCAACCTGAATGGAGAAGGGGTAAAGGTAGACCCGCTTTATGGAATGACAACAGTGGATCTCAACAATATTGGTTACAATGACGAACCATTCGTCCTAGCCAATGATGTGGCTTAGGTCTTCTATGTGAAGGACATGTCTTCCAGACCAAAGAAAAGAAAAAAATAAGGAAACAAATTCATCATACGATGAGCCGAAGCGTCACATAGTTCTCTCAGGGAAAAGAAACATCGTGGGAATCAAGGACACGACAGACATGTCAGAAGATTATAATAAGTTTGTTGAAATTCCACCCTTCACAGTGAAAGCTGACCCCACCATCCCGTTAAATAATGAAGATGCTCCATGGTTACGGCCAAAGCGATCATAAGCAAGGGACAAGGGTTCATGGACCATCTCTACACGCAGAAATTTCGGAAGACTAACAGGGATGTTGTTGGAGAAGTGTAATAGTAAACGTGGAATACATGATCATAGTTCTGTTGAAAAAGTGTTCACAAATATTCTGTAATAATAAACGAGATTTTGTTAGCCAAAATGATATTTATACCTATTCTTTGATTATGAACGGAGTAGGTGCAAGTTTGACCAATAATTTGTATTGACCGGTCAAAAGCTGGCGAGCATTGAGTGCTTGACAACTATGACCAGCCTGACTTCATTATCATCTCAACCAGCGGCCACCCACGCACTTTTCTGTTTCTCTCTCCTCCGTATCGTCCATTGAGATGTGCTTTGCACACAGGGCCGATGTAACCAGCCCTGTGTGCAGCCAAATGGGCTTTGCATTATGGGCGTCATATATTCTGCGCAGATATTGCAGGCACACTTCGAAGTGATAGTACCGATACCATCCTGGAGCAAGTTGAGCTTATTTTGCAAGCAAAGCTGCATGATAAACCTTCCTTGAGCACTTTCTGGTTCAGAACGATGTTACCAACAGTGAACCTCGCAGAGGAAGTAGTAAGAATAATAGAAATGCAGAGATTCTATGTGAAGGACATGTCCTCCAGACTTCGAAGCTAACTACCTTGGAGTTCAAATGATGCAAAGGGTTGCACCTGTGCGGTTACTTTGGCAAGATGTCGAACTTTATATAAAGTTGCAGCAAAATTGCCCGGAGCACTATTCTTGGGTTCATCGACGGAATATAAATCACCCGGATGCCTTGTATGATCTGGACTCAATCGGAAGATCACAAGAGAAAACAAAAATTATAAGATATTTATATTCAAATTATATGCAAATAGTAAAATAATTAATAGTTTCAATAGTTAGAATAATTATTTAGTTGAAATAAAAATGGATTTGAATTAGTTATGCAAATTCTAGCACTTTTCATGTTGGATTTTTTGTCAAATTCGAAAGTATGTAGAAGTTATTTAATGTGCAATCTTAAACATTTTTCAAATTTTGGCGCTAAAAAATTTGGGCGCGCAGGGGGTAGCAAATTTCGAAAAAAGTTTTGGTCCCGGGCCGTGCTACCAACCGGGACCAAAGGGGGTACCTCTAGTCCCGGTTGGTGACACGGGCCGGGACTAGAGGCCCAGTTGTATAAATATCCTGGCCCTATCCCCAGGCCGAGCCACCACCCAGGACAGCGGACTAGCCATGGCGAAGCCCTGCCGGCGTCGGGAACGGGTAGCAAGATCCCGCCGGCGTTGGTTCCGCCGGCGGGGTTGAACTAGGGACAACGCGGTGGTGCAACACAAATATATATTAAAAAAGGCCCGGGGGCCGTGCTTACAAAGGAGGGCGGCGCGGTCACAGGCGACCGGCCGTTCTTGCATATAGGGGGCGGCGGCGCGGCCACAGGCGGCCGGCCGTTTCTTGGGGGGTGGTGGGTAGCTTAGTCTAGGGGGGGCGCACCGGAGCCGGCCTACTCCTCCTCGTCGGAGGAGATGCAGTGGTAGGGGGGTGGCTGCCACAGGTGGGCAGACGGCTGGGGCGGGCCCGCCGGCGGCTGCGGAGGCATCGGGGGCGCGTGCGGTGGCGGCGGGGGCAGCTCCTCCGGCGACCATACGCCGCCGGTCCAGGCCCTGGACATGCCGTACTCCAGGCCGGGGGGGAGCGGCTGCGGCGGCGGCTGGTCCTCGGAGGCCTCCATGTCGGCGTACATGGTCTGCCACCAAGGGGCAGGCGCCGAAAGGGGCGGCATGGCTGCGCCGTCGGCGGCGGCGGCGGCCAGGACCTGCTCCCACCGCTTGACCTCGTCCTCGACGAGGGAGCGGCGGGAGGCCTCGTAGGCCTCCTCCAAGCCGGCCTGGAGCTCGGGGTCGTCCTCCTCGACGACGTTGTCGGCGATGTCCTCCAGGAGCCAAAGCTCCGGCTCCCTGCCCGGCGGTGGCGCAGGGTAGTCGTCGGTGCTTACCTCCTAGGCTGTGGGGATGAAGGAGCGGCGGCGCTGGTCGTGCTCCTGCTGGAGCCAGACGGCCCAGTTCGGGGAGCTGCGCGCGTACGCGCGGTCCCTAAGGAGGTGGGCCGGCAGGAGCGCGCGCCGGCGGTCGATCTCCTCGCGCAAGTCCTCGCTGCTGGACGGGGCCGGCGGCACGGGGATGCGCTGCGGGTTCAGGTGCCAGCCGTCCGGAAGGTGGACGTCCGGCCAGAACACCGGCGTGGCGCGTTCCCAGTGCCACTCGGCCTCCTCCTTCCGGACGTACCGGCGGAAGCGCTTGCCCTTGGGCGCGGCGCGGGGCGGCACGCGTGACGCCGGAGGCGGAGCGGGGACGCGCGGCTGCCCGCCGATGCGGACGCCTCTCGGGCTGAAGCCGAAAACCTCCGCCGGCGGCGGTGGAACGCCGGAGCGCGCGCCGCTCGAGGAGCCGGCTTCGTGGTCGTTCCGGGGACGCTTGAACCAGCAGGACGACATGGCGGCTAGGGTTCCTTTGGCTGGGACGCGGCCGGGGTGAATGGGATGTACGGGCGGTGGGGGCCCTTTAAAAAGGACCCGGGTGAGGCTGGAATGCCAACCGGCGGTCGGAACATGGCGGCGGTTGCAGGCGACCATGAATGCGGGGCGGGAGCCGAGGCGTGGCGGCGGTTGCAGCTGGCCACGCGGGCATGGGGAAGTGGAGGGGGCCGGGAAGACGAGGCGGCAGTGGGCCCTTTGACCGTCCCTGTGGTCTTAATTTAAGGGACCGGGCGAGCCAGCCACTAGGCCGCTGGCCAGTGGCCCCTTTTGACCCCCCGAACCGTTGACCGAATATAATAAAAGACGCGGGCCAGTGGGCACTTCTGACGAAAAATGTGGCCAGTGGGCTTAAGTAAAGACGTGGGCCTGGACGCGGTTGGGGAAGGGGAGGCCGGTTGGGGATTGCGAGACAGGAGCCAAAAAAAAAACGAAAAAAAAACCTGCCCGACAGGGAAAAATTGGCGGAATATATATTTTTTTTAAAAAAGGTATCCATCCCGGTTCCTAAAACGAACCGGGACGAACTCCCTGGCCGTCCCTGGCCCAGGTTCGCCACGTGGGCTATCCTTACCATCCCGGGTCCTGGCACAACCGGGACCAATGGGGGAGGGCCATTTGTCCCGGCTAGCCCATCCTGGTTGCACAACCGGGACAACTGACCTTTACGACCCCAGACAAATGGCCCTGTTTCCACTAGTGTGTAGAGTGCGTGCAGCTGACATTTAGGGAGCCCGGTCCTGGTGGCTCGTCTCATACAAAGGATTAGATCCGGCTAAATGTTTTAGTAGTATATTTTCATGTTGAAGTTTTGCAGAAGGGTTAAATTTATCAAATTTTTCCCGTATATGTCCTCCAACAAGTGGGCCCCCCTAGTCAGCCACACATCGGAGGAGTCTGGTAGTCATTTGACTCACACCATTTCCAGCTGTTATCTCTGATTGGGATTCGCACCATCGCAACCACCCTTGTAATCGCCAACTCACCGGCTTGCCGTAGGGAGTCAACGGCGACCAAGTAGGTACGCATACTACCGCTCGTTGCTGGTCACTGTCCTTTTTTTGCAGGACAACTGGTCATGTGCTTATTTTCAACGGCTTTTTCGCATATCTCGAGAAAACACTGCTTAAGTAGCCGACGTTTCAGGGCGAAGAGGGAAATGTTTATGGAAATTTTGAATGGAGTTCTTTACTATGATGACTACTTCATGATGAACAGAGATTACACCAGGCTTCTTGGATTCTCATGCATTCAGAAAAGCACTGCTTCTATATAGTATATTGCATATGGAGCTCCCGCATATTCACTCGATAACTACCTCCGTATGTGTCTGTCCACTACTGTTGAACCCACATACCCATTTTGCAAGGTAGTGCTGGTAGTGCTCAGAGAGACCTATCTAAGATCACCAAGTGCAGCAGACACAACTCGACTCATGGCACAAGGAAAAGGGAGAGGATTTCCTTGTATTCTTGGGAGCATCGATTGCATATATATATATATATATATATATATATATGAGTATAATGAAAATGCACATTTTCAAAATATAAAGATTTTGTCATTTTTGTGTAGCTAAAATAAAAGGTATTTCAAATTAAAATTTTATAAGTATATACATCAATGAGAACACATATGATTTTGTTCAATTTTTTGAAACTTATAAATATAGTTTTCGATTTTTTTTGAAAACACAAGGATGATTGACAACCGAGAGTGTAAGTGACTTTCCTGTGAAATTATCCTTTAATTGATGTAAATAAGAGCAGTAGCATGGCTTCTATTTCATTAAGATGGAAATGTGTGTGTGAAAATAACTTTGATCTACTTTAGATCTCGTTCAGAAAGATGAATACCTAGACGCATCACCATGCAAAGCAAACACATATGTCGGTGCAGCGGGTCACTAGAGATAAGGAGATGGCGGTGAAGCGGGTCACTCCCAGAATGGAATTTTGGACATCTACAACCCGCATCACATTTGTACACATATTGTATGGCACCACCTAGGTATTGGCGGGATTCCGACGTTCCGAGCACCGCTAGAGAAGAGTCCGACTATTTACGTCTAGACCCGATACCGGCATCAAAAGGGGTAGACAGGTGAAACCTTTTGCTTTGTTGTGTTATGATAGACATAGTAAAACCCAAAACCAAGATCGACCGCCAACGATTCGCAAGATTCCCTCCAGTTCACTTGAAGGGGAGTTTCTGAAAGTGTATTTCGTTTTCCCGATGTTTTGTGTGTCAGTTACCAATACTAAGTACATTATTTATCGAGGTGTTTAGTGTGCATGTGTTATACTTAACATCGGCATCAATCACCAAAAAGATAGGTGAAGATTGGGCGAAGTGATTTGGAACAGTGAGCAACCGGATTATTCTGGGAAACCGGATATTTCGGTTATGATAGTTTGGGTCCAGTTTGGGACAGAGATGAGCCGGAATATTGGTACCAGATTAATCATATCGTACCGGATATTCCGGTTGTGGAGTTTCTGCTCGAAATCGGCTAAGGACTGGAGATGAATATCACAGAAGCTAACCGGATTATTTGTACCGGATTATTCCGGAGGAGCCGTAATATCCGGTTCAGTTGCCTGCGCAAAACAAAAGCCAACCGGATTATCCGGTTTAAGTCAACGAACTCGACCAGATCTGAGGAAATATCCCAACCGGATATGGCTAGATTTGAGGAGGGGGTATAAATACCCCTCCTCTTCCTCCTTGAGCTCTAGTTCTCCCCCTTGGCATTCAATAGCATTTGAGAGCTCACCAAATCTGCATTAACTCCCACTCCCTCCCACCAAACTCGAAGTTCTTTGGAGGATTGAAGGAGAAGGCCCTGATCTAAATCTTCACCGAGCCGTTCTTAATTTCCCCCTCATTAGCTTGATGGATCTAGCCTAGGGTTTCCTCTTGTGGAGAACCTAGGCATCTTGCTACTCTTGGTGATTCAAGATTGTTGGGAGCCCCCAATTTGGTTGTGGGTGTGTGCCCCAAGTTGTTTGTAAAGGATTCGATTCCCGCCTCAAAGGGGATCAGTAGTGGAAGGTGGACTGGGCCTTTATGGCGGGGTTCGTGAGAGAATAGGGTGAGGCCTTTGTGGCGTTGAGTAGGCCTTTGTAGAGAGCTGACACCCCTCCAACGAGAGACGTACTCCCTTAACAAGGAGGAACTTGGGATTACATCGTGTCTCCGCGTGCTTCATATCGGTTACCTCGTTCCCTTCTCCCTTTACTTGTACTTGTATTGTGATTGTTGTTATCTTTGTCATATAGGTAAATTCACCTTAGTTGCATTATTTAGAGAATTTACCTTTGTGTCAAGCCTAAAATCAAAGAAAAATTAAAATTGGTCTTAGCACCTATTCACCCCCCCCTCTAGGTGCCCATACTATACTTACAATTGGTATCAGAGCCTCGGCTCTTCTATCGGGCTTAACCGCCTAAGAGTTTAAGTATGGTCGATGAGACGGAGACCGCCGGTTCCAAGGTGCATGTCTCTATGAATGATCACAATGAGTTGAAAAACTCATTGACCTCATCCATTGAGAAAAAAATCGATGAATTGCGTCAATTCTTGATGCAACTCTTGAAAGCCAAGGGACCGGAGGCCACCGACTCATCTCCTCCGGACGAAGTCCCGGAGGGCGCCAAGAAAGGGGTATATGGTGATCTACCTAAAGATGCTTCCGCTGAAAAAACCACCGAAAATGGTACGAGTGGTGATGGAGAATATCACTCCGTAGAAGGATGTTATTCTCCCGATCCTCCCGTACCACATCCTCATATAATCCCTAGAGGAGATCCACCTAAAATTGATGCATACTCTTTTAGGGAATGGCAATATTACATGGAAACTCACTTGAACTCTTCTTGTATAGAACTTTGGAGAGTCACTCGTGATGGATATAAGCCTCATGACCCCAAGAACTTGACAAGAAGAGAAGCCGTCGATTGTCAACTCGACTACACTGCCTTGTCTATTCTTCAATAAGCCGTGGGTCCTAACCACATGCCTCATCTTCAACAATATTCCATCGCCATGGAAACATGGGACGCTCTTGTCGTCATGATTGTGGGAATTGAAAGCATGCAAAGGAATAGGTATGATGCCTTGAGAAATGAGGCCGAAGGGTTCTATATGCAAGATGGAGAGAGCCATGAAGACATGTACCGAAGGCTTAAGACACTTGCCACCACATTAAACAATGTTGGTGCTAAGTACATTGATGATTCTTGTATCAAGAGGAAGTACATGATTGATCTCATGCCATTTGAGCCCGCGGACATGAAGAGAATTCAAGAAAGACATGACTTTGCTTCATTGACCTCAACTCAAGTGATGCAAGAACTGTGCTCCTATCAAGTGCAAACCAAGAATGCTCTTAATAACCGTGCTAGGGACATAGGAATGCACAAAGGAGCATCGGTTGCTTTGAAGGCCAAAGTTGTGTCAAGGGAGGTTGAGTATGAAGAATAGTGCCATGAGAGATTGGCTCCATTGAAGGATCAAGAATATGATCCCGTGCTCAAAGACATCATTGCTCTCACCGTGCAAAAGTTTTGGAGGAATCCTCCCAAGGCCAAGGCATATGTGGAGGAGAAGACCAAGTCTCGCTACGGCAATGATGGGACTCAACGAGTGAGGTCTTGCTTCAATTGTCAAGATAAGCACCATTTCATTGCGGAGTGTCCCTATGAAAATAGAGAACTCCATGGTGGAAAGCTCATTCGCAAGGAGAAGTCCAAGGTTGATTCCAAGAAACCTCACTTCAAGAAGAAACCATTCAACAAGAAGTCCCCCACCAAGTTTGTGCTAGTGACTCAAGAGAGTATGATTCTGGAAGTGATGAAGAAGAAGAAACCACAAGTGAAGTGGCCGCTTTTACTATTGCTTCTACTCCATCATCTTCATCTCTCTTCGAATCCCCCAATGAGAATCATCCTCACCCAAATGCCCAGTGCTTCATTGCTAAGGCCTCAGAGGCTTCACCTTCTCCAAACTCTAAGACCCCAAGTGAACTAGAAAATCATGATAGTCTTAGAGTAGAAGATGAAATTCTCTCTTTGTAACGTTTTATGTCTAACATACAAGGGGATACCAAGAAGTACTTTGATCACCTCATGAGCCAATTGGGAGAGGACCATGAAGCTCTTGAGAAGAAATGTGAGATTGAAAGAAGGGATGTAGATGAAACAACATCCCTCTCTATGACTCTTGAGGAAGAGCATGATGGTAGAGTTTCTCTTGAGCAGGAACTAGAATCTATTGAAGAGTCACATAATGAACTTGTTTCTAATATCACTAAGGAATGTGACCTTGCAATCGCTAAATATAAAAAGGCCAAAAAGGATAAGGTTGAGTTTGGTGTTGGTCATGGTAAACTAACCGAGGAGTTTGAAAAACTAACCAAGGCTCACAAAGCTTTGGAGAGTCAACACTCTTCCCTCAAAGAGTTGCATGAAAAACTTCAAACTCAACTTAATCAACTTAACAATCATAGCACCTCTACTTCTTCTTGTGATCATGCAAATATTATTGAGGAAAATGCTAGGTTGAAGGATGAGCTAGCAAGGCACAAGGGCAAAGGCCCTCAAGTTGAGAAGGTTGTGGTCTCTATCCCACAAGTGGTTGCCCCTAGCTATAATGTGGTTGTTGCTAGACCACAATTGAGTGCTCCAAGGCAACAAGTGGGCAAGCAAGTTCTTTGCTATGTGATGCATGTAAAATGCATAGATGAATTTTGCATATTTTCACATGGTTTTCTATTACATATTGCATCATATAAGGGTATAATTCAATGTTTTATAGTATTTTGGGGTTAAATTACAAAGTCCCCCAACTTTTATGGAATTAACCCTGCCTGTCAGAAACCCCCTTTTCTATATTTTTGACATTTCAGGGGGCAAACTTCCACGAAATCACCTGAAAATCTGCGGGGGTCATTTTCTTGGAAGGAGAAGACTTGCGGGCGAAGGATCCATGAGAATTGGGCAAGGAGGCCCAAAAGAGGACCCTCCACGGGGCCAGATTCCTTGGCCGCGTGAGAGGCCCCCTTTTGGCCCCTGTGGCCCCAATTCCTTCCATCTTCGACTTACCGACTCCGTCTTGACCTAAAACCGACTATAAAAAGGGTCCCCCGTACTCTTACGGAGAAGAGCGCCGCCGAAACACCGAAACAGAGACAAGAAGTTCCAGATTGGAGGGGGAAAACTCCGGCGGTGCGCCACCGGTGTGATCTCCTACCTCTCCAACGTCATCTCCATCGACATCACCATGAAGAGGGAGTAGTCCACCCCAGGGCTATGGGTTTGTGGAAGTAGCACTTGTATCTCTGTCTCTCTATGTGCTTCACTAATTAGATCCGTATGAGCTGCCTCACATGATTACGGGCACCGTTGTAATTCCTATGTGGTGGATCTTTTCTATGAGTTATTGAAACTGAGATTGCAATTGTTTCTCTTGAGTTACTTGAGTAGATGTATCTTATGTACCCCGTTCTTATTTGCTAGCTTTGATCAATCTAGTTCTTAAGAGCGTGTGTGGGGTGATGGGTGAATTAGTTGGAGTAACGGGGTTGGCTAGTGCTGTGAAAGTGACAGAAGTTAAGCGATCCACTTAGGTTTTGTTAAACCTTTCTTAGTTACCTCACTAGGGATAAAAAGGAGTACCTTGTTAACGGGGATTTGAAGTGACACTAATCAATCTCCATGACTAGATCTAGCAAGTTCTTACTTCAACTTCATGTCACATTGCTTAAAGCTATACTCTGGTTTTTCCTTAATTATCGCGGTGTTATGATTTATTTCGCATCTTGGTGGAGTATAAGAGGGATCAATATGACCGTAGAGATCTCTATGCTAGGACGTGATGCCCATATGAAAGTACTCAATGTGAAACATGTTATTGTAATCTCACATGTAATTCTTTATGTCCACCGTCTACTACTTTATTTGAGAGAATGCAAGTGTGAAACCATGAACCCCGGTCCTATTTTAAATATAAGAAAACACTCTAGTTACTTTGCTGCAATTTACTTTACTTGCACTTTAATTTACTTGCATCTCCAATTCGATTTTACATTATCTCCATCACCACTTGCATCACAAAAAATACAAAAACAATCCATTGCATATTTATTTTCTCATTTGCATTTAGTAGTAGATTTAATTATTGCACATTTACTTTCAGTTTTGCATTGCAATTTAGAAGTCTCACACCTTGTGCGTGATAACCACTTGGTGAGGTTGAGGGCACAAAATTCTCTACTTGTTTGCAGGATCCTGGAGGAAGCTTGGAAGACAACTGCTGAAATACTGGCTCCCCAAGAGTTCGATATAAACCCTCGAGTCACCCTCGTGGGGAAGAAGGCTTGCCACTAGCTACACACTCTGCACTTGGAGTCTCAACCTAGCCATCAAGCGTTTTTCTGGCGCCGTTGCCGGGGAGCCATAGGTGAAGAAGTTGTCGAAGGGAGCTCACAAGAAGTCTTCATCACCAACAAGGTGTGCAAACACCTAAGCTTGGGGAGGTTGCACCTACGTGAGTACCGTCCTTTCTATCTCCACCTTCTTTCAATTAGATTGTTTTGTTTCTTGTCTTGTTTTTGTTTTTGATTTGTTTTTGTTCTTGTTTTTGTTTTGTCTTGCATATTTTATTTTAGTTTGCATTTTAGCTTTGCATTTAGTTATCTAGTTTATTTTAGTATTTCGAATTTGCCTAGTTACTTTACTTTTCAGTTTTGCATAAAAAATTAAAAACTACATAAAAACTGTTAAAATGGGTGATAGAACTAAATTAAGTGACTACACAAATACACCCAATGACCAATTCATTGCTAGGCCAATTACTACACCTGAAATACAAGCTGAAAGCTATGAAGTAAGTCCTAGTTAATTGAATTTAACTACTAGAGAGCAATTTGGTGGTAGTGCTATGGAGGATGCCTCTATGCATCTTCATGATTTCATGGAAATATGTGATATGAAAAAATTTAAAAATGTGGAAAGTAGTGTTTTAAAACTGAAATTATTTCCTTTTTTCACTTAGAGGAAAGGCTAAAGAATGGTTACTTTCACTACCTACAGCTAGTATAAAGTCTTGGGATGATTTTAAAGAAGCTTTCATTAAGAAATATTATCCTCCCGTTAAAATTTTGCAAAATAGGAATAATATCCTCTCATTTAGGCAAAATGATAATGAACATGTAGCCATGGCATGGGATAGAATTAAATTATTGCTTAGAACATGCCCATCACATGGAGTAAATGAAAGGACCATACTACACTCTTTTTATAATGGTCTAAACTACATGTCTAGAAATATACTTGATTCTGCTGCTGGAGGTGCCTTTATGAGTAAAACTGTAGGTGAGACCAAGAGCATATTGCAAAATTATAGTCAATGGAATACTGAAAGAGCACCCAATCCCACTAAGAAAATAAACTCAATTGAAGAAACCAATGATTTGTCTTCTAAAATGGACACTATTCTTGCTTTTATTAATAAACAAAATATGGAGAATGTGCCTTTGCAAGAGCTAGTTGGTAGTAATTCGGAAAGTGTGGATGTTAATTTTGTTAGGAATTATGGTAGCAATGGTTTTGGTAATGCTTAAAATTCATATAGTAAACCTCCTTATGTGCCAAATAAACCTTTTGTTCCATATCCTAATGCTGATGAAAATAAGTGGAAGCCTTCTAGTGAAATTTCTGAATCTAATAAATTGCTTATGGAACAAGTTGCTAGTCACAATGCTATGATACATGAGTTAAATAAGTCTATTGCATCCATTAGTAGTGATATTAAAGGATTGCAACTTCAATCTTCGAATTTAGATAAAGCATTGTCAAAATTAGCTGATAATCAAGCAACTCTATTAAGCATGTCAGCAGGAAAGCCACAAGCACAACCTAGTGTATGAATGAATTCTATTACTATTGCTGCTCCTATTATTGAAAATATTGATCATATTGCTGAGAATACAAGTGAGCATGTCCCTACTAGCTTAGAAGAAACTTTGAATGAAATAGTGAAGTACCCTGAATATTTACTTCCATATATGTCTTATCTTGCTAGCAAAGATGAAATTAATCCTCATGAATCAATCATGCTAGCTAAATTAGAGAGTAAAGTAGAGGAAATTATGATGCTTACTGAAATTAAGGATCCATTGCTTGATTTAGAAAAAAGTAGCTTGCAAGAACTTAATGCTACTCTACAAAAAATTTCTAGTGATCCCACTATAAATTTTAATCAACCTGGCTTTGGATCTTCTATTGGTAATCATGTCTTGCAAGAAAAAATTGCTAGGTACAAGAATGAGGCCATGATACCTCCTAAGATTGGGGATGCATGGATTCCCAAGGTGCTAGTTTCAATTGGAAAATAAATTCACCATGCTATGTTAGATCTAGGTTCTAGTGTATCGGTACTCTCTAAAGAATTATATGAATTGCTAGAACTAGAAAATTTAGAAAAGTGCTCAAGTGAATTTTTCCTTGCTGATAACTCTACTAAACATGCTGTAGTACAAGTAAAAGATGTTATGATTGAATTGCACATGACTTTGGTACCCATTGATTTCATTATTATGAATATGGGGGATAAATCCCCTAGTCCTATTATTTTGGGTAGACCTTTTCTTCGTACTACAGGTGCAATCATATACTCCAAGGAAGGGAATGTAAAGTTTCAGTTCCCTCACAAGAAAAGCATGGAGCACTTCCCAAGGAAGAGGGGCACGCTAAAGAACAAGCTCCCTCATGAGCTTTATCCCTCTTGATTATCAAGTAAGTAAAGCCTAGCTATATGGCTATAAAGAAAGCGCTTTACGGGAGGCAACCCGGTTGTTTTTGTTTGGATTTTCCTAGTGTCCTCTTGCTGTCTCAAGAGATTAGTTTTTTTGTTTTAATTATGGAGTTTTAAATAAAGAGTCAAGTCAAACCCATTTGGACTTATAAGTTGCTATTCTAGTGCATGAAATTTCTGTTTTAGCACGAGTATGCTCACCGTATGATTTTACCTTTTTTATTGGTATGTCGGATTGAGATAATGTTTTAGTATGTTCTGCAACTTTTTGTCCTCTGTAAGCACAAAAATTGGCTTAATTTTTTGACGACTCTAGCTTAGGGAAAAACCTTCGTTTTGCTGCTGCTGCTTTTCTGGACAGATTCTGCCTTCTTTTGTTTTATGCACTCTTTGGGCTTGGGAATCGAATTTCCATGATTCTTTCAAGCAACAGAGTGAAAATACAACATAATGATCCTTATTTTCTATCTACTGGATCATTTGATTTGTAATTTTTCACAGCAAGCATGTGATTTGTTTGTCCTTGCTAATCTCACCCCACAGAAAAAGAATGGGAGAAACATGTTTTGTAAAGTTTTTCACAGAGAATAGAGGAGCTGCGCCTCAAGACATCAAAGAATGGTGAAATCCATAAGCTTGGGGATGTGATGAACACCCCACTAGAGCTACACTCTTTTGGTTAGCACACGTCTACTTTCTGTTTTTCTAAGCAAAGCATTTATCGTAGAGACTTGAAGCGTCTAGTTTTTGTTTTGATAAGACCACCATCATTTTATATGAGATTGAGCTACTGGAGTTTGGGGTTGGAATGTATTGGATGCTAGTATTATGACTTGGAATAGGGATGCCATGGTTGATTTGAGGAGCTACATATGTTTGCATCATTTATATGCTTTTTATGTGTAGAAATTTGCAATAATGTTGTCTTGAGCTATCTCTTATTCATGTCCTTGATGTTAATTGCTGGTTTATTTAGTTTGTCATGAAATGAGTAGTTCTATGGACATATGCATGCATAGTAGCTGGTCAACTATCTCCCTCTTGCTAGCCCAAAAAATTAAAAATTCCAACAAGTAAAAACTTGTTTCCAACACTCCTTAGCCAAGTATTTCCAGTGAGTCCACCATATCTTCCCATTAGCTTCATTTCTATTCCGAGTATGTTCACCATGTTATTGTGTTATTTATGTTCTAAATTAAGTTATTCACTTTATTAATTGTCATGGGTTGAACTTGGGATAGGACTCTCACGAACTTTTGAAGGCACACTTTACTTTTTATGCATCTAATAAACATGACCCAATAATGGGAGCCACAAGTTTTGCGTTTGACAAGTGTGTGGTTGGGAGCTAGCTATAAACGTGTATCACCGGAAAGCTTTCAACATTGCACAAAAAATTTACATTTGGATGATATCATGTACTTTTGTTTTTGGACTCCTGCCATGCCGAAATGAAATAGAGGAATAGTAAGTTTTGATGAGTAAGTATCTATATGACTAGAGAAACGCATTGGGCCGCTAACCCAAGCCATGCTTTATCATGGTGGAAATTTACTTACAGCTTGAGTGACTCTACAACACATCCTATAATAAAATAAGAAGCTATGCATAATAGTGAATGAAAATAAAAAGGATGATGAGTCTACTCCGTGTGTTCATCTTGTCATTGTAACATGGGCTTGTTTCCATGTCATGGGGCAAGAGGTACCTCTTTGCGGTTCTCTATGTGTCATTTATACTTATTATGATTGTACAAAGCTTATTAGGAATCTTAAGTTGAGTAATCATGGAGTAGGTTATCACACTCACGGGGCATGAGGCTTTCAACCACCTTGTCATTCTCATTACTTCAATACTCACAATTTTAAGATGCTAGTGATAAAGGGGAAATGAGAGTCCTAGATCAATGGATACCACATTTCAATTAGTAATTTTAGTTGAATAATTTAGAGGCTAAATAAGACTTGATCATGTTTTACCTCTACTCAATTTTCTCCAAAGTGTCCACCATATTTTCTATTCTCCATTATGCTATTCTTTGACCAATATAGGATTTTGTTTTTCATTTTGTGTATGCATTTGGTCCATAGTGCTTTTATTCCATTATACACTTTGTGAACTTCCATGAAGACTCTTTGCTTGCATATTTGATATTTCTTACAACATGAATTGTATATTGCTACTCATTTCTAGTATTAATCATTTGATTATATGTAGCATGAATAATCCTCCTTGATATCCCATGATTGTTTCAATATGCAAAACACATCTTAGTTTTATCACCTTCATACTCGAGGACGAGCATGGGTTAAGCTTGGGGATGTTGATGCATGTAAAATGCATAGATGAAATTTGCATATTTTCACATGGTTTTCTATTACATATTGCATCATATAAGGGTATAATTCAATGTTTTATAGTATTTTGGGGTTAAATTACAAAGTCCCCCAACTTTTATGGAATTAACCCTGCCTGTCAGAAACCCCGTTTTCTATATTTTTGACGTTTCAGGGGGCAAACTTCCGCGAAATCACCTGAAAATCTGCGGGGGTCATTTTCTTGGAAGGAGAAGAGTTGCGGGCGAAGGATCCACGAGAATTGGGAAAGGAGGCCCAAAAGAGGACCCTCCACGCGGCCAGATTCCTTGGCCGCGTGAGAGGCCCCCTTTTGGCTCCTGTGGCCCCAATTCCTTCCCTCTTCGACTTACCGACTCTGTCTTGACCTAAAACCGACTATAAAAAGGGTCCCCCGTACCCTTACGGAGAAGAGCACCGCCGAAACACCAAAACACCGAAATAGAGATCAGAAGTTCCAGATTGGAGGGGGAAAACTCTGGCGGGGCGCCGCCGGTGTGATCTCCTACCCCTCCAACGTCATCTCCATCGACATCTCCATGAAGAGGGAGTAGTCCACCCCAGGGCTATGGGTTTGTGGAAGTAGCACTTGTATCTCTCTCTATGTGCTTCACTAATTAGATCTGTATGAGCTGCCTCACATGATTACGGGCACCGTTGTAATTCCTATGTGGTGGATCTTTTCTATGAGTTATTGAATCTGAGATTGCAATTGTTTCTCTTGAGTTATTTGAGTAGATGTATCTTATGTACCCCGTTATTATTTGCTAGCTTTGATCAATCTAGTTCTTGAGAGCGTGTGTGGGGTGATGGGTGCATTAGTTGGAGTAACGGGGGGTGGCTAGTGCTGTGAAAGTGACAGAAGTTCAACGATCCACTTAGGTTTTGTTAAACCTTTCTTAGTTACCTCACTAGGGATAAAAAGGAGTACCTTGTTACCGGGGATTTGAAGTGACACTAATCAATCTCCATGACTAGATCTAGCAAGTTCTTACTTCAACTTCATGTCACATTGCTTAAAGCTATACTCTGGTTTTCCTTAATTATCGAGGTGTTATGATTTATTTCGCATCTTGGTGGAGTATAAGAGGGATCAATATGACCGTAGAGATCTCTATGCTAGGACGTGATGCCCATATGAAAGTACTCAATGTTAAACATGTTATTGTAATCTCACATGTAATTCTTTATGTCCACCGTCTACTACTTTATTTGAGAGAATGCAAGTGTGAAACCATGAACCCCGATCCTATTTTAAATATAAGAAAACACTCTAGTTACTTTGCTGCAATTTACTTTACTTACACTTTACTTTACTTGCATCTCCAATTCAAATTTACATTATCTCCATCACCACTTGCATCACAAAAAATACAAAAACAATCCATTGCATATTTATTTTCTCATTTGCATTTAGTAGTAGATTTAATTATTGCACATTTACTTTTAGTTTTGCATTGCAATTTAGAAGTCTCACACCTTGTGCTTGACAACCACTTGGTGAGGTTGAGGGCACAAAATTCTCTACTTGTTTGCAGGATCCTGGAGGAAGCTTGGAAGACAACTGCTGAAATACTGGCTCCCCAAGAGTTCGATATAAACCCTCGAGTCACCCTCGTGGGGAAGAAGGCTTGCCACTAGCTACACACTCTGCACTTGGAGTCTCAACCTAGCCATCACTATGTTGTCAAGAAAAAGAACAACAAGAAGAAGAGCAAGAACAAGGCCAACAATGGTGCCTCAGGTGGTATTGTCATTAGGGACAACACTACTCATAGCACTCCCGCACAAGCAAGCAATGTTGCTTCGAGTAGTAGTGTCATGAGGGACAACATTACTCGTAGCATCTCCGTGGGAACTAACAATCCACACCATTTCTTATATGTTGATTATTATGGTGTTGTGCAAGCTAAATATGTTTTCCTATTGAGGGTTACAATGACTATACCATTTGGGTTCCAAAGACCCTTGTTGCTAACATGATGGGACCCTCCTCGGGTCCTAACTCTAGTCAATGACCTCTTGCAGGACTATGCTTCCGGTGGGTCTAAATGAATAATTGATAGTGGAT
This sequence comes from Alopecurus myosuroides, assembly GCA_028641055.1. Taxonomy (NCBI): domain Eukaryota; kingdom Viridiplantae; phylum Streptophyta; class Magnoliopsida; order Poales; family Poaceae; genus Alopecurus; species Alopecurus myosuroides. Next base: position 368,576,998 of record CM054061.1, read on the forward strand.
GCACTAGTCATATGACCAGAAGCAATGAACTTGTGACGGAGTTGCGCCCAAATTACATTCAAACAACCGTCACTTACACTGGTAGAAAATAGGCCTTCGGTACGCCCCCATTAGTCCCCAAAATAATGGACCCGCGACCATAGGGGTCTTTAGTCACGGTTCGGGACGAGACCCGCGACCAATAGTCTGGGCCCAGCGCGCTAGGCCCACAGCTGGCGGAGGGGAGGGGCTTTAGTCCCGGTTGGCCAGACCAACGGGGACTAATAGGTCCTCGGGCCGGCCCCACGGCCTTTAGCCACGGTTGTCCAGGTGAACCGGGACTAAAGGCCCATCCCTATATATAGGACTCACCTCGCTGCACTTGGCCACATTTGCTCACAATATTCACAAGGGGGTGGTGGGTATGCTTTTGGTTCCTACTATGCACACAAGGTGTTCGATGAAATGCCCCATAGCATGAAACACACTTGAGCGTTTTCATTTATTTTACCTCCGTGATCGCGGTTAGCAACTTGAACCTTTCATGATTTGTATTATTTCCAGCTAGCTAGTTAGTTTAACAGATGCATGATGGTTAATTATATACTTTATATAATAATAATGCAGATGAATCGGCAATGGATGTACGGTAACCGACTCTCCGGTGAGTTCACTACGGGTTTGAAAGATTTCCTCGTAGTGGCAAATGCGAACAAACATCGAGGTTTTATTATGTGTCCATGTGCTGAATGTAAGAATGAGAAGGGTCACTCCTCCTCAAGAGTCGTTCACATGCACCTGCTTCGGCACGGTTTCATGCCAAGCTATAATTGTTGGACCAAGCATGGAGAAAGAGGGGTTAGAATGCAAGAAGATGAAGAAGAGGATGATATCGATTTCAACTATCATGACCTTTCCGGTGATACTTTCATGGAGGATGATGCTGAAGGTGGGGAAGGGTTTGGTGTAGGTGAAGAAGAGGCACATGATGAGCCCGCTGATGATCTTGGTCGGACCATTGCTGATGCACGGAGACGCTGCGAAACTGACAAGGAGAGGGAGAATTTGGATCGCATGTTAGAGGATCACACGAAGTCACTGTACCCAGGATGCGACAATAGTCTGAAAAAGCTGGGCTGCACACTGGATTTGCTGAAATGGAAGGCACGGGAAGGTGTAGCTGACTCATCATTTGAAAATTTGCTGAAAATGTTGAAGAATATGTTTCCGAAGAATAACGAGGTGCCCACCAGTACGTACGAAGCAAAGAAGGTTGTGTGCCCTCTAGGTTTACAGATTCTGAAGATACATGCATGCATTAACGACTGCGTCCTCTACCGCGGTGCATACGAGGATTTGAATGAATGCCCTGTATGCACTGCATTGCGTTATAAGATCAGAGGCGATGACCCTGGTGACGATGTTGAGGGCGAGAAACCCAGGAAGAGGGTTCCCGCCAAGGTGATGTGGTATGCTCCTATAATACCTCGGTTGAAACGCCTGTTCAGGAACAAAGATCATGCCAAGTTGTTGCGATGGCACAAAGAGGACCGTAAGTCCGACGGGGAGTTGAGACACCCCGCTGATGGAACGCAATGGAGAAAGATCGACAGAGAGTTCAAAGATTTTGCAGCTGACGCAAGGAACATAAGATTTGGTCTAAGTACTGATGGCATGAATCCTTTTGGCGAGCAGAGCTCCAGCCATAGCACCTGGCCCGTGACTCTATGCATCTACAACCTTCCTCCTTGGTTGTGCATGAAGCGGAAGTTCATTATGATGCCAGTGCTCATCCAAGGTCCGAAGCAACCCGGCAACGACATCGATGTGTACCTAAGGCCATTAGTTGATGAACTTTTACAATTGTGGGGCAAACCTGGTGTACCTGTGTGGGATGAGCACAAAGAAGAGGAATTTAACCTACGAGCGTTGCTTTTTGTAACCGGAATGCAAATTCTTTTATTAAAAAGAGAAAACAGACGAACACTAGCTACTCCTCGCCGTCGTCGTCGGGGCACTCGTCGGTGACCTCCTCCGGGTCATCATCATCGCCGAACTCGTCCGTGACCTCCTCGTCGTCGTCGGAGGTGCATGATGGTATGTCCGAGATAGGCCCCCACCTCGGATCGTCGGAGGCCCAGACTTCGCCGGCGCGGTCGGCCCGACGAAGCTCCTGCAGCGCCCTCGTCCTCGCCTCCCGAGCGGCATCTAACGCGAGGTGGCGTTCGAGGCGGCGCTCCGCCCGCTGACCCGCGCGGGTCTGCCAGAGCTCCTCGTCGGCGCTCTCCTCCCCCGGGTTGTTCCGGTAATACTTTCACGAGGCCGGTCGTCGGCTATGGTGGTCCGGCCGGACTCTACAGAGCGTCATGGACTACATCAGGGCCGGCGATAACCCCCGCCTGCGCTACCCTCAGGCCCAGTCCTGGGCTCTGAATTTTCTCATGTCGTAGGCCTAGGCAGGAGTATGACTAGCAGCAGATATCAGATCATGCATGCATCTATGCTCTCCGTTTAGGTTTAGATCCACTCTTGCCATTATGTACTGCCTTTTTTATCTATGGGAATTTTTAAGATTGGAAAAAGAATTAGTTCTATTTTTCTGAATTTTCTGATATATTATTTTTATTTTTAAGATTGGAAAAAGAATTAGTTTTATTTTTCTGAATTTTCTGATATATTATTTGTATTTTTAAGGTTGCACGCATCTATTATTTCTATTCGAATAACCACCTTTAGTCGCGGTTGGTGTCACGAACCGGGACTAAAGGCTCGTTCTGCGCGGGAACGAGAAAGCCGCGAAAATTTTCACCTTTAGTCCCGGTTCGTGACACCAACCGGGACTAAAGGCCCGCGGAGGGTACCCCAGGGGACCTTTAGTCCCGGTTCGTGACACCACCCGGGACTAAAGGCTGGACCTATATATGTGCGATGCCTTCCTGCCCCAAAATTTTCTAAGTCACAAACCCTCTTCTTCCCTCGCGCCGGCGCCTGCTCGTCTTTCTGCCCCGTCGCCGTCGCCCGCGCAGAGGACCGCGCCGTCTCCATCGCCGTCGCCGTCGCCGTCGTCGAGCCCTTCTCTCCACCGCCTCCACCCTGCTCCGCCCCCGTCCCGTCGCCGTCTCTCCGGTAGGTTCCCCGCGGGCCGTCGCCGTCGCCCTAGATCCAACGCGCGAACGCCATCAAACGGAGACCACGAATCACGCGCGAACGCGCCGCCCTCGAACGGCGACCACGAACTGAGAACGCGCCGCCCTCGCGCTCGCTACCGCGGCCAGATTCGCCGCCGGCGAGACAACAGTGGCCGTGGCCTCGTCCCCATCTCCGTCCCCTCCCCCGTGGCGAGCACCACAGTGGCCTCCTCCCCATCTCCGTTCCCTCCCCCGTGGCCGGAATCGTCGGAATCGCCGGAGACCCGAGAGCCTGAACTGCCACCGCCGGCCACCGTGTGACGCCAGGGGTGACGTCATCATGACGTCACCTGGCCACGTGTTGACGAGTTTTTTTTAATGACGTCATCATGACACGTGGGGCCCACTGTATATGGAATTACAGAACATAATTAAATCTTCTAAATTAAATAACTTTTAATTTATAATTCCAAAAATTATGGAAAAATATGCAAAATGTTCACAAAAATGTAAGCTATCTGTTTATATCATTATCATTCATGTTTGACAAAGTTTAAAATGAGACCATATTTGAATTTGAGTTAAATTCATTAAAATAATGAAAGTAAGTTTTAATTCAATAAATTCAGAATATTAAGTATAATATACCAAAATGACCAGAAAAGCAAATGCAACCTAGCTATGGGGTTCTCCAAGTCATTTGAGCGACCCTACCAATCTGTTTTGCCTCTTTCTACGACAATATTTGCTAAGTCTCCTATATACTTAATTAATTTTTACTACATGCATGTCTGCAGGAGTGACATATGGCAGACAATAGAGACCTGACGGCGGAACAGGTGGCTGAAGGTTATATATTAGATATCATAGCCGGAGGAGGAACAGACATTGACGATGATGTAATCTCTTCTTATCTGAACCTTGAGGATCAAGAAGGTGAAGGAGGAACAGACATTGTCGATGATCAAGGAGGTGAAGAAGGAACAGACATTGTCGATGATCAAGGAGGTGAAGGAATGGACATTGATGACGGAGGTCAACCGTCGACAAACGACGATCTCCAATTGCAAAGAACAACCACCTCCGGCGAGGTATATATTTTAGCCCTCGGTCTTATTTTAGCCCTCGGTCCAATTGCAAAGACTAACGCACGCGACTCTCTTTCTTATTTTAGCCCTCGGTCGGATCTAGTATGACAAAGCGTGGCAAATCCAAGGCGATGAAAGATTCCGAAATATATACCATCGAATCAGTCAGTGAAATCGGCAAGCCCCTACAGCACACCACAAAGTTTATCAACCAATGCGGAGTCATTGTTAGAGACATCGTCCCGATCACCGTCCAGGAATGGAAGGAGCCAAAGAAAGCACGTATTGGTTTCAGTTATGTCGACAAGAGAACGAAAAAGATTATGTTTAGAAAGCTTATTGCACATTTCATTCTACCTCCGGAATACAACAAAAAAGATGAATTCGGTCAGGACGTTCCGGGTGGACGTGAGAGGAGGAGGATAGTCAAAGAGTTCGCTCTTCAGAAGATGGCCGAAGCATTCCGGAACTTCAAGAAAAAATTGTTCCGTGAATATGTCAGCCAGGGCAAGACTCCGATTTTCACTGTACAATATGAGAAACTGAGAGATGATTGGACAGAATTTGTGACGCAACATAAATCGGAGAATTTCAAGGAAATGTCGGCAAAAAATAAGGCTAATGCGAAAAAGAAACAGTACCATCATGTTATGGGGCCAGGAGGATACCGCGTTTCGGCGCCTAAGTGGCAGGCAATGGAGGACGGCCTAAGGGCAAGAGGAATCCGTCTAGGTACAGAGGGATGGGACGAAAGAGCCAAAATGTGGTGGTACGGGCATGGGGGATCGCTAGACCCGGAGACAGGGGAGTGTGTTCACCGGCAGAAAAAGTTTGCTCCCACAAAAGAACTTGTTGACGCAATGACCAAAGCTCAACAGGGCAAGATCACGTTAAACAGAGAGAGAGACCAACTGACAGTTGCCCTCGGAAATCCTGAACACGGAGGACATATACGAGGCAAAGGCAGATTGCCGTGGAAAGTAGGGTTTTCCCAGGAGGGTGACCCGTACTGTTACAGAAGCCGTAGGAGAGGTACGGACCGGGCTGCAGATGAACTGGCGAATCTTGCAATGGAAGTTTCTGACCTGAAGAAGGTCGTGGCGGGAATACTTGAGAAAGAAAAAGCGTCGGCTGCAGGGCCGCATCAAGAACATGCAACGAATCTCGGAAGCCAGCAGCGGAGAAGCAGCGTGGCTTCCACGGAGGCCCCGACTGCAGGTGCTAATGCACCGATGATCGAGAGTCGTGCACCGGAGCCTCACTACCCCGTGGATGACGTAAAGGAGATGAAAGAATGTGATCTGCATTATCCCGTGGGGAACATTTCCATGAAGGTGGCTACCGGCAGTGCTTTACCCTATACACCTGGAGCACTCCATCACAACAACCCCATTCCATATGGCTATGCTCGTGTCACGGTGGAAGACATAGTCCAAGCGTTTGAGGACCTGGAGATTGACATAGCTACACCCGAAGGGGAGAGAAGACTTGGAGATGTCAAGCGCCAGTTCATTCTATGGAAAAAGAAGTACATAGTGTTTCCAGGCGAGACGCCAAGGCTAACAAGTCCACCCCCCTACGATGGTGCAGGTGCTGGTGGTGGTGGTGGTGCTAGTGCTGGTTCACCTACGCCTCCTTCACGCCATTCGACGCCGTCCCCCGATCTTCCTCCTCCGGCGGTTAAGCAGCCGTCGCCCACGATTCCTCCTCCGGAGGAAAAGCAGACGTCTCCCACTATTCCTCCTCCGGAGGAAAAGCAGACGTCGTCGCCCCCCATTCCTCCTCCGGAGGATAAGCGGACGTCGCCCCCCATTCCTCCTCCGGAGGATAAGCAGACGTCGCCCCCCATTCCTCCTCCAGCGAAGAAACAGAAGCAGGCGGCCAGCAAGGGAACCCGCTCTTGGTCTATTAACCCGGACCCTTATGTACCTAAGACCACACGGGTACCGGAGCCATCACTGAAACCTCTCACCCCAAGGCCTTGGGAACTTAGTGATGCTGAAACCAAATTGGTCGTGAAGGCTGACGTTGAGAAATGGAAGGGCAAACTGAAGGCGCTAAAGGAGCCTGAGCCCAAGGAAGTATTCCCTCCGATTGTAGACTATTGGGCTACGGATTTTTTATCGACAGTGTCCCAATCCGTGAAGAATTTGCCTAAATACTATGATATTGAACTTCGTAAGCAAGCAGGAATATTGGAGGAGGAGAAAAAAAAAGCAAAAATGATACAAAGCGGGAAACAAGTTGCCCAGCTCGGGATGCAGAGTAAACAATCGATATCCCCCCTCATAGTGAAAGCCGCTCCGGAACAGGACCCCGAGGTCATAAATGCTGTGACAGCAATGGGATTGACTGTAGCTACTGCCATGCAAAATGCGTCCGAGGCCGGTATGTCTCTTCGTGCCTTTTTAGACATGGACGATATGCCAGTGGCTGATGTAGCATTAAAATATGTGAAGAAAGGGCCTCTCGTCGAGCCTGCGAAGGAAAAGGATCTACCACCACTAATGCAAAGTCTGCTACGTTGGTACAAAGATTTCATAACATTTACCGACAAAGAATATGTGTATGTGGATTATACAGAGGAGCATCACACCAAAAAGTACTCTGTAACAGTTGAGTTGAGTGAATTGTTCCAGCTGTTCAATATGCGTGAGCTCGACAAATCTATCCTGAGTTGCTACGTTCTGTAAGTGATTTATTTCTACCTCATCTCGTTCTTCATTGCCTACACTATATATATATATATTGTCCTAACTATATTGTTCCGTACGCTATTATGCAGATTGAAGATTTGGGAATGCAAAGTAAGACTCATCCATGATGTTGGGTTCATTGACCCACAAATCATTAATGGAACTATGTTAGAACGTCACCCCATAGACGTGGAGAAAGACTTGTACAATTTTTTTAAAAAGCATGAATCCAAAAGATATATTCTATTTCCTTACCATTTTGGGTGAGTGTTTCTCTCATGTTCCCATTCTCTTTTGTTTACTCCATGCATGGTATGTCCAATCGATAAATTATGCATGACTCTGCATCTAATGTGTCCGCAGGTACCACTGGATTCTGCTAAAAATTGATCTTCACAAGTCCATAGTTTTCATCATTGACTCTATGAATTCAAATACAGATCTTTGGGTCGACATGAGAAAAATGATGCAAAAGTAATTATTTTTCAATCATTTGCGCTCTATATCGATCGGTCTCTTTTGTTCATTTTCTAAGCTAATAACTCCCTTGTTCATTTAATTTTATTTGCATTGTAGAGTTTGGAGACGGCTCTCACTTCAACATGTCGGTGAATTCAAAGATGCGCTAAAATTTAAAAATGTGGTCAAAGGTGTGGATAAGCAGCCACCGGGGACCGGTCTATGTGGATACTATGTCTGTGAGAACATACGGAAAGAAATATCTGAGAGGAAGAAGGACGAGGAAACGCGGAAGGGTCTCAATAACTTGCGGAGGGCGCTTACTCCAGAAGCTCGCTTCCGACCAATTCAAGAGGAAATAGCAGGATTTTTCCTTAGGCATGTCATCCAGAAGAAAGGAGAGTTCCATGCGTCCACCGACGATGACTTTTATACGCATGTATAAGCCCTAAGTACTTTGAAACTTGTGCGAATTTGTGTATGCTCGTCCATCTTAATTGTGTAATATGGAAACTTGTTCGAGGTTGTATATATGGTCACCCGATATTGAATATATATTATATATTCCTATTGAATTCTCCTTGTTTGATACTTCATATATATATATATGCATGTATATGTGTACTGAAATTAAAACAAAACAAATTAAAAAGGAAACAGGTTTAGGGGGCCTAAAACCCTAAACCTGCGCAGGTTTTCAGTCCCGGTTAACCACAAGAACCGGGACTAAAGGTCCTCCGCCGCAACGGACCCCTAGCGCCCACGTGGACGGGCTTTTAGTCCCGGTCCGTAAGTGGCGGGACTATAGGGGGGGGCATTTAGTCGCGCATAGCTAGTCCCGGTTGCCCGGACGGGATTAATGGTCCTGGCGAACCGGGACTGTAGGCCTATTTTCTACCAGTGTTATGTAGACTCGTCCTCGTCTAGGGTATCGGGGTTTGGCAAGGTTGTGAGTGCTCCCAATATTACCATCGTGAACGTCATGCTTGTTGAATCCCTTGGTTTCAATTTAGTTTCGGTCCGTTCTCTTGGAAATATGGGTTTCCCTGTCTTTTTATGAAGATATTGTGGTCCTTTTGAGGAGCAAGACTCTTGACGTTGCATACGTGGGACATGTTGAAAATGAGTTGTCCGTGGTGGACTTTTTGAAGTCTACCAACTCTCAATCAATGTGTCTTTTCGGAAAGGCGGACGTGGGATGGTTGTGGCATCGCCGCTTGTCCCATGTCAACATGAGAATTTTGCAAAATCTTCACAAAGGTGGCCTTATTGTCGGACTAAAAGAAAATGTTTCCTTTTTCAAAGATCACGTTTGTAGGTCGTGTGTTGAAAGAAAAATGCATGATATCTCGCACAAGGCCAAGACTATTATTTCAACAAAGAGGATCTTGGAGATTCTCCATGTTGATCTCTTTGGTGCCGTGTGATGTCTAAGCACGCTTCTATTCTTGTAGACAGTGTTGGGCCACCAAGTGCAGAGGTTTGTAGAACATCAACAAGTTTCCCTTAAGTGGATCACCTAAGGTATATCGAACTCAGGGAGGTAGAGGTCAAAGATATCCCTCTCAAGCAACCCTGCAATCAAGATACAAGAAGTCTCTTCTGTCCCGAACACACCCAATATACTTGTCACGTATATAGGTGCACTAGTTCAGCGAAGAGATAGTAAAATGCAAGTAATATGGATGATTATAAGTGACAATGACAATCTGAAATAAAAATGGAAGCAAGCAAACATGTAGCAGAACAGGCGGAAAACGGTGTTTCAATGCATGGAAATAAGGCCTAGGGCTCCTACTTTCACTATAGGACACCTCACAACAATGAAAATATAATTGAATGCATAAATATCATTTCTTCACTAAGCTAATCCGAACCACTCTCCGGTCGAAAAACAAACACCAATCATTGTGTAGGGCTATAACAGCACTCCTCAAGTCTGTATTCCCTCTCTAGGGCACCCCAATGTCACTACGAGCACCATAAATTAGTACTAAACAAACTCGATAATTTCATAGGTTCATCTTCCAAAACAAGATATAAATATCATGCTAAACCACACGGTGCACACACTATCACCTTTACCCTGTGATTAAAGTGCTTATGGAGATAACAAAACCACTTGAGTAGCATAATAGATGAAGATCAATTTACATATTCAACTAGATTACAAAGCTCATGACCACATAAAGATCACACCATGGGAGAGAGAGATGAACCACATAGCTACCGGTAGAGCCCTCAGCCCCGGGGGAGAACTACTCCCTCCTCATCATAGGAGACAACAACGGCGATGGAGAAAGCGGTGGAGTCGATGGAGATGGTTTCCGGGGACACTTCCCCGTCCCGGCAGGGTGTCAAAACATAGATTTGTGCCCCGAAACTTGTCGGCGGCGAAGGTCGATTTCCCTAGGGTTTATGCACCGGGGAGTATATATGAGCGAAAGGGGGATGCCGGGAGGTGGCCAGGGGACCCACACCCCTAGGTGGTGCGGCCAGGGGGGGACCCCCGCCACCCCATGGTGTGGCCACCCTGTGGCCCCACTCCGGGGCTCTTCGGGACTTCTGGAAGCTTCCGAGACTTTTAGGACTTCTGGCTTTCGAATTTTCCAATTCCGAGAATACTTCCAGAATAACTTTTCTGAAACTAAAAACAGCAGAAAATAGGGAACTGGCTCTGTGGCATCTTGTTAATAGGTTAGTCCCGAAAAACGTGTAAAAATGACATAAAGTGTAAGGAAAACATGTGGGAAACAACATGGAACATCAGAAATTAGGGATACGTTTATGACGTATCAAGCATCTCAAAATTTAGTTCATATCGTCCTCAAGTAGGTAAACGATAAAACAAAATAATTTTTGAGGTGACATGGTACTATTATAAACTTGATCTTTATAATGTAAAAACATATGTACGCATAGATCATAGAACTTCAAACACAAACATGATAAATATAACTTTAACAATAAAGCATAGCAATCACTTTGCATCATGAAGAGTGTCTTAAATAAAGGATCATGGATAATAATGCAAAGAAAGATAAACGTTTGTTTCAGGTATAGAGAAATCATGGCAAACTAGTATTTCGCTAGTCCTTAAGAGTGGGACAAAAAATAAATGCCAGGACACTGTCAAAGTTCACGAGGAAGACTAGAACAAATAATTTAAGAACAAAGAATATCACATCATGAAGTAATTATTGGTGTTTATGGGACAAATGCACATAGAACTCAGAATGGAAAAATGCTCTCTCAACTATGCACAAAGTTAGAAGATGAAGACTCAACATGAAAGTAAAAAAAGGCCCTTCGTAGAGGGAAGCAGGGATTACTCATGTGCTAGAGCTTTTATTTTATTAAACAGAGGTATTGAAGACATTTTTAAGAGAGGGTGTATGCTTATGTCAACGAATAGTAAACAGACAATACAGTACGCCACAAGTCAACTGGATTCACAAGAGCGGCTCCCCATTGTGAAGGATGCAACTGGTGTAGAAGGTCATCCCTTTTTCTCTTTTGTTTACACAATTATGCTTTGACTGATAAATCAGGGGCAAAATAGTCTAGAGAATTTGTTTGTATTAATTTGGGGCTGGGCACCTCGCTGCCAGCTCTTCTATCATTTGGATAAGCGGATGAAGCCACTAGTCCGGGGTGTGAAATCCAATCAACAAGTGAGATAAAGATTATCTATTTAGGTCCTCATGAGCTAAAACAGGGGCACAAAACAAGAATAATTTTTAGAAGGTTTTAAAGGTAGCATATGAGAAATTTACTTGGAGTGGCAGTTAAATACCACATGTAGGTAGGTATGGTGTACACAATGGGAAACTTTGGTTTTTGGGAGTTGGATGCACGAGTAGAATTCCATACTCAGTACAGGTGAAGGCTAGGAATAGACTGGGAGCGACAAATCAAGAGAGCATAAGAGCCATAATCATGCATAGCAACATAAACATCATTAATTAAAGCATAAGCGGTATCAGAAGTTCAAAAACTAAGTGGTCATGGAGGCTATTCGTGACTGGTTCGTAGTCATAAACATGGTTTGAGTATGCGCCAAGTCAACCAAATAAAACATTCGAAAGAGAATACCATAGATTGATGCTTTACTATGACAAGAACGACTCATGAATCTTTCAATACATATTAAACACTCTTAGCTATTTGAGGCTATTCATGCTACTCAATAACCACAAGGCTTTAAAACTAAAATAACATTTAGCATGGCATGAAAAAGTTCTAGCCACAGTCTATACAAGCTTATATTTGCACTGTTAAAAATTCTACTTCATGCAACAGTTTCTTTTCCCAACAAGCACCATACAAAATATGTTTTAACAAAAATGCTCTACATGCTATAGCAAGAAAACATGAGAGTACTCACATAACACCTTCTATTCTTGTAGATAGTGTTGGGCCTCCAAGTGCAGAGGTTTGTAGAACAGAAGCAAGTTTCCCTTAAGTGGATCACCCAAGGTATATCAAACTCAGGGAGGTAGAGGTCAAAGATATCCCTCTCAACCAACCCTGCAATCAAGATCCAAGAAGTCTGTGGTGTCCCCAACAATCCCAATATACTTGTCAAGTATATAGGTGCACTAGTTAGGCGAAGAGAGAGTAAAATGCAAGTAATATGGATGATTATAAGTGATAATGACAATCTGAAATAAAAATGGCAGCAAGCAAACATGTAGTAGAACATGTGGAACACGGTGTTTAAATTCTTGGAAATAAGGCCTAGGGCTCCTACTTTCACTAGAGGACACCTCTCAACAATGAAAACATAATTGAATGCATAAATATCATTTCTTCACTAAGCTACTCCGAACCACTCTCCGGTCGAAAAATAAACACCAATCATTGTGTAGGGTTGTAACAGCACTCATCAAGTCTGTATTCCCTCTCTAGGGCACCCCAATGTCACCACGAGCGCCATAAATTAGTACTAAACAAACTCCACAATTTCATAGGTTCATCTTCCAACACAAGATATAAATATGATGCTAAACCACACGGTGCACACACTATCACCTTTACCCCGTGATCAAAGTGTTTACGGAGATAACAAAACCACTTGAGTAGCGGAACAGATGAAGATCAATCTACATATTCAACTAGATTACAAAGCTCATGATCAAATAAATATCACACCATGGAAGAGAGATGAACCACATAGCTACCGGTAGAGCCCTCAGCCCCGGGGGAGAACTACTCCCTCCTCATCATAGGAGACAGCAACATCGATGGAGACGGCGGTGGATTCGATGGAGATGGTTTCCGGTGGCACTTCCCCGACCCGGCAGGGTGCCAGAACAGAGATATGTCCCCTGAAACTTGTCGGCGGCGGCGGCGGAGCTACGGATGTATTTTGCGGAAAAAGTTGATTTCCTTAGGTTTTATGCATCGAGGAGTATATATGGGCGAAAGGGCGATGTCGGGAGGCCGCCAGGGGCCCACACCCCTAGGTGGCGCGGCCAGGGGGACTTATGGAAGCTTCCGGGACTACTGGCTTTCGAATTTTCCAATTCCGAGAATATTTCCAGAACAACTTTTCTGAAATTAAAAACAGCAGAAAACGGGGAACTGGCTCTGTTGCATCTTGTTAATAGGTTAGTCCCGGAAAACATGTGGGAAACAACACGAAAACAACATGGAACATCAGAAATTAGGGATAAGTTTATGACGTATCACCGTGCCCAAGGCAAGTCTTGGTGGCAAGAAGTATTTGGTGATTGTCGATGATTATTCCAGATACACTTGGGTCTATTTCTTCAAGTGCAAGAGTGAGACTCAACAAACCATCATCGACTTCTCGAACCAAGTGCACCGTCAGCACAATGTGCAAATCATGGCTATTAGGAGTGATAATGGTTCGGAGTTCAAGAACTACACTTTGAATGAATTCCTTAGTGATGAGGGTATTCGTCATCAATACTCCGCCACTTACACTCCTCAACAAAATGGTGTTGCCGAAAGGAAGAATCTCACTCTCTTGGATATGGGAAGGACCATGTTGGCGGAGTATTCTTTTCCCCAATATTTACGGGCCGAGGCCATATCCACTGCATGCCACTCCTCCAATCGCCTCTACATCCGCAAGGGCTTGGACAAGACTCCATATGAGATCCTCACTGGCAACAAGCCCAACATCTCCTACTTCCGTGTATTTGGTTGTAAGTGCTTTTATTTGATCAAGGGTGTTAGGTTGTCTAAATTTCAATCCAAAACTATTGAGGGTATATTTTTTGGTTACGGTGCCGAATACCACACTTATAGAGTATTTGACAAAGCCTCACGGATTGTCATAGAATCTTGTAGTGTTGTGTTCGAGGAACATTATGGCTCCCAAGTGGCGCAATTTCATGTTTCTAATATAGATGTTGAAATGCCTCAAGAAGCCATAGGAAGGATGGGTGTGAGATTTTTTCGCCCCATTGTGGGACACCTTATGGCGACTCGAGAAGGACTATTCTCTACTCAAGTGGAGCCCTCCTCTACAATATAAGAACAAGCCAAGGAGCCAAGTGATGCACCTAACCAAGAACATGTTGAAGACCCTGCTCTTATTGACCAAGTTACTACGCAAGATGCAACCTCTATCATTCATGCTAGTCAAGGTCAAGGCCAAGATCAACCATCCTCATCCTACTCTCCTCAAATTGAAGCTAGTGTTGAAGAAGTTGTTGATGATGATGATCAAGGCCAAGTGGGTCAAGACGGGGACCCAAATGATCAAGATGATCAAGTGATCCCTCCTCTCAATAATGAGGAGATCGAAGCCCGTCGTGCTAGAAGGATAAGAAGAGCTTTGAAGCATATTGATGCCCAAGACAACAAGGTCTTGGAAGATATTCAAGCTAGAAGATCCACAAGAAGGCAATTGGCACATTTTAGTGAGAATCGAGCTCACATATCTATGGTGGAACCAAAGAAAGTGTTTGAATCTCTTGAGGACTCCGATTGGGTTGAAGCTATGCATGATAAGCTCAATAACTTTGAGCGAAACAAGGTTTGGAGATTAGTTGAGAAGCCTAAAGATTGCCACAATGTTATTGGCACTAAGTGGATATTCAAGAACAAGCAAGATGAGCATGGCATTGTTATAACAAACAAGGAAAGATTGGTAGCTCAAGGTTACACTCAAGTTGAAGGCATTGACGTTGATGAAACCTATGCTCCTGTGGCTCGCCTTGAGTCCATCCGTATCCTTCTTGCATATGCATCTTTGCATAATTTCAAATTGGAACAAATGGATGTCAAAAGTGCTTTCTTGAATGGTCCACTCAAGGAGGAGGTATATGTTAAGCAACCTCCGGGGTTCGATAATCTCAACTTCCCTAACCATGTCTACAAGCTCGATAAGGCGCTCTATGGACTTAAACAAGCACCACGTGCATGGTATGAGCACCTTAGATACTTATTGGATGACCGTGGTTTTGAAATTGGGAAGATCGACCCCACTCTCTTCACAAAGAGAGTAAAGGGAGAGCTTTTCATATGCCAACTATATGTGGACAATATTATCTTTGGCTCAACTAACCAAGGTTTCAATAATGAGTTCCCAAAGCTTATGACTGACAGGTTCAAGATGTCTATGATGGGATAACTTAAATTCTTCCTTGGCTTTGAGATAAATCAATTGGCTCATGGTACTTTCATTTCTCAAGCCAATTATACCCAAGACATGATCAAGAGGTTTAATTTCCAAAATACAAAGATCAAGCCATCTCCTATGCAAGTCAAGTGTCACCTCAAGCGTAACCCGGATGGTAAAGCTGTGGATCAAAAGTTGTATCGTTCTATGATTGGTTCTTTGCTTTACCTTTGTACATCTAGGCCTGATATCGTTTTGAGTGTAGGTGTGTGTTCAAGGTATCAAGCGGCTCGTAAGGAAAGCCACTTAGTGGTGGTCCATAGGATTTTTCGGTATTTGGTTCATACCTCAAGGTTTGGTTTGTGGTACCCAAAGGGGGCACAATTCTCTCGAGAGGGCTACACGGATTCCGATTGGGCGGGTGATCAAGATGATAGGAAGTCCACTTCCGGGGCTTGCCAATTTCTTCGTAGGTCATTGGTGAGTTGGTCTTCCAAGAAGAAAAATTGCATATCTCTCTCCACCTCCTAAGCCAAGTATGTAGCCACCGCAAGTGCTTGCACCCAACTGCTATAGATGAGGCAAACTCTCAAGGAATATGACGTTCATTTGTATAAGGTGCCTCTCATGTGTGACAATGAAAGTGCCATCAAGATCGCGTACAACCCCGTGCAACACCCAAGAACGAAGCATATTTACAGTCGTCATTATTTAATCCGTGACCATGTGGCAAGAGGTGATATTCCTCTCGCATATGTGCCCACCAAAGACAATCTTGCGGATATCTTCACGAAGCCACTCGACGATGCAAGATTCATGTTCTGGAGGAATGAACTAAACATCATTGATTCTAGGAGTTTGACTTGAGGATCTTGCACACACCCCTATAGATGAAACATGTTTGGGTTTAGGTGTAGGCATGGACATAGGGGAGTGTTATCGTAACACATTGGGTTCTCCCTCCCCCCATTATTCCCAAAGCAAAAATTCATTGTTACCTCTTTTTTTCTAATGTTGAATTGTGAGCTTCAATGTTGAGAATTGGCAATGCACCCAAGATATATCTTCGCGGTTGTATACCATGATCTCTTACATGGTGGATTAGGCCACCACCCTCTTCGTTGTGAAGAGTTGGATATTAGTTGGGGTTGTATTTGATATTTCATTCCATTTCTTGTCTTTCCCCCCTAAGTGTTCGTTCGTAGGAAAATCTCAGTCAATTGGTGTTTTGTTGTTTGATTCTTCCAATTGAGAGGGATAAGTACTACTCTCAGTTTCGTGTTTCTATCCTAAGTACTACTCTCAGTTTTATTTCGGAGGGGCACGGGGAGAGAGGCGGTTCTTGCCTTTTTCTCCCCCAACTCCTCTTATCCACCCCAAGAGCTGCCACCTCGATTCTTGGCCTCCCGAGCCACTTCCTCCGCGGGATCTGCGAGTTTTTGCCCAGATCTTGTTTCCCTCATCCTCGGGAGCATTTCCATCCAAGCATCGTCATCTATGGACGCCGGTAAAGTTCAAATCCTTTGAATCTTGGTGCCATAACCATACCCATCCATGGATTTGTATTTTTGTTGACAATGCTTGGTATTTATTGCTCCCTAGGGTACCATATGCATGCTAGAGACAATAGTTTAGATTCACATGTCACCAATCTAGTTTTCAAATCTAGTCTAGAATAAATCTAGTGATGTTTTCGTGCTGTCGGAATATCCGGTTCAGTTTTGAACCAGAATATCCGGTTGTGTTCTCTGAAGCAGCCGGAATATCTGGTTCAGTTTTGAACCGGAATATCCGGTTGAGTGCAGTACCGAATTTCTTTAGTACTAGTTTGATCCTCATTAGATTTATTTCTCGATCATACCATGGAATCTTCCATATTGTTTCGACGTATGATTCCTACATTGCTTGACATTTGTGCACTACCCCTATTGCTTCCTCTATATTTCTCCTTCACAGGTGGTTCTCGCCTTGACAAGTTGGGTCCTCGCAAGCGTCCTTCGTCTGCTTGGCTACCGGCACAGCTCTCACCCTCCACTGGGTTACTGTATGCATGATGTGGAGAGACCTCAGAGGGAGAGATCTATGGAAGATATGTATGCTCCCGGTTTTGCTATTGGGAAGCTAGAAGGGCTCCTCCCCTTCTATGATCAGCTCGTGCGCCTCTTCCGGTCTTTCTTCGTGCCTAGTGGAGTTAACAATGGTGCTCTGAACAGTCCTTTGTGCAATCTTCTCATTTTGGCTAAGCAGTGTATTGAGGATGAGGACCCTATTGCTTCTTATACTGTGGATATCATGGACATTATCTTCCATGAGTTGTGCAATGCTATGATTGGTGGGAACACCAAACCATATGGACCATATATCATGATGATGATCAAGGATGTGATGAAGAGGGATTTTTCTGAGTTGCCCATGGAAGAACATAAGTTCAAGAAGATGTACGTCAAGAGGAAGAAGGTAGTACGTGCTCCTGTTCCTCCTTCTGAGGGTGGTTCCTCGATGGGGGGTGTGGCCCATTCTAGTGCTCAGCCTGTTTCCACCACTCTGCGCAAAGTCAGAAATCTCTCCTGGTTTCTGCGCAATGTGTCGTGCATGAAGGCGGACATTCACAAGGAGCAGTACCAGGCCTACCGCAGAGACATAGCTTTGTCTAGCACTCAGAGTCCGAATCTTCACCACGTGAGTGGTGCTACTCGTGATCTTCCTACCCCACTTGTTCCTCAGACTTATTCTCAGTGGTCTGCCGGTGACAGCACCCCTTGGGAGCGTATTGAGGAGGCTCTCCGTACGACTACTGCTTCTTCTAGGACTCATGTTGGTGATGGTTTCGATGAGGAGGATGAGGACGTGG
This sequence comes from Alopecurus myosuroides, assembly GCA_028641055.1. Lineage (NCBI taxonomy): Eukaryota > Viridiplantae > Streptophyta > Magnoliopsida > Poales > Poaceae > Alopecurus > Alopecurus myosuroides. Next base: position 368,594,796 of record CM054061.1, read on the forward strand.
ACGAGGATCTGGAGAGGGGGGCTGAGGGTGCTTCTCATACGTCAGCTGGAGAGTTGTCTGAGTATTCGGATGCTTAGATCGTTGTTGGGACGCTAGCACCACTTTTTCTCTCCTTTTTGGTGTCTCGATGCGAAATGGGGAGAAGTAGTATTAGGCTACGGGGATTTGCATGGGTTTCGAGCACAAGCGCATGCTTTTACCATTTCTTTAGAGCTTGTGTCCATTTAGTCTTATTCGTGAACTATTTTTTGTTTTATTGTCTCGTTTAAAACTATGTGCTATTATGTGTTGTGAGACTATGTTATTGGTTATCGTGGATTATCTATCTTATATCTTGAGGATATTACCTATTATCGTGCTTGCGTATTCATGTTATCATCTCTACGCACATTCAGGTATATATTTCTTCATTATTCTCAACTTATTGGTGATATTGTAACTTTGGCATGTTTGCTACTTGTTGGAAATTGCTCTCCGTATATTATTGCACTTTTTGCATTTGAGGCAAACAAAAGATGTGCACATAGATAGGGGGAGACATTTCCAATTTGTTTCAAACATGTACTCGTCAAAGTTTTATTGCAAATCTTAGTATTGTCATCTAACACCAAAAAGGGGAGATTGAAAGTGCATTTCGTTTTCCCGATGTTTTGTGTATTAGTTACCAATACTAAGTACATTATTTATCGAGGCGTTTAGTGTGCAAGTGTTATACTTAACATCGACATCGATCACCGAAAAGATCGGTGAAGATTGTGCTAAGTGATTTGGGACAGTGAGCAAACGGATTATTCCGAGAAGCCGGATATTCCGGTTAGGATAGTTTGGATCCAGTTTGGGACAGAGATGAGCCGGAATATTGATACCGGAATATTCATATCGTACCGAATATTCCGGTTTTGGAGTTTCTGCTGAAAATCGGCTAAGGACTGGAGATGAATCTCATAGAAGCTAACCGGATTTTTGGTACTAGATTATTCCGGAGGAGCCAGACTATCCGGTTCAGTAGCCTGTCCAAGACAGAAGCCAACCGGATTATTCATAACTGGATTATTCAAGGCAACTGGATTATCCGGTTTAAGTCAACGCACTCGAGCAGATCTGAGGAAATATCCCAACCGGATATTACGGTCCAAACTTGGACATGATATTCCGGTACCTGTTTTCCAGCCAAACGGCTAGATTTGAGGGGGGGGGGGTATAAATACTCCTCCTCTTCCTCCTTGAGCTCTGGTTCTTCCCCTTGGCATTCAATAGCATTTAAGAGCTCACCAAATCCGCATTAACTCCCAATCCCTCCCACCAAACTCGAAGACTTTGGAGGATTGAAGGAGAAGGCCCTGATCTACATCTTTACTGAGCCGTTCTTTATTTCCCCCTCATTAGCTTGAGGGATCTAGCCTAGGGTTTCCTCTTGTGGAGAACCTAGGCATGTTGCTACTCTTGGTGATTCAATATTATTGGAGCCCCCAATTTGGTTGTGGGTGTGTGCCCCAAGTTGTTTGTAAAGGATTCGATTCCCGCATCAAAGGGGATCAATAGTGGAAGGTGGACTAGACCTTTGTGGCATGGTTCATCGGAGAATAGGGGGAGGCCTTTATGGCGTTGAGTAGGCCTTCGTGGCAAGCTCACACTCCTCCAACGAGACGTACTCCCTTAACAAGGAGGAACTCGGATTACATCGTGTCTCTGCGTGCTTCATATCGGTTACGTCGTTCCCTTCTCCCATTACTTGTACTTGTATTGTGATTGTTGTTATCCTTGTCATATAGGTAAATTCACCTTAGTTGCATTATCTAGAGAATTTACCTTTGTGTCAAGCTTTACTCGAAGAAAAATTAAAATTGGTCGTAGCACCTATTCACTCCCCCCTCTAGGTGCCCATACTATACTTTTAGTTTTTAGTTTCCAGCTATAAGTTCAGGAGCACACTAGAGAGAAGGTGATGCCGCTGAAGCAAGCCACTCAACAAAGTGGACCCTTTGACAGCTACAACCTACGGGATAGTTGTACACACATGGTATGGAACCACCTACATTTTGTTGGGATTTCGACGCTACGGAGCGCTGCTGTGGTGAAATCCTAGCCCCGCAAAAAAAATTCCGACTATTAATGTCTACACCTCGTACCAGCGTTGAAAAGGGGTAGTCAAGTGAAATTTTATCTTGATTGTGTTAGGTTAGGCCATAGGAACACCCAAACACTACTAGGAAAACGCTAATATGTGGCGCACCAAACTGTTCTATGTGTGGTGCACCATGGTGCGCCAGGCCTATTGAATAGCAATGGCGCACATACCTTTGTGCGCCGTGACTATCAAAATGGTGCACAACGGGTAGGGTTTTCAAAAAAACGGGAGAATACCCGTGGTGCACCAGCTTGGTGAACAGGTGTGCCACGACTATTTTTTTTCAAATTTCAAAAAAAAGGCGGGATAGATCTGGCCACCCAATTTTTCAAAAATAAAAAATAAAAATTGGATGAATCTAGTGGCTGAAGAAGAGGTGCTGGCCATGGAGAAGAGGCGGTGGCCGTGGATAAGAGGTAGTTGCCAGAGAAGTGGAGGTCAATGGAGAGGAAGTGGCCGCCGGAGAGGAGGTGTTCGCCGGAGTGGACACGAGTCGGGTTCCAAATTGGGAAATCCCTCCAAACATAGCTGGGACGAACCAAACATGGGGCTGTGCCGCAGCTATCTTTTTTTCGAATTTTTTTGTACAAAAAAATCAGCTGCTTGAAAGAACTTTTTTTCCTTTTGGAATTTCCCGATTATGAGTAAACTTCACCGAGTTAACCCGGGTGAAATCGAGTTCCTTTTTTCCTCTAGTTTTTTTGAATATTAAACTTTAAATTTCGACATCGTACGCAAAATTTATAGCCGTTTTACCTTTTTCACCTACTTTTGCATAGAAAGTCAAAATTCATGTTTCAAATTTTTCATAGCAACAAGACCTTAAAACCTACCTAGATCTCAAAGGAACTGATTTTTTTTAAGTTTCTACCATTTTCGGTTATTTTTTATAAAACTAAAAAGGCGGTCCACGGGGTTTGTGGAGTGAAAACATTTTGGGTCAGACATTGCCGTGGCGCACCGTATTGTTGGTGTAGGCATATTGGGAACCCCCAGATCTCCCCCACCGCCCACCTATAGGTGTGGTGCGTCACGGGTCTGTGCCTTAGCCATGGCGCACCAACAATATGGTGCGCCATGACTATTAGAGGGCCCCCAGCGACCCCATCCACCTATAGGCATGGCGCATGGCGTTGATGGTGCGCCACGGCTATGTCCTTAGGCGTCGCGCACGAGAGTGTGGTGCGCCATGGGTACTTAGGCATGGCGCACGTGCAGCGTGGTGCGCCACGGCGATTCCTCCACCTATAGCTATTTTCCTAGTAGTGAAACCCAACATCTACCCCAACTATTCACAAGATTGCTGCCGGTTCACCCGAAGTGGGAGTTTCCATATATAAGTACAGGAACTCACTAGAGAGAAGGTGATGTCTGTGAAGCTAGTCACTCTTCAAAGTGGAATCTTGGACATATACAACCCACATCACACTTCTACACACATCGTATGACACCACCTAGGTATTGCTGGGATTCCAACGTTGCGGAGCCGCGCTCCGGCAAAACACTAGCCCCGGTGGAGAAAATCTCGATTATTTACGTCTACATCCGGTTTCAACGTCTAAAGGGGGTACACCAATGAAAAAAAGTTACTTGGTTGTGTTAGGGTATGCCATAGGAACAACTAGAAACAAGATCTACCCCAACTATTCACAAGATTCTCTCTGACTCGCCTGAAGTGCGAGTTTTGAGCTATAAGTCCATGAACTCACTAGTGATAAAGTGATGTTGGTGAAGTGGGTCACTCGTCGGAGAAGATCTTGTAAATCTACAACCCATGGCGCAGTTGTCCGCACATGGTTTGGCACCACCTAGGTTTTGGTGGGATTCCGATACTCCGGAGCCCTACTCCGGCAAAACCCTAGCCCGTCTTTATTTTCTCATTATAAGCACATCAGGTGTTAAGCCAAATCCTAGCGCTCCAAAATGTACTAATGGTCGATGTCTCTCTACCTTCCTTAGATTCGATATGAGTTGTCTCTCTTTGCCCGGTAATAGGTAGGTAGAGGTTTCACTCCCGACAGATCTATGCTACTCGCCTCCAAAATCCTAAGAAGCCGCATGGACGAAGACCTCACGTCGTCAGCCCCAGGCATGCACCGCCGCCCCCCATATGCAAGCTCCGGATTCTCCACCATGCCACCATCCTTCTCTACTGTCTCACACCTCCTTCTACCGTGTGCCGCCGCTCAACACCTCATAAGAGTTTTGATAACGTGGATCAACGTGGTGCCTCGCTACTCACCTATGTATTGCTTATAGTATATAATAATTATATATATAGTTTTTTAGGTGCACAATATTCTTTACTATATACTTGGGTGCCTCCCTTCTTTTGAAAGAACCGTGTATTTCCTTTTGTATATAATAATATATATATACTTTTTAAGGTGCAAAATCTTTATTATTACTATGAACTTGGTGATGGAAACACAACATGTTTTCTCACATAGTGTTCCTAAGGGAAAGATAAATGTGAAAATAAAACATTTTTTTCTTAGCTACAATTTTCGTCTTGCACCTCCCAAATCAGCACTTTCGTCCTCTTACATGTCTCAGATAATACAAACATATTGTGTGAGAACATAAAATAAGTAGTTATTCCAAAATGAACATATAAACATATGATGTTTTTGGCCCGGTTTCTCCATTCAATTCTCCTAAGAGGTCCTCGATTTTTCTCGAGAGAAAATTTAACATTACCTAAAGATATTGAAGCCCGGTGGTGAGGAAGGCTTCTCAGGGCAATAGCCAATTTGTGACTATGCCACGTGGGCCATCACTACTCCTCAAGTAAAATATTTATCCGCACGCTCAAAATTACCTAAAGATATTGAAGCCCGATGGCGAGGAAGGCTTCTCAGGGCACTAGCCAATTTGTGACTATGCCACGTGGGCCATCACTACTCCTCAAGTAAAATACTTATCCTCACGCTCAAAAGAAGACAACAAACTAAAGATTTAACCCTGATGTGAGAAAACCTTGCCAGCTAAAAGATCACTAGTGGAAACAACCCCTTTCGTCCATGGGGCCAGGGAGCATCTGTCCCGGTTGCACCAAAATCCGGGACAAGTGCTATGCATTGGTCCCGGTTCGTGCGCCCGAGGCAGCAGAAACCACCTGGGGGCATCTGTCCCGGTTCGTGGGGAGCCAATGGTCCCGGTTCGTGGCACGACCCGGGACCAATCCCTAGCCATAGGCCACATGGCACGCGCATGGGCATTGGTCCCGGACCAGTCCCCAAACCGGGACCAATGTCCCTTCCCCTACAAATGCGGCCTCACAGCCCCCATCCCTTTTTTTTTGCTTGGGGGAGTGAGAGAGAGGTGTGGGTGGTAGTGTGTATCCTGCCGCGTGGCGCGGGAGTCCTGCCGCGTGGCGCGGAGTTGTGACGCGTGACCACGAATGCGCGGTATAAACTGCCGCGCCTCGAGCGTCTTCTCCACTCCACGCACCGTCGTGCCACCACCATGCCTCCGAGGAGAAACAACACTACCGGTTTCCGCAGCGTCCGATCACGGCAGAACGGAATGTTCACCGCGACTATCCGCTGCGGGGACGACCGCATCCCCCTCGGCTCCTTTGCGACGGCATCGGAGGCCGCCCGCGCTTGGGACGCGGCGGCCTGGCGCCTCAGACGCCCGCGGTCGTTGATGAACTTCAATGACTGCCACACCCTCTGGGAAGCGGAGGCCAGGGCGCCGACGCCGCAGATCGTCACCGCCGCCGACCACCGCCACCTCAGGCACCACGCGTTTCAGGGCCTAGTCGATGCCAGGGACGACCGCGTGGTCCGCGAGTATTACCGCAACAATCCGGGTGAGGAGAGCGCCGACGAGGAGCTATGGAAGACCCGCGCGGCTGAGCGGGCGGAGCGACGCCTCGAACGCCACCTCGAGTTAGATGCCGCTCGGGAGGCGAGGACGAAGGCGCTGCAAGAGCTCCGTCGGGCCGACCACGCCGGCGAAGTCTGGGCCTCCGACGATCCGAGGTGGGGTCCTATGTCGGACATACCATCATGCACCTCCAACGACGAGGAGGAGGTCACCGACGACGACGGCGAGGACGAGGAGTAGCGCGCTAGCGCGTCTGTTTTCTGTTGGCTGTTTAATAAAATAATTTGTTGTATTCCGGGAAACAGCGGCGCGCTAGCTTGTTTGTTTTCTGTTTTCCGTGTGATTTTTCCTGAATTGTTGGATTCAGACGACTAATGGCATTTCGATAGACGTTAAAAAGAGGGGGACATGCATTTCGATAGATAAACAAGGCACACTACACATAATGGCAAGATTGGATCTAAATCTAAACGGAGAGCATAGATCTAAATAAACAAGGCAGTACATAATGGCCAGAGTGCATCGATCTACTAACTAGTCATACTCCTGCCTAGGCCTATAATACTCCGACTCGTAGTCGCCGCCGTCGTCGTCACTATCGTCTGAAGGTGCTCTGCACTCCCTCGGAGGATCACGACTCCAGGACTGGGCGTGAGGGTAGCGCAGGCGGGGGATATCACCGGCCCTGATGTAGTCCATGACGCTCTGTAGAGTCCGTCCGTACCACCATAGCCGACGACCGGCCTCGTGAAAGTTCCCAGGAGACAGACCGTCCTCCTCATACCTGGCGAGCGCCCTCTCACGCCGATTGATGAAGAAGGCATCCCAAGTATGTTGTTTATCGGGATGCCAACTGGGATTCCTCTGCTGCTCCGGCGTGAGCTCGTAGTAGTAGTGGTTGGTGATGGCCGCCTGACGCGCCACACCTTGAGGAATAGGAGGGACCGGCACTTCTCCGGCGCTCAGCATCCAACCGGCGGGAACGTTGTAGCCGCACGGGCAGGGGTAGTTCGAGGCGAAAAGTGCCTCCGCCTGGATGAATGTTAGAGTGGGTACGGTAGAAGCCATGAGAGAGTGGTGAGTTTGTATGTGTTTATGCCAATGGTGTGGCAATGCATACATATATATAGCGAGAAGAAACCATATATCCCTTTAGTCCCGGTTGGGGACACCAACTGGGACTAAATGGTTCGTGTTTCGTTGGACCAATCAGATAGAATCACACGGATCGTGTGTTTCTTTCAAACGCTTGTGAGTCGTTGGATCCGGGGTGTGTTTCTTTCGAGCTGTTGTGAGCCGTTCGATCAGGGCTACGGTGTGTTCCTTTCGAGTTGTTGTGAGCCGTTGGATCAGGGTGTTTCTTAACCGTTGGATTACAACCCTAGCACAACACTTTGTGAGCAAAAGGACCCTATATATAGCCCACCTTCATACACCGGTCGGTTCATCGACCAAATACAAAACATCCGGATTCGCCATCATACGTCCTGCCGTGCATTTAGTATGCATATATGCACCGAGTAGCCACGGTGGGGATGTATGATGGCGATACCGATTGTTTTGTTCTACATCCCCCTTTAAGGTTTTATACATCATATATTCAGTTCATTGACCAAATACAAAACATCCGGATTCGCCATCATACGTCCTGCCGTGCATTTGGTATGCATATTGCACCCAGTAGCCACGGTAGGCCTGTATGATGGTGATACCGATTGTTTTGTTCTACACCCCCTCTTTAAAACATTAATCCATGCTTAGGTCAGTGTTCACTTTGAGCTCGGAGTGGGTAGTAATGTGCAACTGTTCGGGCGGTTCTTAGCCGTTGGATCTAGCACTTTGTGAATCAGAGGACCCTATGTATAGCCCACCTTCATACACCGGTCAGTTCATCAACCAAATACAAAACAACAGAATTCGCCAGCATACGTTATGCCGTGCATTTGGTATGTATATATGCACTTAGCAACCAGAAAACAGATTTGAATGTAAATAGTAAAATAGTTAATAGTTTGAATAATTATTTAGGTAAACAGAAAACGGATTTAATTTAGGCAAATTCAAGCAATTTTCATGTTGAAATTTTTTCAAATTCGAAAGTATATAGAAGTTATTCATGTGTATATTCAAACAATATTCAAATTTTGGCGCTAAAACATTTGGCGCGCCCTGCCAAAAAAAGCATCTGGACGGTGGCCTTTCGTCCCGGTTGCTGCCACCAACCGGGACTAAAGGGGCCTTTCGTCCCGGTTCTTGCCACCACCCGGGACGGATGGCCATGAATATATACACGTCACCGTCCCGGATGGCCACAGAACCGCGCTCAGGGACGAACCGACGCCGCCAGGCTGCCCATTTTTTCCGCCGCCGCACTCCGCCGCCGCGCCGCCACTGCCCCCCTCGCGCGCCGCCCTACCTCCGCCGCCGCACTCCTCCGTCCCGTCGTCGCGCCGCCGCACTCCTCCGTCCCGCTGCCCCTCGAGCCGCCCCCCTCGATCCCGTCGTCGCGCCGCCGCCAGCCCTCGAGCGCCGCCCCTCGAGCCGCCAGCCCGCTCGCGCCTCGCCCCTCGATCCCGTCGCGCCGCCGCCCCTCGATCTCGTCGCGCCGCGCCGCGCCGCCACCCCTCGATCCCGTCGCGACGCCGCCCCCTTGATCCCCGTAGGGCCCTCCGCCAGCCCGCGAAACGCCGCCCCCTCGATCCCGTCGGGCCTCCACTGCCCCGCCGCTGCTGCCCCCCGCCACCGCTGCCCCGCGCCGGCCGCCGCCCTAGAAGAGGTAAAGCCCTGCCTCCATCTCGCCCTAACTAGGTGCTTTTCCCCCCCTTTTTTTTTACTTAATTGTTGTTTTTGTTTTTAGTTATTTATTACTGTTAGAATCATTAGTTATGAATGTTAGAAATTTTAGATTAGACTTAGGAATTTTAGATTTGTTAGAATTGACATAGGAAATGTTAGAAATGTTAGGAAATTTAAAAATGTTAGGAAATTTAAAAATGTTAGAAAATTTTACTAAATTAGTGTTAGAAATTTAAGAATGCATGTTAGGAATGTTAGAAAATTTAACGACGTGAGCTATGACTACCCTTATCTATGGATGCGTATTATCATACGTTTAAATATTTCATGAATATGTTGCTCTTTTTGTGTAGTATCTATAAGCAATTTTGATGAAAATAATTGATCATTAGTTATTATCTATAAGAAATTTTGATGAAATGGATCTCAAACATATAATTACTCTTTTTGTATAGTATGGAGCCAAGAGACGAAGATGCCAAAAACTTGCTCGAGGGTTTCATCCGCGGGGCCGACGTAGATACCGATGTGAGCCAGTGGATGAACAACTCCGGTGAGGGAGATCCGGAGCTCACCCAGGGAGACGACTCCGGTGAGGGAGAAGCCGACGGCTCCGATATGGGAGCAGCCGACGGCTCCGGTGGAGCCGTACAAATTACAAACACCGGCTCCGAGGTGCATATATAGATATGTTAATTAATGAAGCATCTGTTGTCTATATACATGTATTAACAGTGTTTCTATTTTTAGCCATCCGGTTCAAGCATATCAACCGTAAAAAAGACTAAACGAGGCGCAACAAATAAGTTGAAAGATACAGAAAGATATAGGATCGACACGATCCCAGCAGACGGCGCACCCGAGCTTCCCGCTGATGTTGCCCAAAAATTTGTGAAGCAATGTGGAGTGCTAGTTAGGGATCACATCCCGATCACTGTTTATGAGCGGAATAAGCCAAAAGATCCGCGAAAACAAGGAATTTCATATGTCAGCAAAATAGCCAAAGATCATCTTTTCTCGAAGATTTTGGCTAATTTCAACTTACCCTTGCCGGAGGTGGACGAGAATGAAGCGGCTGTGAATGAGGCCGATGTAACTAAAATGAAAATTGAGATACGGGAAAAGGTCAAGGCGTGGATCCTGAAAAAGATGGCCGAGCAATTCAAAAACTGGAAGAAAAGATTGAACCTTGACTATGTTAAGAAGAACAAGACTCCAGATTTCACTCAAGGGTATGAGAAAATAAAACCCATATGGGCAGATTTCGTGAAGTACAAGCTGTCAGAGAATGAACTAGAAAGGACAAAAACAAATGAGAAAAACGCCGCCAAAAAGGTATATCACCATGTTATGGGGCAAGGTGGCTACAAGGGTTCCAGTCCCAAGTGGGAGCAATGGGAGAACGACCTGATTAAGCTAGGGATCACTCCCGAGCCGTTCTTGTGGGTCGAGCGGACAAGGTCATGGTTCTACAGGCATGGGGGCACGTTGGATGCCGAAGGAAATGCAATCTATAACCTAAGGCATAAAGAGAGTCCTCTACCCATAGAAAAGCTGAGAACCGCAATAAAGGACGTTAAAGAGGGGAAGTTCGTGCCAGATAGAGAGAACGACGAGCTCACACGCGCCCTCGGGAATAAGGAACACGGAGGGCGTACACGAGGCATAAAAGGCACTCCTCCGTGGAGTATTGCATTCGACTCCACCAAAAAGTTATACCCCAATAGAAGCCGTCAACGTAGAAAGGACGCGGAGGCAGCTGAAGCAGAGAATTAGGCAAACTGGAGGCGTCAACTTGAAGAACAGATAAAGCGGACGCAGGATGTAGCAAAGAAGCAGCAGGACCAAATTAACACACTTAGCTAGCAGATAGTGTCTACCGACGCATCAATACACATGGTACAAGTTGAAGTCGAGGCTACCAACGCCGCACATTCTCATCGCAAAAGCAGCGTTGCGTCCACGCAGCTACCGGGTGATGATGCACCGCCGATGATTCACCCGGTGGATGATATCACGGAGTTGACAACCTGTGAGCTCCACGTGAAGGTCGTCAATATAACCATCAAGGCGGCGGCCGGCTATGTCTTACCAATTGGCAACGAACCAACTCACCATAGTCTTCCGGTTCCACGGGGCTATGCTGTTGTTGGGGTCGATGAAGTTGTCAACGGATTCGAGCGGGTAAAGCTTGATTTCCCTGAAGGTGAAGACGAAGAGTTGACTGAACTCGGAGAGGCCAAGAACTTGACCGTTCTATGGCTAAAGGAATGCATTGTGCTCCCAAATCAGACGGCAAAGTCATCGAGTCCTCGCCATTCTCCAGCGCAAAAGTCTCCGGCGCGGTCGTCTTCGCGATGCATGCCGTCTCCGGCGCGGTCGCCTACGCCGTGCACGTCTCCAGCGCGGTCGCCTACGCCGCCGCGTCAGCCTTCTCCGCCCACTAAGTTTCTGCCGAAACGTAAAATATCACCGAAACGTCAACGGTCACCCCTCCCGAAGGTACCAAAGGAGGTACCCAAGTTACCTTACGACTATACTCCCGAGGAAACCCAGAAAATCGCAAAGGACGAATACGAGGCGTGGAAATCGAAGCGGAAGGAGAAGCAAAAGGCAGATTTCCCCGAGACCGAAGAAGAGATAGAACGAGCTTGGAAAATGGTGAAGACTCTTCATCAACCCGAGCCGAGTCTGTCATCTGACTATGACCGCTCTATTCTGAAGTCACACCAGGAAATGGTGCGGTCGACGAAGAGTAGTAGCGCAAGCGGGAAAAAGGGGAAAATCAGTTGATCAGCTCGGAGAGCAGAAAAAACAATCCACGTCCCCGCTCAAAGTGATTTCCAATACCCAGGTGGGGCCGAGCACTAATATTGCTGACGAGCAAATTGATCCGGAGTTTATAACACTGTACGCAGACAAGGCAGCTGATGCGGGTTTGTCCATTGCTGAGTATATGCAAACAGTAGACTACTTCCCTGAAACTGAATGTGCGTACAAATACCAGTACGGGAAGCCTCTCGTCAAACCCGAGGAGATAAAGGATCTACCAACGAAAATGCGAAGAGTGCATAGTTGGTATATGGAAGCCGTTGAGAAATCTATGGACTGGATATGTCTCAGCGTTAAGGACGAGCACTATGGGTATGGAAATGGATTGGTTATGATTCAATTTGACGAAATGTTTCAGTTATACCAGCAGCAGGCCCTCGACAAAGCTGTCCTTAGTGCATATTGTCTGTAAGCACTTATTTCTCTAGCTCACCTCATTCATTTGCATATTTATATATATATATAGTACACTCATATATTATAATTACAGAATGAAGATTCTCGAATGCAAAAGAGGTGGAATCTATGATATTGGGTTCATTGATCCAAATATTGTTTATGAAAAGACTCTTCAGCTATCTGCCAAGGATACAGAAAATAATATTCTGAGGGCAATAATGTTTAACCAACACCGACGGGAAATACTATTTCCTTACAACTTCGGGTTAGTGTTACTTTGTTCTAAACATTCTGTTTTACTTACTCGATGTTCACTGTATAATTGATGAGTTCTGCGTGCGCAGCTTCCACTATATTCTGCTAATCTTCCAAGTTGACAAAGGAAAAGTAATGGTAATGGACCCAAAACGTAAACCCCTAGCGACGTGGGCTGACATGCAGGAAATGATCCAGCGGTAATTTCAATCTTTATTAATTTCAGTATTTATATATGGCACTATATCGACTACTTTGTTTCATTTTCGGATATCAAGTAATTACTAACTCTTTTTATTATTTTTTTTTCTCGGGTAGCGTTTGGAAGAGGTTAATAAAGAAGTCTCCCGGTGAATGGAAACCAAAGCTTATATTTGATGTTGCGCAAGTAAGTACTATCTAGATCCGCGCGCATCTCCTTGATTCTAGTGTCGATACCATTATCATGGCTGGTTGATTATTATTTTGATTGAAACCATATTCTCGTAAAGTGCTTGCAACAAGGAGACGGGAATCACTTGTGTGGATACTATGTTTGCGAGTTCATTCGTCAGACGACATGTCCCAAGGGCAGAAATTTAAAGCAACTTCATGTACGTTAGTCGTCAATTCTTCTTATTACCATCTATTTTACTTACTTAGTTTCATATATATATATATATATATATATATATATATATATATATATATTTATATATATATATATATTGAGACCACTCTTCTTTATATTAGATCGAACGGCTTCGGGACGGTCTTCTACCAAGGGACCGCATACGAGCAATTCAGGAGGAAATTGCGGGCTTCTTAGATGCAGAGGTCCTAAACGTAGATGGAGAGTACTATACCCCCGGTTGGAACTGAATTTGATTTTGTAATACACTCCATCGGTCATGTAATATGCTCGATATACTTTGTTTCCGTAATATAAGTGTACGTTCCGATCCTATTCTGCTTTATATACTTATTCACTCGTGGGATCCGGGAGCTCCGGGGAGGGTCCACCGAGGCTCTTCTCTTCTTGTGGGACCCGGGAGGTCCGGGGAAGGGCCACCGGGGCACCTCTCTTCTCATGGGATCCGGGAGGTCCGAGGAGGGGCCGCCGGGAGGTCTGGGGGTCGCAAAACGCAAATCGTAAAATTTCTGCCGCGACAGAGAAAAGGGCAAAAGCCCTGCCGCGGCAGAAGGGGCATGGGTCCCGGGTCGTATTGAGAACCGGGACTAATAGCCCTGGCCAAGTTCCAGCTCACGGGCCACGTGGTCAGCCCCATTCGTCCCGGGTCCGGGCACAACCGGGACCAATGGGGGAGGGGTATTTGTCCCGGATGCCCCATCCCGGTTGCACAACCGGGACAAATGGGGCTTACGAACCGGGACTAATGCCCCTATTTCCACTAGTGGATTAAAGCCCGGTGGTGAGGAAGGCTTCTCAGGGCACTAGCCAATTTGTGACTATGTCACGTGGGCCATCACTACTCCTCAAGTAAAATACTTATCCTCAAGAAGAGAACAAACTAAAGATTTAACCCTGGTGTGAGAAAACCTTGCCAGTTAAAAGTATAATTAGGCCATTATCACCGAAAACAAACAAACTGTTACCGGCATGTTCAATCTATTTAATCCGTGAGCAGCAGTAAAACGGAAAGGAAAATAAATCTTAAGGTATAACGATCTATAGAGTGACGTTTGAAAACACATGGAAACCCATCAAGTCTACCAGGCGATACCTAAACGCCGTGTAGACGGCGCAGCAAAGCGCGCTTCCCGTCTAGTACACATGATGACATGACTAATGTTCTGCATGTAGCAGGCTGAAAATAACCACTGTACTAGCCACATGCTCGGTTCAGATCACTAAATATTTTCAGTCCCTATGACCTCGCTGCCCGATGCACATGGACCTTGTCTCCTCGTGCAGTCGTGTGCAGAGAGCTTGTCAGACCAGACAACTACAGGATTGAATGACGTGTAGAGTGCCTGCAGCTGACATTTAGGGAGCCCGGTCCTAGTGTTGTCGTCTCATACAAAGGATTGGATCTGGCTAAATGTTTTATTAACGTATATTTCGTGTTGAAGTTTTGCAAAAGGATTAGATTTATGAAATGTGTCCCGTATATCTCCTTCGACAAGTGGGACCCCTAGTCAGCCACACAACGGAGGAGTCTGGTAGTCATTTGACTTGAACCATTTCCCGCTGCTATCTCTGATCGGTGATTTGCACTATCGCAACCACCCTTGTAATCGCCAACTGACCGGCTTGCCGTAGGGAGTCAGCAGCGACCAAGTAGGCCGGCATGGCATCACTCGTTGCTAGTCACCGTCCTATTTTTGCAGTGCAACCGGTCATGTCCTTATTTTCGATGGATTTTTCGCCGACGTTTCAGGATGAAGAGGGAAGTGTTTATGGAAATCTGGAATGGAGTTCTTTACTATGATGACTACTTCAAGTTTAAGAGAGATTGCACCACACTTCTTGGATTCTCACGCGTTCAGAAACACACTGCTGCTATATAGTACTTTGCATATGAAGCTCCTGCATATTCACTGCATGACTACCTCCGTTTGTGAGGGTCCACCGCTGTTGAACCCACATACCCATTTTGCAAGGTGGTGGCGGTACAAGGAAAAGGGAGAGGGTTTCCTTGTACGCTTGGGAGCATTGATTGCATATATATATATATAGGACAAATTCAGGCTACTTCCGGGTGTAGCTACACCCATATGTGTTTAGTATGATGTATGTAGTATCTATCATACCGGCGAGTATGTACATGTAGTATGCAGTATATATTACTATTTCGGGAGTATATATACTACTTTTTATGTAGTATGTGTAATTTTTCTACATACTCCTTTTATAGGTAAATATATACAGGTATTTTAAATATATAGTGCAAAATACATGCTCAATTTTATAATTTTCACGAAACTTGTTTTGGAGTATCTTAGATATAGTATATGAACGTAGTCAGATCGAAAAAGTATGACACATACCTCCGTACGGCAGTATATGAGACGTGGGTGTAGCTACACCAAGGAGTAGAAATCATTTTCCCTATATATATATATATATATATATATATATATATATATATATATATACCTTTTTTCAATATACCTTTTTTGCGTACATGAATGCAGTATATGTCGAAATAATATAAAATATGGAGATTGTAATGAAATTTTTCACATAACTCAATTTGGGGTATCTAGTATTAAATAATGAAGTATATTAAAAATATTAAAGAGGTATATTTGATTCATCTATGTGGTACATTGAACTTTGAGAGTACGTACACTCAGGTGTACAGAACCATTTTTATATATATATATATATATGAGTGTAGTGAAAATGCATATTTTCAAAATATGACTGGTGCGCAACTAGTTTCAAAACAGTGCACCACAGGTATGGTTTTCAAAATTAATTTAAAAAAAGTGGGAGAATACCCGTGGCGCACCAGCTTGGTGAACATGTGCGCCATGACTATTTTGTTCAAATTTCAAAAGAAAAGGTAGGACAGATCTGGCCGCCCAATTTTTCGAAATTAAAAAAAATAAAAACTGGATGAATATGGTGGCCGAAGAAGAAGTGCGGGCCATGGAGAAGAGGTGGTGGCCGGAGAAGTGGTGGTCTCCGGAGAGGAGGTGGTCGCCAGAGTGGACGCGAGCCGGGTTCGAAATTTATAAATGCCTCCCAAACTTAGTTGTGACGCATCGAACATGGGGTGCGCCGCGGCTATCTTTTTTTTTTGAATTTTTTTGTACGAAAAAATATGCTGGTTGAAATAATTTTTTTCCTTTTGGAATTTCCCGATTCTGATTAAAGTTCACCGAGTAAACCCGGGTGAAATCGATTTCTTTTTTCCTCTAGTTTTTTTGGTATATTATACTTTAAATTTCAACACCGTATGCAAAAGTTATAGCCGTTATACTTTTGTCACCTACTTCTGCATAGAAAGTCAAAATTCATCTTTGAAATTTTTCCAAAACACAAGACCTTAAAACCTACCTAGATCTCAAATGAATTAATTTTTTAAGCTTCTACCATTTTTGTTTATTTTTTACAAAACTGAAAAGGCGGTCTACGAGGTGTGTGTGGAGTGACATTTTTTGGCCAGGCATTGCCGTGGCGCACCGTATTGTTGGTGCGCCAGGGCTAAGGCACATTTGGCACCCCCAGCTCTCCCCCTCCCACCCGCCCATCTATAGGTGTGGCGCACGGCACCGTGGTGTGTCACGGGTATGTACCTTAGCCATGGCGCACCAACAATACAGTGCACCACGGCTATTAGAGGGCACCACGGCCACCCCATCCACCTATATGCATGGCACACGGCGTTGATGGTGCGCCACGACTATATCCTTAGGCGTAGAGCATGAGAGTGTGGTGCGCCACTGGTACTTCAGCATGGCACACGTGCAGCGTGGTGTGCCACGGCTATTCCTCCACCTATAGATATTTTCATAGTAGTGACACCCAACATCTATTCCCAACTATTCACAATATTGCTTCCGGTTCGCCCGAAGTGAGAGTTTCCATATATAAGTACATGAAATCACTAGAGAAAAGGTGATGCCTATGAAGCTAGTCATTCCCCAAAGTGGAATCTTGGACATATACAAGCCACATCACACTTCTACGCACATGGTATGACACAACCTAGGTATTGTTCGTATTCCGACGCTGCGGAGCCCTGATCTAGCAAAACACTAGCCCCGGTGGAGAAAAGCTCGATTATTGGTGATCTGGGTCACTTGCCCGAGTAGAATCTTGTAAATCTGCAACCCATGGAATAGTTGTCCACACATGGTATGGCACCACCTAGGTATTGGTGCGATTCCGATACTCCGGAGCCCGGCTCGGACGAAACCCTAGCCCAGCTGAAGAAATGTCCGACTATATACATCTACACCCCGTACCAGCGTCGAAAGGGGTAAAAAGGTGAAAAAAATTGCTTTTTTGTGTAAGGGTAGGCCATAGGAACACCAAAACTAAGATCTATCCCAATTATTTACAAGATTTTCTCCGATTCGCCCAAAGTGGGAGTTTTCCTCCAAAACCTTCCGACAATAAATCAGCCGCCAAACACATAGTTAGAACAAAACACACGGTTTCTCCTAGATACAACCCCATAGTGGCTTGTGACTGCCTTGCATTGACATGTCGAGGATAAAACTACAATGTGGGACCTAGCTAGGGAATCTGACTACTTTGTATATTGGATGACTACGAAGAACATTGAGCAACCGGTCGCCGCCAAAGAATGGTGGCTCGTGAAGCCTTGTACTATCCACCCCCGGTCACCGGAGTGGACGCAAGACGGGTTCAAAATTAAGAAATCCCTCCTAAACTTAGTTCTGACGCACCGGACATGGGGTGCGCCACGGCTATCTATTTTAGTTTTTTGAATTTTTTTTACGAAAAAATCAGCTGTTTAAAATAACTTTTTTTCCTTTTGGAATTTTCCGGTTCTGAGTAAAGTTCACCGAGTAAACCCGGGTGAAATCGAGTTCATTTTTTCCTCTAGTTTTGGCTATATATATTATACTGTAAATTTCAACATCGTATGCAAAAGTTATAGCCGTTATACTTTTTTCACCTACTTTTGCATAGAAAGTCAAAATTCATCTTTGAAATTTTTTCAAGCAACGAGACTTTAAAACCTACCTAGATCTCAAAGGAATTAATTTTTTTAAACTTCTACCATTTTTGTTTATTTTTAACAAAACTGATAAGGCAGTCCACACGGGTGTGTGGAGTGAAATTTTTGGGCCAGGCATTGCCGTGGCAAACCGTATTGTCGGTGCGCCATGGCTAAGGCACATTGGGCAGCCCCAGCTCTACCCCCACCCCACCCGCTCATCTATAGGTATGGCGCACGGCATTGTGGTGTGTCACGGGTATGTACCTTAGCCATGGCAAACCAACAATACAGTGCAACACGGCTATTAGAGGGCACCACGGCCACCCTATCCACCTATATGCATGGCGCGCGGCGTGGATGGTGTGTCACGGCTATGTCATTAGGCGTAGAGCACGAGAGTGTGGTCCTCCACTGGTACTTCGGCAAGGCACACGTGCATCGTGGTGCGCCACGGCTATTCCTCCACCTATAGATATTTTCATAGTAGTGAAAGCAACATCTACCCCAACTATTCACAAGATTGCTTCCGGTTCGCCCGAAGTGGGAGTTTCCATATATAAGTACATGAACTCACTAGAGAGACGGTGATTCCTGTGAAGCAAGTCACTCCCTTAAGTGGAATCTTGGACATATACAACCCACATCACACTTCTACGCACATGGTACGGCACAACCTAGGTATTGTTGGTATTCCGACGCTGCGGAGCCCCGCTCCGGCAAAACACTAGCCTCGGTGGAGAAAAGCTCGATTATTTACGTCTGCATCCGGTTTCAACGTCTAAAGGGGGCACACCAATGAAAAAATTTACTTGGTTGCGTTCGGGTATGCCATAGGAACACCTAAAAACAATATCTACCCCAACTATTCACAAGATTCTCTCTAGTTTGTCCGAAGTGGGAGTTTCCAGCTATAAATCCAGGAACTCACTAGTGAAGAAGTGATGTTGGTGATGTGGGTCACTTGCCGGAGTAGAATCTTGTAAATCTGCAACCCATGGAACAGTTGTCCACATATGTTATGGCACCACCTAGGTATTGGTGCGATTCCGATACTTCGGAGCCCCGCTCCGGCGAAACCCTAGCCCAACTGAAGAAAAGTCCGACTATTTACATCTACACCCGGTACCAGAGTCAAAAGGGGTAAAAAGGTGAAACTTTTTGCTTTTTTGTGTAAGGGTAGGCCATAGGAACACCAAAACTAAGATCTATCCGAATTATTCACAAGATTCTCTCCGGTTCTCCCAAAGTGGGAGTTTCCCTCCAAAGACTTCCCGACAACAAATCAGCCGCCAAACACACAGTTAAAACAGAACACACGGTTTATCCTAGATACAACCCCATAGTGGCTTGTGACAGCCTTGCACTGACATGTCAAGGATAAAACTACAATGTTTGACCTAGCTAGGGAATTTGAATGCTTTGTATATTGGATGAATACAAAGAACACTGAGCAACCGGTCACCGCCAAAGAATGGTGGCTCATGAAGCCTTCTACTATGCACCTTATGATTAGCACCTTATACTTCGAACCAGTCGGAGAAACCGCCGCAAGCCTATGCACGAGAACCGACACAGATTGTGGGTATCGTAGTAGTGAACTCACTTGAGAGAAGATGATTCCAGTGAAGCGGGTCACTCCGAGGAGTGCAATTCTGGAAATATACAACCCACAACACACTTTTACACACATGGTATGGCACCAACTAGGTATTGGTGGTAATCCGACACTCCGGAGCCCTCCTCCGGTGAAACCTAGCCCCGCTAGAGAAAAGCATGACTATTTACGTCTACACCCGCTACCATCATCGAAAGGGGTAGAAAAGTGAAACATATTTTTGGTTCTGTTAGGGTAGGACATAGGAACAACTAGAAAAAAGATCTACCCCGATTGTTCATAAGATTCCCTCTGGTTCGTCCGAAGTGAGAGATTCCAGCTATAAGTCTAGGAACTCACTAGAGAGAAGGTGATGTCGGTGAAGCGGGTCACTCCCCGGAGTGGAATCTTGGACATCTACAACCCACATCACATTTTTACACACATGGTATGGCACTACCTAGGTATTTGTGGGATTTTGACGCTCCAGAGCCCCTCTCCGGCGAAATCCTAGCCTCCCTGGAGAAAAGTATGATTGTTTATGTCTACACCGTACCTGCATCAAAAGGGGGGGTGGAAAAGTGATTTTTTTTTCTTTGTTATGTTAGGTTAAGCCATATAAACACCCAAAACTAGGATCTACTCCCAACTATTCACAAGATTCCCTGCGGATCGTCCGAAGTGGGAGTTTTCGGCTGTAAGTCTAGGAACTCACTAGAGAGAAGGTAATGCCGGTGAAGTGGGTCACCCAACGGAGTGGAATCTGGGACAGCTACAACCCGCGTGACACGTTTACACACACGGTATGGTATCTAGGTTTTTGTGGGTTTTGGATGCTACGTAGCCCCGCTCCGTCGAAATCCCAGCCCCGCTAGAGAAAAGTACGACTATTTACGTCTACACCTCGTACCAGCGTCGAAAGGGGGTAGACAAGCGAATTTGATTTCCTTGTTATGTTATAATTGGCCATAGGGATGCCCAAAACCAAGATATATCCCAACAATTCACGAGATTCCTTCCGGTTCCCCGAAGTGGGAGTTTCCAGCCATAAGTCACTAGAGAGAAGGTGATGACGGTGAAGCGATTCACTCCCCGGAGTGGTATCATGGACATATACACCCACACCACACTTTTACACACATCATATGGCACGACCTAGGTAGTGGTGGTACTTTGACGCTCCGGAGACTCGCTCCGGCGAAACCCTAGGCCCGCTGTAGAAAATATCGACTATTTTCGTATACACCCGGTACCGGCGTCGAAAGGGGGTATACAAGTGAAACTTTTTCCTTGACTCTCTATGGATAGGCCATAGGAACACCAAAACCAAGATATATAGAACCTATTAACAACATTCGCTCCAGTTTGCCCGAATTGGGAGTTGCCCTCCAAAAATTTCCTGACAATAAATCAGCCGCCAAACACACAGCTAGAACAAAAGACATGGTTTCACCTAGCTACAGCCACGCAATTGCTTGTGAATGCCTTGCATAGACATATCCAGGATAACACTGCACCGTGAGACGTAACAAGGGCATCCGAATGCTTTGTATATTTGATGAACTACAAAGAAAACCGTGCAAGGTCGTGTGGCTCACGAAGTACTCCCTCCGGTTCATATTAGATGACTCTCAACTAGATGTATCTAGTACTAAAATATGTCTAGACACATCTATATGAGAGTCATCTAATATGGAACGGAGCGAGTAGCTTTTAAAGAAAAATGCATGGCGCGAAAGGCAGTCAGATGAAAAAGTTGGGAGATGTTCCCGCCTATGGTTCTAATATTTTCCCGAATCTTTTAAGCACAGACACTCGGCAAACACTAAGCCCTTGACGCTGGAAGATGTGGCGCAGTGTGAAATTCCCTCACCCTTCCGCCGCCAACATAGTGCCGAGTATTCCCACGGAACATTGGGCAAAGAGTCGAGCCAAAGGTCAGGGACGAACCTAATATTTCACGTTGTTTCATTGCCGAGCACGTATGGTTTTGAAATGAAGATACTAGTACGTAGATCTCACGCGTAGTGTGGTCCTGATCAAAGTTTTAAATAGCCGGCTATAGCCCGGCTATAGCCAGGCTATAGCCTTCCGAGAGGCTTGGGGCTACGGCTAGAGCCTTCAGAGGCTATATGGAGAATAGCCGCTAATAGCCCGGCTATATGGATATAGCCCGAATATAGCCTCTTAGCCCGGCTATATCGCGTCTAGGGGTCCAACAAATTTGGACCAAAATTTGTCACCTCCGTCAATTCCGGAGCCCAAATCAATCACCGGTGGTTATTTAATTTCTATTGTGAGGTGCGAGTGCGACCCATAGTGACCTGGTTTCAGAACCGCTAAACCGTGTCACGAATAGTTGTTATTTAAACTCCTGATTGTTCGTTCATCTTATATGATTATGTCGTTACGTTATGCGTTTGCGAATAATACTATATAAATGATTATATGTTGTCTAAATTTTACTATTCTTTCAATATTCTAGCAAAGCGGCTATGTGGTTATAGCCCGGCTATAGCCCGGCTATAGCCTTTCATAGCTTCTGAAATCGCCGGGGCTATATGCCATAGCCCGCTATTTTAAACTATGGTCCTGATGCATTATTAATTTTATTTGGAAATGAAGTGCTGGAAAATAAAAGAACGAAGCTATATTTTGGTGGATTTGAGGCGGCTCACAAATTCATCGATGCACCTCTCGTGGCACTCCCGGTCCGCCACGATCTTCTGCAGCTTCTTGGCGTTGGCCGTGAAGACCCCATCCTGATCTTTGGTGACGGCGCTGATGGCTGCGGCTACGGCTTCCCTGTGGAAGGAGGATCCATCGTCGCCATGCCTGGCCACCTGCACCCCTACCCCTTTGGCCTCCATGAGCTCGGCGTTGAGCCACTGGTCGACGGCGATTGGCAGCATGACGAGGGGATGCCCGAACAGAAGCCCTTCGATGGTGGAGACCCAGCTAGAGTGCGTGAGGAAGGCGGCAACAGAGCCGTGCGCCAGCACGCTGAGCTGAGAGACCCAGCCGGTGGACACGAGGCCGAAGTCGCTCGTGCGCTCCTCGAACCCCGGAGGGAGGCCGGCGGGGTTCCTGAGCGCCCAGAGAAAGCGCTTCCCGGCGAGCTCCAGGCCGAGGGCCATCTCGCGCACCTGATCCGCGCGCAACGGGGCCTCGCTTCCCATGGCCACATACACCACCGACTTGGGTGGCTGCGCGTCGAGCCAACGGCTCAGTCCAGCCCCAGCGTGGTCGTCCTTGTCCTTGCGTGGTGACACCGCCGGATCCGGAGGGAGTAGGCCGAGTGCGACATACGGCCTGGCAAGACCGGGGTCGATGGCAGCGATGGACTCAGGCTCCAGCTCGACACAGCTCCGAAAGGCCAAAAGCTGGCACCCCTAGAAGGTCGTGTAGCAGCGCTTGAGGACGGCGAGCCCCGACGCGCCTTTCGTGGACAACTGCATTTGTGGTGGTAGACTCTTTTCCTGCGTATGCTCGACGAGAGGCCCATTCGGCACATATTGTAATGCTACCTCACCTACTGGCGCATCGTCCAGGCCTAACGAGGCACGAAGAGTCAAATTCATCTCGGACGCATTTTTCATGGCACTCGCTACAGTCAATCCAATTGCTGACGCAGCTGCTATGACCTCGGGGTCCTGTTCCGGACCGGCTTTCACTACGAGCGGGGGGATCGATTGTTTATTTTGCATCCCGAGCTGGTCAACTTGTTTCCCGCTTTTTTTTCCTTTCTTCTTTCTCCTCCTTCAATATTTCTGCTTGCCTACGAAGTTCACTTCCATATTCGTCAGGCATATTCAGCTCGGCTTGGGACGGTTGCGTCAAAAAACCCGTAGCCCACTTCTTTGCCTTCGGAGTGTATACTTCCTTGGGCTTAGGCTCTTTTAGCGCCTTCTGATCGGCCTTCCATTTCTCATAATCATCATCCGCGGCCAATTTGATTTCAGCTTCAGTAAGTTCCCAAGGCCTTGGGAGGATAGGCTTCAGTGATGGCTCCGGTACCCGTGTGGTCTTAGGTACATAAGGCTCCGGGTTAATATTCCAGGAGCGGGTTTCCTTGATGTCCGCCTGCTTCTGCTTCTTCGTCGGAGGAGGAATGGGGGGTGGGGGCTGCTTACCCGCCGGAGGAGGATTGGGGGGCAGCGGCTGCTTACCCGCCGGAGATTGTGGATCCGGAGACGGCGTCGAATGGCGTGAAGGAGGTGTAGGTGAACCACCACCAACACCACCACCACCACCACCACCACCATCGGAGGGGGGTGGACTTGTTAGCCTTGGCTCCTCGCCTGGAAACACTATGTACTTCTTTTTCCATAGAATGAACTGACGCTTGACATCTCCATGTCTTCTCTCCCCTTCGGGTGTAGCTATGTCAATCTCTAGGTCCTCAAACACTTGGACTATGTCTTCCACCGTGACATGAGCATAGCCATATGGAATGGGGTTGTTGTGGTGGAGTGCT
The DNA here is from genome assembly GCA_028641055.1 of Alopecurus myosuroides. Taxonomy (NCBI): domain Eukaryota; kingdom Viridiplantae; phylum Streptophyta; class Magnoliopsida; order Poales; family Poaceae; genus Alopecurus; species Alopecurus myosuroides. The sequence goes on from CM054061.1 coordinate 368,618,756, forward strand.
CCAGGTGTACAGAGTAAAGCACTGCCGGTAGCTACGTACGTCGAAATGTTCCCCACGGGATAATGCAGATCACATTCTTTCATCTCCTTTACATCATCCACGGGATAGTGAGGCTCCGGTGCACGAATCTCCATCATCGGTGCATTAGCACCTGCAGGCGGGGCCTCCGTGGAAGCCACGCTGCTGGCTTCCGAGATCTGCTGCATGATCTTCATGCGGCCCTGCAGGCGCCGATCTTTCTTTGACAAGTCCATGCACGGTCTGCTTCAACTCACTAAGTTCCGATACAACCTTCGCCAAAAGATCTGCATCCCGGTCCGTATTTCTCTTACGGCTTCTGTAACAGCACGGGTCATTGTCCTGGGAAAACCCTACTTTCCACGGCATCTGTCTTTGCCTCGTACATGTCCTCCGTGTTCATCATTCCCGAGGGCTTTTGTCAGTGCGTATTTCTCTCTGTTGAACGTGATCAAGCCCTGTTGAGCTTGGGTCAATGCGTCAATAAGGGCTTGGGTGGGAGCAAACTTTTTCTGCCGGTGAACACATGCCCCTGTCTCCGGGTCTAGCGATCCCCCATGCCCGTACCACCAGCATTTGGCTCTTTTGTCCCATCCCTCTATACCTAGAGGGATTCCTAGCGCCCTCAGGCCCTCCGCCATCTTCCTCCACTTAGGCGCCGAAAGGCGGTATCCTCCTTGTCGTGGGATAATCACGGCAGACGTTACCGGGGGTAACTTGTCTTGGGGCAAATCGACGCTGGTGTTTGGGAGAGGGTTTTGCTCAAGGGAAACCATGGTGATATGCGATCTGGTAGCCGCAATCAAGTCGCCGAGTCTACGATCTGAATATACTATCTCGATACTCGTGTTACAAGGGAAACTCGATATCTCGTAATCTCTATCTCGCAAGCTTGTGTGTCTCGTGAACTCGTTCGATCTAACCCTGGGGGCCGGCTTATATAATCCTCGGATCCCCTGGCTTGCTATCCAAGGCGTACTCGGAATCCTACCCGGACACTACTTACAAAACCCTAAACTTCCTTATCGGAACCCACAATCCGGGTTACGAGGCCTACACTCCTGGGCCTTCTATAAGCCCTTTATTCCTTGGCCGGGTCTTGCGCAGCGTGCTTTGGACCGAGTTACTCCCAGGCGTTAGCCTACCGGGTTATCATCCCTCCATCAGTAGTCCCCAGAATAGTTTGGGCTTCACGGAATCCTCCTTGAAGCGCATGCTATTCCCTGCAAAAATAACAAACATACAAATTTATAGAGGCCGGGTTAAGTTGCTTTAATAAACAGCTAGGCCTAACTCCATCGGTGGTCCATATAATAACCCGGTTTCCTCTGAATCCATCTTTTACTTTTCCGGGTCAATGCCCCGATGAAAATACCAAAGATCCGGATTATTTCACTCGTTAATTGGTCCAGATATCGCGGAAGAGATTTACTTCCTATCCATTCCGGATATCTCGTCCAGCACTTAACGCGTATCCCACAATCCCTTATCCCGAAATTTTTGGTTCCCGCTCGTTGGCCTAGGTTTCTCCACCCGTACCTATAAATAGGCACCTAGGGGGTGACCTAACCCCAACGGTTCATTCCTTCCACCTTCTTCTTCCTCACCGGCGCCACCTCGCATGGATTTCCGCAGCGCCTCCACGGAGACCTCGAGCGCGCCGCCGGAGCCGAGCCGCCGTCAGCTGCGCTCATCCACGGTTCGCCCCACGCCGCCGCCAGTTTCCGCCGCCGCGCCCTTGAGCTGCCCGCCGGGAGTCGCGAGGGGACATCACGACTGCGCCATCTGCCGCCGTCGCGCCCTTCTCCAACCCACACCGGTAAGCTCCTTGCTCCCATTGATTTAGCTTCTAATTTCTCCGTTTGACCTAGATTAGATCTAGGTCCGCCCACGGGCCATTTCTTGTTTCACGCCGGATTAGGTCGTATAGCTCCATCCTGGTTTGTTCAATCGCTTAACAGATGACCACATATCACTCCCCTATCGCTTGTAATCGTTAATTTCTTGACGAAATCATCCACAAATTTTCCAATCTGGATGCAGTTCGCCCAAACTTCCGCGGCCGCTCTTGATACCCGGAAAATCCACCACTTCCGGTTCTTTTACTTGCACTAGATACATAGGCAATCAACCTTTTTTCATAACCGCTTGCCGATACGTAGATATCCCATAATTTATGTACTACTCGTCAATACCCGGATAGTTTGTAATTTTCGCTCGGTCTAGTGATACTCGGACAATTCATAGTTTCCATGCCTCTTACTGATTCTGCTTGTGAATACTCGGATAACTCATAATTCCCAAGTCTTAATGTTTCGTGCACTGTGCTTTGTATTTTGCAGACCGAACCAATGGCTCCTAGGAACAAAGGGAAGCAGCCGGCAAAAACAAGGACGACCCAGTCCATATCCGCCAATTGGGCGCGGTCTTCCGTGACCCAGGCCAAACTGGAACAACTGGCCGAGTCAGGCATCCTCCCTCCTCAGAAGGAGATTCATTGGAGGGTTCCGGGTGACGAGACCCGGCCTACCCCCAATCCCGTCGAGGTAATATGCTTTGTCGAGCACGTGATCCGGGGGTTTCGCCCCCCGGGTCACTCTTTCTTCCGTGAAGTCCTCAGCCACTATGGCTTCCGGGTGTTCGACATAGGGCCTAACTCTATGTTGAACATAACCCAATTTATAGTCCTTTGCGAGTCAAATCTGGCTTTATTTATCGAGCTTTTCCAATGTAAACTGTGCCGCGAAAGCGGTGACGGGGCCCTTTTAGCCTGGGGCGGGGTTTCCATCCAACGCCGCAAAAATTCTCCCATGCCGACTCTAAATCTTAACTCCTATGTTAAGCATTGGCAACTGTCCTTCTTTTATTGCCGGGATACCTCCCCACCCGGCGAGAGGAAGTTGCCGGGTTATTCGGAGGGTCTCTTAGATCTTTCCGACACTTTCAATGCTTTCCCCCCTGAATCGGACAGGGAAGCCATCCAGCCCCTTCTATCAGAAATAGCCGTTCTTTCTGCCCAAGGCCTCCTTGGGCTTAACTTGGTTAAGACATGGGTGGACTTCCGGATCCAGCCCAACTCCATTTGCGCAAAGCTGATGTGCGACTACTCGGGGCACGTCACGGATGCGCTCCGATATTCCTCAAAGAATTACCCAGCCGGCAACACTAACAAGACCATCAAGGGTTTCTTGACGGAGAAGTTGGACGTGATCCGGAACATTGCCGGGTTAGATCCATACACACGCGAGAATCCGGCTCCCGCGGTAAGATCCGGGACTTATACTTTCACTTTCATCCTTGCACTTACGCTTGATACAATCACCAACTCTTACTTTTATGCCTTTACCTCTGGCTGATAATGCTTTCTGGAATATCGAAACTTCCCCTTCCTCCGGAGACCCGGAAGAAGATGAAGAGGCAGCTGACTCGGAGGAAGGAACATTCCGGGTTTGTACCCAACCCAATTTCTGTTAACCTGTTTCTCCATACTTCCTGTTTTTCCGACTGTATTCATTGGTGACTCAGGGCTGGAGGATAAGGAAGAGAAAGAAGACCCGGAAGACGGGGTGGAAACACAGAGTGACGAGAGCGAAGCTGAACCGGTCACCAAGGTTGGAGCTAATAGAAAACCCCGAGGGGTTGTCTTTAAGGTCCCATATCATTCCCTTGCCTCCAAACCATACTCCTTCACTAATATGTGCGAGCTAAACCGTAAACTATCCGACTGTTCATACTTGAAGGAACCACCCCTGATCAAGCGCAGGGTGACCCGGAACACTCCGGGTGACGCCACGCTCAACCCGGATATCCCACCATCTCCGGCTCAACGCGCCGGTACTTCTCAACCTCATCCCGAGTATCAGAGATTTCCTTCTCCCAATCACCCCTTAGCGGGACGACTCCGCGTCTCACTTTCTCAATCTTTGTCAGCTTCTTCCAGGTCCAGCAGCGAATTTCCCTCAGACTTCATGGTGAACTCCGGGTAAGGTTCTTCTCTTGCTGTTATAATACTCATCCATAAATTTCTCCAGCTACACACTAACTGCTTATCGTACCATTATCAGGGCCAAGGTCACTATCAGTGACCAGGATGACATGGAAACTGATGACCCGGGCAAAAAGAACCCAGTTGATGATACGGTGGCTGCGGCTGGCGGCGAGGAGGAGCAAGTGCCACCGGAGAACCCGGCTGGTCGAGAAGCCCAGTATCCAATAGCCTCGCACGCGCATGAGGACGAAGAGGTCAGAATCCTGGGCACAGGGGGAGGCGAGCTGAACTCCAATACTCGAGCGACTCGGGTGCCTTCCCCTGCCAAGGCAAGAACTCGGTCTCCGAGTAACCAGGATCCCGGGTCTTCCGACCCGGGTAATCATTCCTTCGACCAGATGATGAGCGCCCTCCTCGCCCTGAAGGCCACAGAGAACAATATGTTGGAGCGCATGGCTGCTGAACATCAGGTAATACTAACTGGTATTTCATAGTATCCATCTAGTCCCCAAGTTCCGAGTATAACTTGTCGAAGTTGTACTTGGTACTACCTTTTTAATACTTGGGTTATTACGATATCCGACTAAACTTTATCTTTCCGTCCCTTATAGGCACAAATGGCCCGGACCGAGGAAATTTTGGCCAAGACCAATCAACTCCTGGAGACTGAAGTAAAGCTGTGAGAGGCGCTTGAGGTTGAGGTGGAAACGATTAACAAGGATGTCGCGAAGTACAAGAAGAAGTACACCACTGTTCAGGCTGCGCTGAAGAAATTATCAGCCCAAGTTGCCGACACTTATCGTGTCCTACTTGGTGAGATATTATTACTTGCTGGTTCGTGACTTGGTTTTTTCTTGATCCATGATACCCGGAATAATTTGATGTAAACTTTACTGTTTACTTTGCAGGCGCTAACCTTGCGCCCGCAGAAGAAGATGATATCCAAAAGGTAAAAAATTTAAGGACTGTGCTCCGGAGGTTCTGCGCCGGCACTAAATGGATCCTGGACACCATACAGTGGCCGACTGAGGGATATCCGGGTATGGAAACCCTGATCCATGCGTGCTCTACTGTCCCCGCATGGATTGAGCTCTGGAAACGCTCGGCATGCCGGGTTGGGATGACTCGGGGTCTTATGCTGGCTAAAGCTTACTTTCCAAAGCTTGAGCCGGCAAAACTAGTGGCCGGGTTTCCAGAGTTCAAGGCCGATGGCTCCAGGTTTGTCTCCAAGGACTTCAAAGCTGTACAGGCTGAGGTGCGTCACTCGGCGACTACTCTTGCCGATTCTCTGGACCTGAATAGATATGTAACTCCGTACGACGCCGCGGATAAACCTGTGAAGGAAGATATGCCTTTACCCTTCGATATCTTGGAGAAGTGGAATGCTGACTCGGCCAGGAGGAGGGAGGAAGCCGCGAAGAGGGAAGCCGATTTGGAGTTAGAACCCTCCTCCTCTACGCCGGCTGGCCGCCCGCCTGTTCGTCCTGATACTGCCAATCCGGGTGACAACGCTAGGAAGGCCTCCGAGGAGCAAACCCAAGACCAAGACCCGGAAAACAAGGGCAAGGCTGTCGACCCAACCAAGGAGGCCGAGTAAACTCTTGACCGATGCCGTCTCGATACCTCATTCGGCCAATGTTCCTGTAAAATAATTATTCTTTTTGATAGCGCGCTTGTGCGCTTTATGATACTACTATCGTGGCTTGTAATACACTTTGATACCTTAATATATCTCGTGGCCCTTCTGGCCCTTTGCTTGAATTTGATATTCCTTGACTTTGGGCTTTTTCATCCTTGATTTTCTGACTTTCTGCTGTGGTTCCTATTGTGAGACTCGGTTTCCGGGTCTCGTGGGTTTTGACTAGTGGGCTTTTTTCCAAGTCCCCAAGACTCGGATTTTGGGTTTTTGAGCTGAATAGCTAGATAATTTGTTTCTGTTTTCAAATTCCCGAGTCCCCAAGGCCCGAATGCCGAGTCTGGGGTGTCGGGTCTTTCAAAAGGAACAAATTGTTACCTGCTAAGCCCAAAACCTAGAGCCGTTTCACATAGGTTTGGAAGTTATGCTTAATAAACTTTGAGTTTCCGGTTATTAATTAACCTTGTACTCTGCATAACTTATGGTTTAGATGACCCTTTTGACTCTCTTGTACTGTAAGCCGGCTTTCGCGTGGATAATCATGTTGCTACAGCTGTATGAAGACAGGGTCAGGCAAGTCCCATTGGGCATCATGACTGATTGTAATCATACGCTAGCGAATCATGCCACTTTAGTGCGAGTCACATCGAGCTTAAGTAAGAAAAGTCAAGAAAGTTTGGCTCCTTTGTCCGGTTATAAGCTTGCAGCCGTACTTGTTTGCAAGTAATCGGCCTTTATAACTCATAGGCATCACGGCCGGGTCTTTGAGTTTGTAACTGTGCTATTCAGGCAATCAGCCCCCAAGACCTAAATATATGCAACTTACTAAAGGGACTAATGTACTAAGAACAATAAATAATACTTACCTGGAAGAAGAAATAAAAACACAACAGAGATAAAAAACTTGATAAAAAAACACATGAAAAGAAAACAATATATTGTTTTAACCATCTCTTTATTGATATGAGAAAACTTAGGTCAGCAAGCCGCCTCGTTAAAAACCCTCCAGTCCCCTTAGGTACCCTGGATAGGAAAAGAGTGCGTCTGAAACCTGCTGCATGTTACATCGTGTAATTCCACTTGTAAATCTAGTCTAGACTAGGTGTAGTAGGGACGCAGCTGAGCTACGTTCCAAGGTCTTTCTCTCTCTTGCATAGATGAAGTGGTATGAGCGGTGTCATTAACCGTGGCCAACTCTTCCCTTGCATCTATCAAGTAATGTGATCCATTGTGCAGATTCTGGCTTATGATGAACGGTCCCTCCCATGGTGGGGATAGCTTGTGTTTTCCTTCCTTTGACTGCACTAGGCGCAGAACCAGGTCTCCTTCCTGGAAGACCCGGGTTTTGACTCTCCGGCTATGATATCTCCTCAGATCCTGCTGGTATATGGCTGATCTCTCCAAAGCTTGTTCCCTGTATTCTTCTAACATATCCACGGCGTCCTGCCGGGTCTTCTTGTTCTCCACCTCAACGTAAGCCGATACTCGAGGTGAGTCATGGCTGATATCACTCGGCAGCACCGCTTCTGCACCATAAACCATGAAAAACGGTGTCATCTGAGTAGATCTGTTAGGTGTGGTGTTGATACCCAAAACCACTGAAGGTAACTCCTCAACCCATGCTCCCGCAGCTCTGATACATGGGACTCGCAATCGTGTCTTTAATCCACGAAGTAACTCCTGGTTTGCCCTCTCCACTTGTCCATTGGCTTGCGGATGGGCTACGAAAGCTATGTCAAGCCGGATTCCGTTGTTGCCACAAAATTTCTCCATCTCGCCAAGGGACATGTTGGTTCCATTGTCGGTAATTATACTGTGAGGATACCCGAACCGGTAGATAATCCTTTTCAGGAACTTAACTGCCGTAATCGCTTCACAATTGGTAACTGGCATAACTTCAACCCACTTGGTAAATTTATCGATAGCCACCAGGAGGTGTGTCTTTTTTCAAGGTGACATGTGGAAGGGGCCAACCATGTCCATACCCCAAACGGCGAAAGGCCAGGTCAAAGGAATTGTTCGCAACTCCATAGCCGGCACATGGATTTGGCGGGCGTACCTTTGGCATCCGTCGCACCTTGCTACCAAGCGTTCCGCATCTGCTAAAGCTGTGAGCCAGAAGAAACCGTGCCTATATGCCTTGGCCACAAGGGACCTTGTGGATGCGTGATGCCCACAGTCGCCTTCGTGGATCTCTTTCAAGATTTGCCGGCCTTCTTCTGGTGCTACACAGCACAAAAATACTCTGCAGCGCTCCTTTTATATAACTCTCCATTGATGATGGAATAACCTTTTGCTCGCCTCAGAATTTGCCTTGCTAGTACCTCTTGCTGTGGTAACTCGCCCCGTGATAGGTAAGCCAGGAACGGCTCTGTCCACTCGGGAACAGTGCGTATTGTGGCCACGAGCTCCAAATCCGGGTCTTTGTTAGCCAGTTCTTACTCAGACTCGGTTTTAACTGACGGCCGCCATAGCTCATCCAGGAACACGTTGGGTGGAACCGGCTCTCTACGCGAGCCGAGTCTGGCGAGTGCATCTGCTGCCTCGTTTTTTCTTCTGTCTACATGCTCCACCTCATACCCGGAAAAACACCCGGCAACCCGGTCCACCTCTCTGCGGTATGCTGCCATGGTTGCATCTTTTCTATCCCAAGTTCCCGAGACCTGCTGTACCACAAGGTCCGAGTCTCCATAGCATCCTCTTAATGTTCATCTCCTTGGCTATCTTCAATCCATGCAATAATTCCTCATACTCGGCCACGTTGTTGGAACAATCAAAGTGAATCTGCAATACGTAGCTCAATTTGTCTCCTTTAGGTGATGTGAGCACCACTCCAGCTCCTGATCCCTCGTATTGCTTGGAACCATCAAAGTGCATTATCCAAGACTCGGAACTTGGAGTCATTGCGGGCATGCCTGTGTGAGTCCAATCGTTAATGAAATCAACTAGAGCTTGAGATTTGATTGCTGACCTGGGCTCGTAGTTGATGTGATAATCTCCCATCTCGATCGCCCACTTGGCTATTCTACCTGTTGCATCCGAGTTTCTGATGATGTCCGACATTGGTATAGAGCTAACCACTGTAATGGGGTGTTCCTGAAAATACGGCTTCAATTTCCGGCTGGCCATGAAGACCCGAAAACCAACTTCTGCCAATGTGGGTAGCGCTGCTTTTCTTCTGATAACACCTCGCTTACATAATAAACCGGCCTCTGGACCGGGTGATCTTTTCCATACTCCTTGCGCTCAATGACAACCACTGCGCTAACCGCCCGGGGCCCCGCTGCAACGTATAGTACCATGGGCTCTTTAGGACCCGGAGCTGCTAGGACTGCTGCCTCAGATAGTTGCTTTTTTAGTGCCTCAAATGCCTTATTCGTCTCTTGGTCCCAAACGAATTTATCAGATTTCCTCAAGAGCCGGTACAAAGGTATTGCCTTCTCTCCGAGTCTTGATATAAACCGGCTCAGCGCTGCTACGCACCCCGTAAGCTTCCGAACATGCTTCAGGTTTTCCGGCTTTTTCAGACTCTAGATAGCTTTGATTTTATCCGGGTTTGCTTCTATCCCTCTCTCTGAAACAATGAAGCCGAGTAACTTCCCTGCTGGGACTCCAAATACACACTTTTGTCGGGTTAAGTTTCATCTGGTATCTTCTCAGGTTCTTGAATGTTTCCATCAGATCATCAATGAATGTCTCTGCTTTCCTGGTCTTGATCACCACGTCATCCACGTAAGCATGAACGTTGCGTCCAATTTGGTCCTCAAAGCACTTCTGAATGCACCGCTGATAGGTTGCGCCAGCGTTCTTCAATCCAAAAGTCATGGTTTTGTAACAAAAGGCCCCGAAAGGGGTTACGAACGATGTTTTCTCCCAGTCTTCCTTCTTGAGCTTGATCTGATGATACCCGGAATATGCATCCAGGAAGCATAGTAGGTCACTTCCAGCCATTGCGTCTATGATCTGATCTATTCGTGGAAGTGCAAACGGATCCTTTGGGCAATGCTTGTTGAGACTTGTATAATCAATGCACATCCTCCACTCATTGGTCTTTTTAATCACGAGAACCGGATTTGCTAGCCACTCCGGGTGAAATACTTCCATGATAAAGCCGGCTGTCAACAGCCGAGCAATTTCTTCACCGATAGCCCTTCTTCTTTCCTCATTCATCTTTCTCAGTCCCTGCTTCACGGGCCTGGACTTGGGATCAACGTGCAAACTGTGCTCTGCCAGCTCTGTAGGGATACCAGGCATATCGCTAGACGTCCAGGCGAACACATCCTGATTCGAACGAATAAACTCCACAAGTGCTTTTTCCTGCTCATCGTCCAAATTAGATCCTATGGCGAATTTCTTGGAGGGATCACCTTCGACGAAGGCCACCATCTTAGTATCTTGCGCTGCTTTGAATTTTGCTCTCTCATCCTCAGTGTTTGGGCTCTTCAATGCTGTCCTGTCATCCGGGTCTACTTGAGACCGGTAGTACTTAAGCTCCTCTTTTCTACAGGCTTGTTCTGCCATTGCCGCATCTCCTTCGTCACACTCAGCCGCTATATCCCGGCTCCCATGTATGGTGATGGTCTGTTTAGGACCCGGGATTTTTATCTGTAGGTACACGTAACACGGCCTGGCCATGAACTTGGCGTAAGCCGGCCTCCCAAATAGCGCGTGATAAGGGCTGCGCAACTTCACCACTTCGAACGTGAGCCACTCAACCCGGAAATTGTCCTTCGATTCTCCAAAAGCAACCTCCAAAGTAATCTTTCCTTCAGGGCACGCTGAGTGACCCGGCACTATTCCGTGAAAAACTATTGAACTTTTCTGTAGCTGAGACTCCTTGAGACCCATGCGTAAGAAAGTTTCCCAATATAGGATGTTGATGCTTCTTCCACCGTCCATTAAGACCTTTTTCAGCTCATAACCATTAACCTGTGGTGCGACCACCAATGCTAGGACTCCCGGGTGTTCTATTGTTTCCGGGTGATCTCTTCTGCTCCATGTTACATCCTGCTCGGACCACCTCAGGTATCTCGGGACAGCCGAGGAAACCGAGTTTACTGCCTTCTTTAGTATCTTTCTATCCTTGTTAGAAATTCCTGTGGTGTGAACGTGATATTGGCCCAATTGCTTGGGGTTGGCTTGGAAGCTTGCAGCTCCTCCCTGGTTATTACCCGGATTCCCGACTCCCGGGTTGCCTACTGGGGGTGGGCCGTTGCCCTGGTTTCCACCCGGACCCGGTCCTCCTCCCCGGCCTGCACCTCGCATAGCCTTGTTCACTTCCTCGTTCTTCCATCTCTGCAAATCCGCACATTGCTCTAATGAGTGGTTAGTTGGCCTTCCGTTCCTGCTGTGTTTTGGGCACGCCATTCTGAAGATATCCCAGTTGTTACCCGGCCTTGGTGGCCCTTGATAATTTCCTCCATTATGATTTCCTGCGTTGAAATTTCCTTCTGCCCTGGGCCTTGAAGACCCGGCTTCTGTGCTGGCGACAAACTCGGAATTCCCCTCGAACGGGTGCTTGTTCTGGTTGTTCCCATTGTTACCTCCATGGTTACCCGGCGTAGATCCATTGCCGGTTCTTCCATTATTGCCTGTATTTGCTTTTGCTTTCTTGTCATCAACGTCCTCTTCCGTGGTATCCGTTGCAGCATGTTTGTTGCACGCATCCATTAGTTCTCCCATTGTAACCTCTGAAGCATTCCGACTGGATTTCATGCGAGTTAATTTCTGCACCAAAGGCGTATACCTTCATGTCTTGGCCATAGCTGGCAACGCATCCTTCGGCTGAATATCTGTAGATGAATGCAATATCTCCATAACCCGGCGCACCCAGCTGCGCGCCGACTCTCCCTTCTTTTGCACGCACCGTTCTATATCGTCGATAGTAAACAACTTCCTGCATGTTCCGTGAAAGTGCTTGATAAACGCAGTTTTCAACTCACCCCATGACTTGATAGATCCTTCCGGTAAATTGTTGAATCACAACTTTGCTGCTCCTTCCGACATCATTAAATACATGAACTTGGCCTGAAGGTTTTCAGACGCGTTGCGAATCGACATAGCCATCTCATAACTGCTCAACCATGTTTCAGGATCCATAGTCGGCTCATAGTTCACTACTTTACCCGGTTCCTTGAATTTATCCGGGTAAGGCTCAGCCCTTATGTTATCCGTCAGACACTTGGGCCCAGCGAGATTAGTCGGTACTGGTCTCACTCGGGAAACATGTGATCCTGCGGGGGGTACGGCTGGGCGCGGCGCTACTGCTGGTCCATGCGCCGCAGACCCGGCCGTGGCTCTCCTAGCTCTAGAACTATCCACAATAGCTTGTGCTGCTGATACTGCCGGTGCTGCTTGCACGCGGGGAGGAGGCGGCATTTGATGCTGCTCTGCCCTCCGTCGCGCTGAACTTGTTTGCATATTGCCGGCATTGCCATGTTGCTGGCTTATATAAGGCGTTCCATGCATTCCACTCCTATTATCCGGGTAATTAACCTGCCGTATGCAACAAATCGATCGCCCGTCGGGTCTGCTCCGCATGGGGTGACTCTCTTACGGGGATCTAATTCAGTGCTAACGTTGCGGCATATACGTTATCCATGGGGTTATTGTAGTGACCCGGCGGCGTACGAAATCGTGATGGTGGTGGTGGTGGCGCTGTGTTGCCGACAGGGGCCCCAGTTTGCAGTGTGGGTAACCCGGCCTGCACGTTTGCCGGCTGTCCTGCTCCAGTTGCCGGTTGATGCACAGTTTCCTGATTCACAGCCGGAATCGGCTGATCCTGGGGTGTGATGAATAGTGCGTTAGGGTTTATGACTCCACCCATCGCCGGTAATCTTGTCTGGTATCTCTAATGCACCCTGCTTGTCTCAGCTCGGAGCCGGTTCTCCAGCACATCCAGTTCACGTTGGCGCGTGGCTACCCCTTGCTTTTCTGCTTCTACATCTCTTCTTTTTTGCTATAGCGCGCGGCGTGCTACCTCCAAGTCCCTGGCACGTGCTGCGGAATTTTCCGGGGTTATCACAGTAGCTAACATTGTTGGGTCCAAGACAATATTGTTACTGAACAAGGCCGGGTGTTGCGGATTCGAAGGACCTGCCCCCGGCGTCCTGTTAGCCAGGAACCCAAACATATTTGCCTGCATCTCGCTATCCACCGCTCGGCTGGTGACTGAAGCCGACTCTCCGTCAACCCGGGTCAGAACCGGATTTCCTTCAGCCGGATTTTGCTGCTGGGCGAATGCTTGCGCCGCTCCGACCGCGGCCGTAGTCACGTTCCCCTGATTGAGATTGGTTGCAGGGGCCGTGTAGACCGCGACCTGGCGCGCAATGCTTGGCGAAGACTCATACTCCTCCTCATCGCAGCTATCTTCCTCGTACCGGTCCTCCAGCAGGTGCAAGATAGACTCGGTATCATCCTCTCTTATGACCCGGCCACGCGGGGTCCATGCCGGCTCCTCCGGCTGTTCCCTCTTCGTGGTGGGCTCCTCTGTCGGATCCACCGTCCCGACCGATTCTTCTCCGTCCGACTGAACGTGGGTGGCCTCTCCTGACACAGAATCAAATCCAAAATTGTCAGGATTGAACCGAACGCACGTACCATGCCGACGAAGACGTTGACCCGGCCGATCGTGATGACGGATCCAGATTCGAGCAGATCCGACTCTGGCCCCCAGCCAAAATCGTCCACCATCTTCTCTCCTTCAGGGTTGGTGTAGATCTCGCCGATGCCGAGGTTCTTCATGTTCTCCCGAGCTTCTCCCGTGATGTAAACACCCTTGGACGTAGGCCCCACGGTGGGCGCCAACTGTCGTGGGATAATCACGGCAGACGTGACCGGGGGTAACTTGTCTTGGGGAAAATCGACTCTCGTGTTTGGGAGAGGGTTTAGCTCAAGGGAAACCATGGTGATATGCGATCTGGTAGCCGGCAATCAAGTCGCCGAGTCTACGATCTGAATATACTATCTCGATACTCGTGTTACAAGGGAAACTCGATATCTCGCAATCTCTATCTCGCAAGCTTGTGTGTCTCGTGAACTCGTTTGATCTAACCCTAGGGGCCGGCTTATATAATCCCCAGATCCCCTGGCTTGCTATCCAAGGCGTACTCGGAATCCTACCCGGACACTACTTACAAAACCCTAAACTTCCTTATCGGAACCCACAATCCGGGTTACGAGGCCTACACTCCTGGGCCTTCTAGAAGCCCTTTATTCCTTGGCCGGGTATTGCGCAGCGTCCTTTGGGCCGAGTTACTCCTTGGCGTTAGCCTACCGGGTTATCATCCCTCTATCACTCCTGGCCCCATAACATGATGGTACTGTTTCTTATCCGCATTAGCCTTATTTTTTTTCGATATTTCCTTGAAATGCTCCGATTTCTTTTGCCTCACAAATTCCGGCCAATCATCTTTCAGTTTCTCATGTTGTCCTTTGAAATCCGGAGTCTTGCCCTTGTTGACATATTCACGGGTTAAATTTTTCTTGAAGTTCCAGAATGCTTCGGCCATCTTCTGAAGAGCGAACTCTTTGACTAGTCTCCTCCTCTCACGTCCACCCGGAACCTCGTTACCGAATTCTTCGACTTTGTTGTATTCCGGAGGTAGAATGAAATGTTCCATAAGCTTTCTCCAGCAATCCTTTTTCGTTCTCTTGTCGACAAAACTGAAACCAAGACGTGCCTTCTTTGGCTCCTTCCATTCCTGGACAGTGATCGGGACGTTGTCTCTAACAACGACTCAGCATTGGTTGATAAACTTTGTGGTGTGATGTAGGGTCTTGCCGGTTTCACCGACTAATTTGATGGTGTATGTTTCTCCTTGTTTCATCGCCTTGGATTTGCCACGCTTTGTCGTACTTGATCCGGCCGAGGGATAAAATAAGAAAGAGAGTCGCGCGCGTTAATGCATATGTATTCACATTTCAGTAAGTTTGTATCACGAGAGGATCAATGTATGTATATACCTCGCCGGAGGTGGTTGGTACTTGCAATTCGAGATCGTCGTTTGTCGACGGTTGACCTCCGGCGACAATGTCCGTTCCTTCACCTTCTTGATCATCGACAATGTCCGTTCCTTCAATGTCAAGGTTCAGAAAAGAATAGACTACATCCTCTTCTTGCTCATCTTCTGGGCCTGACACATAAGGAATCTCGTTGTTTATGATGCCCATTATATAACCTTCAGCCTCCGGATCCCTAAGCGCCAAGTCTCTATCGTCCGCCATATGTCACTCCTGAAGACATGCATGTAGTAAAAATTAATTAAGTATAAAGGAATTAAAAAATAAGATTAGGGGTACGGTATAGAGGAGGAGCAAATATTGATACTTAATAATTTTGCAACTTAATAGTACTAGTATTGACGGTGATTTTTTAGTAGAAATGAGACTTAGCAAATATTGTCGTAGGAGGGAAAACAGATTGCTAGGGTTTTGGGTGGAAAAACGATGAACACCGGAGGGGGAGAAAACCCTATTGTAGAGGTGTGACCAAGATTAATTGCTCAATGACTTGGAGAACCCCATAGATAGGTTGCATTTGTTTCACTGATCATTTTGGTATATTACACTTAATTTTCTGATTTTATTGAATTAAAACTTATTTTCATTATTTTAATGAATTTAATTCAAACTCCAAATATGGCCTCATTTTGAACTTTGTCAAACATGGATTAAAATGGTATAAACAGTTAGCTCATATTATTCTGAACATTTTGCACATTTTTTATGATTTTTGGAGTTATAATTCTTAAAACATCGTTTTATTCTCTATTTTCTATAGCAGAGGGACTTAGTTGTAATTCTTAAAACAATCAGGGGGTATCAAAATTTTGTTTCTTTTCTCCTTTCTTCTTCCTCTGCCAGAAAGACCGTGGCGCGTAGCACCTCCATGGCCACCTCCTTCTTGTGTGCCTCCTCGTAGAGGATAAGGAAGGCAAGCCGCCGTGCCCCTCTTCGCTTCTCATCTCCCCTCGCCGGTAACCGCCGTCGTTTCCGGCTATCCCGTGAAGAAACGAGGGCGCGCACGGGAGAAGAAAGGCCGTCGTCTTCACTACCCCTCAAGCACGCACGGGAGCTGTGAAATCGGGCGCACGCGGCGGCGGGACCAAAAAAATCGAGGGCGGAATCGGGCGCACGCGGAGGCGGGCACCTACCGGAGACGAGGGCGGCGCGGAGAAGACGAGGGCGGCGCGGAGAAGACGAGCTCGATCTGTTCCTCGATGCGTTGGGGACACCAACCACGACTAAAGGTACCCTTTAGTCGCGGTTGGTGTCACGAACCGCGACTAAAGGTTTTTTTCGCGAAGTTTTCGTTCTCGCGCGGAAAGAGCCTTTAGTCGCGGTTCGTGACACGAACCGCGACTAAAGGTGCTTTTTCAAATACTTTTCTTTTTAAAATCTTACAAATACAAATAATATATCAGAAAATTCAGAAAAATAGAACTAATTCATTTTAAAATCTTACAAATACAAATAATATATCAGAAAATTCAGAAAAATAAAACTAATTCATTTTAAAATCTTACAAATACAAATAATATATCAGAAAATTCAGAAAAATAAAACTACTTCATTTTAAAGTCTTACAAATACAAATAATATATCAGAAAATTCAGAAAAATAAAACTACTTCATTTTAAAGTCTTACAAATACAAATAATATATCAGAAAATTCAGAAAAATAAAACTAATTCATTTTAAAATCTTACAAATACAAATAATATATCAGAAAATTAAGAAAAATAAAACTAATTCATTTTAAAATCTTACAAATACAAATAATATATTAGAAAATTTAGAAAAATAAAACTACTTCATTTTAAAATCTTACAAATACAAATAATATATCAGAAAATTCAGAAAAATAAAACTAATTCATTTTAAAATCTCTGCGTGATAAAAAAGGCAGTACATAATGGCAAGAGGGGATCTAAACCTAAACGGAGAGCATAGAAAATCTACATAATTGCAAGACTGTGGATCTGATATCTGCTAGTCATACTCCTGCCTAGGCCTATAGTACTCCGAGTCGTAGTCGTCGTAGTCGCTGCCGTCGTGGTCACTATCGTCGGACGGTGCTCTGCACTCACTCGGAGGGTCACGACTCCAGGACTGGACGTGAGGGTAGCGCAGGCGGGGGTGATCGCCAGCCCTGATGTAGTTCATGACGCTCTGAAGAGTCCGTCTGCCGCCGCACCACAGCCGACGACCGGCCTCGTTGAAGTTCGAAGGAGGCGGGCCGTTCTCCTCGTACCTGGCGAGCGCACTCTCACGCCGATTAATGAAGAAGGCGTCCCAAGTAGGGCGGTAGTCAGGATTCCAACTGGGATTCCTCTGCTGCTCCGGCGTGAGCTCGTGGTAGTAGTGGTTCGTGATGGCCGCCCGACGCGCCACACCTTGAGGAAGAGGAGGTACCGGCACTCCTCCGGCGCTTAGCATCCAACCGGCGGGAACGCTGTAGCCGGGCAGGCAGGGGTAGTTTGAGGCGGAAAGTGCCTCCGCCTGGATGAATGTTAGAGTGGGTATGGTAGAAGCCATGAGAGAGTGGTGAGTTTGTATGTGTTTATGCCAATGGTGTGGCAATGCATACATATATATAGCGAGAAGAAAACATATCCCTTTAGTCCCGGTTGGGAACACCAACCGGGACTAAATGGTTTGTGTTTCGTTGGGAAACGGATCATCCCTTTAGTCCCGGCCTGTTTTACCAACCGGGACGAAATGGTTAGGGTTTCGTTTGGACCAATCAGATAGAATCACACGGATCGTGTGTTTCTTTCAAGCGCTTGTGAGTCGTTGGATCTGGGGTGTGTTTCTTTCGAGCTGTTGTGAGCCGTTCGATCAGGGCTACAGTGTGTTTCTTTCGAGCTGTTGTGAGCCGTTGGATCAGGGTGTTTCTTAACCGTTGGATCAAAACCCTAGCACGACACTTTGTGAGCCAGAGGACCCTATATATAGCCCACCTTCATACACCGGTCAGTTCATCGACCAAATACAAAACATCCGGATTCACCATCATACGTCCTGCCGTGCATTTGGTATGCATATATGCACCCAGTAGCCACGGTGGGGCTGTATGATGGCGATACCGATTGTTTTGTTCTACATCCCCCTTTAAGGTTTGATACATCATATATTCAGTTCATCGAGCAAATACAAAACATCCGGATTCGCCATCATGCGTCCTGCCGTGCATTTGGTATGCATATTGCACCCAGTAGCCACGGTAGGGCTGTATGATGGTGATACCGATTGTTTTGTTCTACACCCCCCCTTTAACACATCAATCCATGGAGCATCCTCATCATTTAACTTAATGCTTGGGTCAGTGTTCACTTAATGCTTGGGTCAGTGTTCACTTTGAGCTCGGAGTGGGTAGTAATGTGCAACTATTTGCTTGGTTGTGTTAGGGTGGCGTGTGGCGCGGGAGTTGTGACGCGTTGCGCGGGAGTTGTGACGCGTGGCCAGGAGGGCGCGGTATAAACTGTCGCGCCTCGAGCGTGTCTTCTCCTCTCCACGCGCCCACTCCTCTCCACGCACCGTCGCGCTTCCACCATGCCTCCGAGGAGCAACAGCACCACCGGCTTCCGCGGCGTCCGAGCACGGCAGAACGGAATGTTCAGCGCAGATATCCGCTGGGGGGACGACCGCATCCCCCTCGGCTCCTTTGCGACGGCGGCGGAGGCCGCCCGCGCCTGGGACACGGCGGCCTGGCGCCTCAACCGCCCGCGGTCGCTGATGAACTTCAATGACTGCCACACAGTCTGGGAAGCGGAGGCCAGGGCGCCGAAACCGCAGATCGTCACTGCCGCCGACCACCTCCACCTCCGCCACCGTGCGTTTCAGGGCCTAGTCGACGCCAGGGACGACCGCGTCGTCCGCGAGTATTACCGGAACAACCCGGGGGAGGAGAGCGCCGACGAGGAGCTCTGGCAGACCGGCGCGGCTGAGCGGGCGGAGCGCCACCTCGAACGCCACCTCGCGTTAGATGCCGCTCAGGAGGCGAGGACGAAGTCGCTGCAAGAGCTTCGTCGGGCCGACCACGCCGGCGAAGTCTGGGCCTCTGACGATCCGAGGTGGGGGCCTATCTCGGACATACCATCATGCACCTCCGACGATGACGAGGAGGTCACCGACGAGTTCGATGACTACGATGACCCGGAGGAGGTCACCGACGAGTTCCCCGACGACGATGACGAGGAGTAGTGTTCGTCTGTTTTCTGTTTTTAATAAAAGAATTTGTATTCCGGCGACACTGCGGCGCGCTAGCGCGTTTTCTGTTTTTAATAAAAGTTATGAAATAAGATATTTTATCTCACAAGGTTTTGAGACATTTAAGTAACCTTTTGTTTTCCATGTTTTCCACTCGTTTTCTCAAATATTTTGCAAAGGAGTTAGTCTTAAACACAGCGGAGATAATATAATTCACATGATCCATTCAACAAATTTTGGTACAATAAATTATTACACATCAATTCTTCCCTTGTGTCCCTGCTTTCTTACGATTGTGCCGTATCCGTGGAGCATCCTCATTATTTAACTTAATGCTTGGGTCAGTGTTCACTTTGAAGGGCGGAATTTCACCGAACATATTATAATCTTCGGACATGTCTGTCTTGTCCTCCACTCCCACGATGTTTTTTTCCCTGAAAGAACAATGTGGCGCTTTGGATCATCGCATGATGTACTGATCGTTTTCTTATGTTTCAGTTTCCTCGGTTTGCTACTCATGTCCTTCAAATAGAAAACCTGAGCGACATCTTTGGCTATGACGAATGGTTCGTCAAGGTAACCAAGATTGTTGAAATCCACCATTGTCATTCCGTATTGCTCGTCCACATTTACCCCACCTCATGTTAGCTTGAACCATTTGCACCGGAACAAAGGGACCTTAAAGGAGGGTGCATAGTCAAGTTCCCATATCTCCTCTATGTAACCCTAATATGTGACCTTTTGCCCATTCTCGGTTGCTGCATCAAAGCGGACACCACTGTTTTGGTTGGTGCTCTTTTTATCTTGGGAGATCATGTAAAATGTATTCCCATTAATCTCGTACTCTTGGAAAGTCGTTATAGTCGAAGATGGTGTCTTGGCCAACATGTACAGCTGATCTCCAACATCATTGTCATTCATTAAATGTTTTCGCAACCAACTGGAGAAGTCTCCATGTGGGCCTTTCTAATCCATGATTCAGGCTTCCTCGGGTTGTCCGAGCGTAAAATATTCTTGTGTTGCTCGAAGTACGGAGCCACCAAGCTCGAATTTTGCAGAACTGTGTGGTGTGCTTCAGTCATAGAATGACCGTCCATACATATCGTTGATTTCCTTCCGATCGTGCCTTTTCCACTTAGTCTCCCCTCATGCCGCGATTGAGGAATACCAATCGGCTTAAGGTCAGGAACATAGTCAATACATAACTCAATTACCTCCTCATTTCCATAGCCCTTTATGATGCTTCCTTCTGGCCTAGCACGGTTACGAACATATTTCTTTAATACTCCCATGAACCTCTCAAAGGGGAACATATTGTGTAGAAATACAGGACCGAGAATGGAAATCTCTTCAACTAGGTGGACCAGGAGGTGCGTCATAATATTGAAGAAGGATGGTGGGAACACCAACTCGAAACTGACAAGACATTGGACCACATCGTTCTGTAACCGTGGTAGATCTTCTGGACTGATTACCTTCTGAGAGATTGCATTGAGGAATGCACATAGCTTCACAATGGCTACTCAAACATTTTCCGGTAGGAGCCCCCTCAAAGCAATCGGAAGCAATTGCGTCATAATCACGTGGCAGTCGTGAGACTTCAGGTTTTGGAACTTTTTTCCGCCATGTTTATTATTCCCTTTATATTCGACGAGAAGCCAGACGGGACCTTCATACTGCTCAGGCATTCAAAAAAAATGACCTTCTCTTCTTTTGTAAGAGCGTAGCTGGCACGACCTTGAAACCATTCCGGATGCCGGTCATCTGGGTCTTTTAAAAGTTGTTGGTCCTGCCGTGCTTCCTTTGTATCATTTGTCTTCCCATACATGCCCAAGAAGCTTAGCAGGTTCACGCAAATATTCTTCGTAACATGCATCACGTCGATTACAGAGCGGACATCTAGGACTTTCCAATTTGTAGCTCCCAAAATATAGATTTCTTCTTCCACATGGGTGCGTGCCCGTCAACTTCCAGCGGAACTGATTGTCCGCCAGGACCCTTGCCAAAGATGACTTTCAAATCCTTGACCATATCAAATATCTCAGCACCAGTACGTTCCGCAGGCTTCGGCCGGTGATCTGCCTTGCCGTTGAAATGCTTGCCTTTCTTTCTTACGTTATGATTTCGGGGAAGAAATCAACAATGACCCAGGTACACGTTCTTCCTACAATTATCCAAAAATACACTTTCAGTCTCATGTAAGCAGTGCGTGCATGCTTTGTATCCCTTATTTGTCTATCCCAAAAGGTTACTGAGAGCAGGCCAATCGTTGATGGTTACAAAAAGCAACGCTCGTAGGTCAAATTCCTCTTCTTTGTGCTCATCCCACACACGTACACCAGGTCTGCCCCACAACTGCAAAAGTTCATCAACTAATGGCCTTAGGTACACATCGATGTCGTTGCCGGGTTGCTTCGGACCTTGGATGAGCACTGGCATCATAATGAACTTCCGCTTCATGCACAACCAAGGAGGAAGGTTGTAGATGCATAGAGTCACGGGTCAGGTGCTATGGCTGGAGCTCTGCTCGCCAAAAGAATTCATGCCATCAGTACTTAGACCAAATCTTATGTTCCTTGCGTCAGCTGCAAAATCTTTGAACTCTCTGTCGATCTTTCTCCATTGCGTTCGATCAGCGGGGTGTCTCAACTCCCCGTCGGACTTACGGTCCTCTTTGTGCCATCACAACAACTTGGCATGCTCTTTGTTCCTGAACAGACGTTTCAACCGTGGTATTATAGGAGCATACCACATCACCTTGGCGGGAACCCTCTTCCTGGGTTTCTCGCCCTCAACATCGTCACTAGGGTCATCGCCTCTGATCTTATAACGCAATGCAGTTCATACAGGGCATTCATTCAAATTCTCGTATTCACCGCGGTAGAGGATGCAGTCGTTAATGCATGCATGTATCTTCAGAACCTCTAAACCTAGAGGGCAGACAACCTTCTTTGCTTCGTACGTACTGGCGGGCAACTCGTTATTCTTTGGAAACATATTCTTCAACATTTTCAGCAAATTTTCAAATGATGAGTCAGCTACACCTTCCCGTGCCTTCCATTTCAGCAAATCCAGTGTGCAGCCCAGCTTTTTCCGACTATTATCGCATCCTGGGTACATCGACTTCGTGTGATCCTCTAACATGCGATCCAAATTCTCCCTCTCCTTGTCAGTTTCGCAGCGTCTCCGTGCATCATCAATGGTCCGACCAAGATCATCAGCGGGCTCATCATGTGCCTCTTCTTCACCTTCACCTTCCCCGTCCACACCTTCAGCATCATCCTCCATGAAAGTATCACCGAAAGCCTCATGATAGTTCTAATCGATATCATCCCCTTCTTCATCTTCTTCCAATCTAACCCCTCTTTCTCCATGCTTGGTCCAACAATTATAGCTTGGCATTAAACCGTGCCGAAGCAGGTGCATGTGAACGTCTCTTGAGGAGGATTAACCCTTCTGATTCTTACATTCAGCACATGGACAGATAATAAAACCTCGGTGCTTGTTCGCATTGGCCACTACGAGGAAATCTTTCAAACCCGTAGTGAACTCGCTGGAGAGTCGGTTACCGTACATCCATTGCCGATTCATCTGCATTATTATTATATAAAGTATATAATTAACCATCATGCATTTGTTAAACTAACTAGCTAGAAATAATACAAATCATGAAAGGTTCAAGTTGCTAACCGCGATCACGGAGGAAAAATAAATGACAAAGCTCAAGTGTGGCTCGGACACTTCATATCATGTGTGATTCATGCTCTCGGGCATTTCATCGAACACCTTGTGTGCATAGGAGGAACCAAAAGAAAACCCACCACCCCTTGTGAATATGCTGAATAGAAGTGACACCAAATGTGGCTAAGTGCAGCGAGGTGAGTCCTATATAGGGATGGTCTTTTAGTCCCGGTTGGCCTGGCCAACCGCGACTAAAGGCCTTCGGGCCAGCCTGAGGACCTTTAGTCCCGGTTGGCCAGGCCAACCGCGACTAAAGCCCCTCCCGTCCGCCAGCTGTGGACCGAGCGCGCTGGGCCCAGACAGTTGGTCGCGGGTCTTCTCCCGAACCGCGACTAAAGACCCCTTTGGTCGCGGTTCGAATATTTTGGGGACTAATGGGGGCGTATGGAAGGCCTATTTTCTCCCAGTGGTGTCCTATGACCCCAGCCCCTTCTCCATGGTGTGTGAGCTGAGCGCGAGGAAGGCGGACTCAATCACCTTCTTGCCGCTGACGATCCAGCAGTAGCGTAGGCTCTGGTCGTTCTTCTGTCGACGTATCCCCAACTGTCTAATTAAGTACACTTTTATTCCCTTACATTAATGAATTTTTTCCGTGATGGTTGTACACATTATTCTGAGTTGATAGACGATTTTCTCATTGAGCCAAGTTCAACTGCCTCGGAACTGTTTGCGTGAAGCTGTACCGAGATCTGGCTATCAATAGTTTCTTCTCTTGTATCCTGAACTTGTCAAAACTTAGGATCTGATCCGCGTTGATCAAGTTTAGGTTTGTGCTTGTTAGGCTTCTACTTCTCGAGACACATGATTCTGGTTCTTCATTCAAAACTCCTTTTGGATTCCACTGGTAGAAAAAAGGCCTTCCATACGCCCCCATCAGTCCCCAAATTATGCGCACCGTGACTAAAGGGGTTTTAGTCCCGGTTCGGGAGGCGACCCACGACTGAAGGTCATGCGTCGCGGTTTGGGAAGCGCGTGGAGGGCTTTAATTCCGGTTGGCCTGGCCACCCGCGACTAATGATCCAAACTGCTGGCCTCCCTGTCTTTAGTCCCGGTTGGCCTCGCCACTCGCGACTAAAGATCCAAACTGCTCGCCTCCCGTGCGGCGGTTTTATTTCGCGAGCGAGAGGCAGAAGGCCATTGCTACAGTGCGCACCCGAGACTCTCTGTTTCTTCTTCCTCTCTTCTCTTCTTCCTCTCTTCTTCCTCCACCAAGCACCCATCGATTCTCCCGTTTGGTACCTTCTCCGTGTGCCCACACCATTCCGCAAGAATCTCGATGTGGCCTACACCAATAGATGCGAGAGGCTCCCCGGTGCTCTTAAGCATTTGAGCAATCTCTATGAAGCCGCTGATGAACACCAAAAGTTCTTCGGCCTCGATCTAGAGTACACGGCGAATCAACGGGATGTTGCCGTCATCCAGATTGCCCACAAGGAGACCGTTTTGGTCTTCCAATGGGCAAGTTACACACACGTACAATCTCTCTTGTAGGATAGTTGCATTTTCGATTTTTTTGTTGCATTGGAAGAATACACGTGTTTCAACAATATCTGACACGTGTTCTATTTTTGTTGTTGCATTAGTTCAAAGCAATCTCCAGAACTTGTTGATTTTCTTGTCAACAAGGGTTACGACTTCTGTAGCGTTCACATCACTCAAGACCGCTAGAAGTTGATGCGCACGTTGGGTATTGAGATACCTGAAGATCACTACATTGATCTTCAGGACATTATCCATTTTGATGAGCTGTACTTGCACAAGACCGGGATGGCTCCGATGGCAACTGTCTTCATCCACGCCGACTACAAAACCATGAAGACTCGTTTCCCCTCGAGGAATCACATGTATTGGGGGAAGAACCCACTTGACCAGATCAACCTCGAGTATGCAGCAATAGATGCATACGTTGCCTTCGAGTTGTTCCGCATCTACTCTTCGGAGCTCGAGTAGATGTTGTTTGTGTACCGCATCTTGCGTTCGATATATGTAATGGATATATTATGTAATGCATATATGTCTTTCTATTAATTTCTATATTATTTCTATATTAATTCCTAGCTATATTATTTCTATATTATGTAATGGATATATGTACCGCTATGTTATGTAGTGGCTCAAATAAAATCACGGGTTAAACATAGCACAAAATTTACTAAAGCAATCACACAAAGATCTAGCTCACACACAATTCCAAAATAATAAAACTAGAAAGTAACAAATGCTAGTTCCATTTTTATTTGGGTTTCCAATCATGCACACACTTTCTAAGATAGATGTTCTACAAGCAAACCACCTAATATCAAGTCCTAACACTCTATACAAGCTAGGAAACAAGATAAGATCAAACACACATTTCAAAACAAACAAAAACACATCAAGAAAACAAAACAGAAAAACTACCGTTTCTATATCTGTTCACCAAAAACTACTGTTTCTATATCTGTTCACCAAAAATAAATCTAGAGGTCCAAAAATTAATCTAAGTCAGGAAAACATAGATCTAGTCAATACCAAACTCATCCAGTTGGATTTACTTCAAAATTCATTTTTCAACTCATTCTAAAAATCATAGAAGAGCCTACTGGTCTTTTATTAAAAGATGATGGTATTTTCATTTGGTTGTTGACCTTGATGTGAGGCTAAGTGCTATGGATAGATATTTTGAATATCTATCCAGAACATTTTAGTTTGTCCATTTTGGTTATGTATTTTAAAAGTTAGGTTCAAATCATTCTCACAGATAGTCATTGCCAAAACAGTTCTTGTGTCCAAAATAATAGTCGAAACTTGGATCTGCAAATTTTATATGGTTTAGATTTGATATGGTTTGGTTCATGAATTTTATCAGATTTTATTTTGCATCTAGGAAAGGGGAAAATGGATTAGTTTTATTTTTTCTGAATATTTTGATATATTATTTGTATTTTTAAGATTTTAAAATGAATTAGTTTTATTTTTCTAAATATTTTGATATATTATTTGTATTTTTAAGATTTTAAAATGAATTAGTTTTATTTTTCTGAATATTTTTATATATTATTTGTATTTTTAAGATTTTAAAATGAATTAGTTTTATTTTTCTGAATATTTTTTAGAAATAATACAAATTAAAAAGTTAATATTTATTTATTTATTCAGAATTATTAATTACATTATTACTTTTGTTTATTAAAAGATTTATTTGAAATTCAGACAATAAAGAAATGTGGCATCGACCAACATGTTAATAGGATTGATATGATACTAGTATCACATACATGCGTGCGAAACACTTGGATGCGGGACGGAAGGGGACTCGGAAGTTAAGCGTGCTAGTGCTAGAGTAGTGGGAGGATGGGTGACCGAGCGGAAAGTTTGACCACGAGTAAGAAATTTGACTAGAGATAATTGTAGTTAGACACTAAGCAAATAATAAAAATTCTGAAAAAAAGGGAGTGAAAAATTGAAGTGAAAAAAAAGGAGTGAAAAATAATTAGAAACCCAAATGAATTAAAGAAATAACGAAATAGCATGTAGTCCCGGTTCGTGTTGCCAACCGGGACTAAAGGTCCTCCGCCCCCGGCGCACGCCACCCGCCCACGTGGACGGGCCTTTAGCCGCGGTTCGTAAGAAATAAATCTCGTAATAATTCAGTCCAAAATTCAAAATGCATGGAAGTAAATAAGCCTGGCAAGAGATCAGAAACTCTAAATCTGAGGCCACGCTGTATCGATGGGGCTAGTTGACAGGGACCAAATAAATATGGCGTTCACCCAGCTGCATGCATGCTTGGTCCTATAAACAAGACCAGGTCGATGAAATAACTTTACCGGGATCCTAGTATAATTTTGGAAAGAAGATATCAACAAGGTTGGGTCGATGAAGTAACTTTACAAATGATGTTAGTAATCTAATTTTACAAAGAAGATATCAACAAGGTCGGGCCGATGAAATAACCCAATATTATGTGTACGTAGAGAGGCGCCATATGATTAATTTTTGATGTACCATGATGTAGAAAAAGAAATACATTCCTCCGTTAGCAACAATTTTTGCCGACTGTGAGGGTAACAAGGAAAACCTGTTGATGACAAAAGATTTGGGTGAATGGATCCGAAAGGGAGTCGAATTCGGGAGGACTCATACAGGAGAGGCAACCAAACACGAAAATACGAATTAAAAAAAGTCAAAAAAAAGAAAAATCGGACAAAGGAACCCAAACATGCTACAGATCCTTTTTGACCGGCTAGGGCATGCACGCGGACCACGTCATGCCCGTGACCCAATGAACAACTCTCCGCGTGTCCGTCTCCACCTAGCGCGAGATCGTCCACCTCATCGTCGCAGGTGTCGTATGACCCCAGCGGCCCAGCACCTTCTCCATGGTGTGTGTGAGCTAAGCGCGAGGAAGGCGGACTCGAGCACCTTCTTGCCGCTGACAATCCAGTAGCATAGGCAGTCTTCGAGGCTCCGGTCGTGCTTCCGTCTCCCCGACTTTCTGACTGAGTACACTTTTATTCCCTCACATTTCTTACCGTTGAAGAAAAAGAAACATTAAAGAGTTTCTTACATGAGGATTGTACACATTTTTCTGAGTTGATAGACGATTTTCTGATTGAGCCAAATTCAACTTCCTCGGAACTGTTTGCGTGAAGCTGTACCGAGATGTGGCTATTACACTACTGGAATTCGATAGTATGCCGTGTATCAAAAATACACGGCGAAGGCATGAAAATACTCGGCACACTCTATGCCGAGTGCTACACTCGGCGTAGAGGACTCGGCGTTTATTAGCTCGGCAAAAGAGAGTACACCGAGTGTCAGTTCACCGGCAGCTCGGCGAAAACTTCGCCGAGTGTTTTTACCATGCACTCGGCGAACAAAAGGTCTGACAGCTCCACGCCTTAGTCCACAACGGAACGGGACGAACTTTTTTGCCGAGTGCCGCTACCCAGACACTCGGCGAACTAATTTTGTCGTGGGGAACAGGAATCCGCCACGTGTAAATTTTGCCGAGTGTCGCACTCGGCGTAGAGTCGCCAGAGGAGCTCTCCTAGCCCGCCACGTGCACACGCTTCGCCGAGTGTCACACTCGGCGTACCGGCCCCCAGAGGAGCTCTCCTGGCCTGCCACGTGCGCCTCCTTTGCCGAGTGTCGAATCGCGGCCGCTCGGCACACCTTTTGCCGAGTGCCAATGGACCACTCGGCAGATACGTTCGCCGAGTGTCACACTCGGCGTACCATCGCCCAGAGGAGCTCTCCTGGCCTGCCACGTGCGCCTCCTTTGCCGAGTGTCGAATCGAGGCCGCTCGGCACACCTTTTGCCGAGTGCCAATGGACCACTCGGCAGATACGTTCGCCGAGTGTCACACTCGGCGTACCATCGCCCAGAGGAGCTCCCCTGGCGTGCCACGTGCCCCCCTTTGCCGAGTGTAACACTCGGTAATGTCTCTATCCAGGCAGCCCTGGGAGATGTGTTCGCCGAGTGTTTTTTTTGTCACTCGGCAAAAAGTTTCCCAGGGGACAACCTGGGTGCCTGTAGACCGTGTTTGCCGAGTGTAACACTCGGTGTATTTGCAATTTGGTCCTACGCCGAGTGTAACACTCGGCGTACTTACCATATGGTTATGTTTTCTTGCTGCATTTTGCTCCCATCCCTGCAATTAAAACAATTTTTCATATACAGTGCATTTTGGCTCACTGGGGCACTCACATCACAAAACATAGCACATAACATTTATACAAACTCACATCACATTCATACCATCACAAATATTCATACATATACCATCACACATAATATTCAAGTTCAAAATGGTACACAACACATAATATTCAAGTTCATCACAAGTGGCAGCAACTAGGTTTGAATCTCAAGTGAACAAGTGAACAAGCATAATGATTAGGTTTGAACCATTTAAGTGAAGAAGCATGAGAAGCAAAAGAAATAAGAAAAATGGTACTAACCTAGCATCACTGCGGCGTCTTGGAGGTCGACGTCTCGGCATCTCCGGTGCCCCCTCCTTGCTCCATGTGGGATCCCTCCGATGCATTCCCCCCCTATGAACAACCACATTAGTCGAGGAAGCTAAATAGTGTTTCATTGAGCAAGTTCAGGCCAACTTACAATGTTGAAGTTGAGTGGAGGGAGATCAGGTAGAGGAGGAGCCGACGGATCCACTGGGATAGCTCGCATCCTCTGCAATGACCAAGTGATCGATCTGTGAGTTAACATGCGTAAATCGATGAATAGAATGGAATGGAAATCTGTCTTATGTGTGAAAACCAGTACCTCGAGCATCGCCGCCATGACTGCCTGCTGGGAAGACAACTGGTTTTCCATCATCTGCATCTTCTGTTTTGACTCCGCCGCCTCTCTTTTGCTTTGTTCAAGTTCAGCCTACGGTATGTGAAAATGTCATTAAATGTGCAATGCAAGCATGTATAGAAAGCGAAGATAAGACTGACCAAGGAAATTGTTTGTGTTCATACCTGAAGTGTGGCGACGACAGTCACTCCTGGACGTGGGCGGCGCTCAATAGACGGCGATGAGCTCGTCTGGCTGGCACGGATCTGCGAGAGCTGTGGAGTACCTAAGGTGTCGAAGGCGCCATCAGCAAAGGCAAACCGGCCGTTCTTCCGACCCTCTCCCGCCAACAGAGCGACCCTAGGGTCATAGGGGGTCGTCAGTGGGTCGGCGTCGAGGCCGTGCACCTGCTTCAACTTCTCGGTGTACTTGTCCCACTTCTCGCCGGTTTGGGGGTTGACCCATTACTTCTCAACCGGTACATCCGGTTTCAGGACCTTGGGCCTCCGGGTCTCACAGAATGCCACCATGCGAGTGATGACCCTACCCTTCTTTGCTTTCTACAATTCAAAGAAAAATGATCAGCACAAACTCTCATCTTAAGAATGAAGCGGCGTATGGAATTATTAG